>JGVQ01000383.1:0-245134 GCA_001007845.1 Nigrograna mackinnonii
GAGTCTTATTAATAAACTACTAGAAAGTAGCTAGTCTATTATATAGTCTAAATAGTAGTATATAATACTTATAGTTACTATATTATATTCTAAAAGTAGTAAGATCTTCTAATTCTAGATCTATATATATATAATAAAAAGCTTATTAAATATTAAGCTTAGTATATACTTTAGCGCGTAAAAGTCACTAGAAAGTTTCTTTTATAAGTAGTAGTAGTATCTTATCTTTCTTAGAGATCTAATTTAGTTTCTAGTAGTCTATATAGAATTACTAGCCTCTTCTAAGTTTCTTAGTAAATAGGACTAGTAAGGCGTAATATATAAGACTTAGTATAATAAAACTTTTCTTAATATAGTTATTAATATATTCTTTAATAAGCTTTAGATGTTTAAGAGATATATTATATAGAAGTATAGTTAAGAGCTTATTAGTATTTTTAAGTAGCTTAATCTTATAATTAACCTTATCTTTATATAGTAGAAGCTTATTAGAGTCTTATTTTAAGAAGTACTAAATAGTTACTTTTACCTAGCCTAAGTAAAGTAGCTTCTTATCTAAAGCTTATTAGATATCTTCTTCTTAATTAGTTTCTTAGTTCTTTATTATAGCGTTAATTTTATATAAGTAGGTAGTCTTAGTAATATATTTCTTAGTATACTAAGGCTACTTCTTAAGAGTTATAGCTATAATATTAAAGAACTATATAGAATCTCTAAGCTTTAGAAACCTATAATATTTCTTAGGCCTTACTTTATATCTATGCGGCTTTAGTTCTATTAGTCTAGATAGTTTTATCTTTAGTTAATTAGAAGAGAGATTTTTTAAAGGTATAATACTTAATAAGAACCTTATCTCTAATTAGTTAGAATTAGTAGCGTTAATTACTTAAGAGAGTTTAGCTAATAGTTATTCTATTCTAGTGCTTAATTCTTTATATAATACTAATATAAGTATAGTAAGCTCTAGTTAATTACTATTCTTTATAAGTAACTTAGTATTAATTTATTACTACTCTTTCTTTTACTATATTACTTTTTTAAGAGCTTAATTTTTTTAAGTAGCGTCTTTTTATTCTACTTATAATATAAGAGGTAGCCTCTTCTAAAGTAGTTTAAGATTCTTATTAACGTATAGATATAGATCTTACTTAAAGTAGCTCTATATTAGTCTCTTATGTTTATAGTTAACGTAGGCTCTTATTATCTTAAACTAGAGTTTTCTAATAATTATATTATATTTTCTTATATTAGCTAGTATAACTTATATTAGTATAGCGTGATTATTAACTTTAATATTAACTTTAAAGTAGTACTTAACTTTCTTAGCGCTCTTACTATTAAATCTACTAAGTTTTACTTCTTAAAGTATTTTCTTAATCTAAGGCTTTAAGTAATAAAAGATCTTAAGTATTAATTATTTACTAATAAATACGTAGGTATAAGCTCTAGAGTTAGCTATAATTTAAATAAGTAGTTCTAGGCTATTAGTTAAGATAAGTCTAGATAAGATTACTAGCTTATTATTAAAAAGTTATAGAATCTTTAGTAAACTATTATAATTTACTCTATTCTCCTATACTAAAGAAGAGACTTTCTTTAGTACTAGCTATTTCTTAAATTATTACTATCTTCTAATAAGCTTAATAAGCTTACTTAGTTATCTAATAAGAAGTTACTATTCTCTTTTTAGATTATAGCCTACGTAGCGTAAGTCTTATAATAGCTAGTAAAATACTTATTACTTTTATAGRTRTAGTAGAGTTTCTTCTCTTCTAGCTATATAGTAGCTAGTAGCTTTATAGAGGTCTTATAAGTAGAAGACTCTTTTAAACCTAACTTAGTAGCTTTCTTCTTCTCTAGTAAGGTAATATTATCTACTTAGTACTTACTTATAGTATAGTGCCTTATTATAGCTTTCTAGACGTATTAATTATAGCTAATGTTATTATCTTTAGTAGATTTAGTTATATCTATTTATAGCTATAAGTAGAGCTTCTAGTAAATCTCCTCTTTTTAGTTATCTTCTAATTATTTAGCTTATAATATAAGCTAGCTAAACTTACTCTTAAAGTTATTCTAAGTATTATATTACTTTATTATTAGTATATAGAACTTATCTTTAGCTTTAAACTTCTTATTAAGATCCTAGTTTATACGCTTAAAGAATTCTATAAACTTCTTAGCTATAACCTACTATCTTTATTATTAGTTATACTTTAGCTAGATTTACGTATAAGTCTTCTTAGAGCCTTCTATATAAGTTTAGATATAATTATATTTCTAGTAGTTAGGGCTTAAGTTAGAGTTATCTATAAAGTAATTACTATTAATAAAGAGCTTAGCTTCTATATCTATAATTTAGTTATTAAACTTAATTATTCTAGCCTTTCTACTATAGATCTCTAAGTTAGGTTACTTAGTAGATAGCCTAGGCTTTACTACTAGTATACTCTATAAGAGAGAGATTAATATAGTAGTATTATTTACTAGAATAACTTATAAGTATTCTTCTATATATATAGGTTCTATAGTAGTTTATTATATAAGATTCTTTTCTCTTTTAATCTTAGCTTCTTTATATCTATCTATTATATTTTATTATATCTAGGTATAGATAGTTATAGTAGATAAGTAGTCTTTATACTTTTATTTATTACTAGCTAGCTTTATAAAGATCTCTACTAGTGTCTCTTAGTTAAGTTATTAGATAGCGCTTAGTTCTACTACTATAGTTTACCTATTATACTAGAGAGTAAGCGCTCTTTAGTAGTAGTTAGAGTTAATATTCTCTTACTTAGCTTAGAAGTCCTTAAGAACTAGTCTACTATTTATAGATTTAGTTAAAAGAAATAGAGGTCTCTATCCTAGCTTACTAATCTCTTCTTTATTAAATAATAATAGTTTAAGCTAAGATAGTTATTAAATTAGAGAGTCTTTTATAGTTAATTAGTAGCTAGAGGTAGCTATAGTAGTTATTAATAGTATTATATTTATAAGTATGTGTATAGGAGGAAGAATAAAGTATAGAGTATATCTACTCTATAAAGTAGATAGAGTAGGTGCTCTTATTTATATAGTAAAAGCTTAACCTAGTAAGTATACATATTTACTATTATTTCTTCTATTAACTAGCTCTTAAAAGCTAGTCTAAATAGTAACTAGGTTCTAGAGAGATACTAAGCTCTAATATAAGATCTTTAATAATTTTCTATCTTAAAAGCCTTCTTTTTAACTAAGTGTTTTAGTTTATAATTAGGTCTCTAACTTATTACGTAACTAGGCTTAATAGAGGAGAMTCTTAAGTAACTACTTTATAATTACTATTAGTTAGATRTATAAAAGAATCTAACCTCTAGCTCTATAGTTACTATTTATAAATAACTATTAAGTRCCTTACTAATATTCTATTACTATTACTAGCTAGTTAAGTATAGACCTTAGTATAATATAAAGGAATAACTCTAATAACTACTAAAGGTGCTAGTCACGTAAGAGTAGGAACGTATAGTAGATTAGTTATAAGTTTAGCTATACTTATAAAGGAACAACTCTAATAACTACTAAAAGCGCTAGTTACGTAGGAGCAGGAACGTATAGTAGGTTAGTTATAAGTTTAGCTACACTAAAGTAGAGAACTATGTAGGTTTATAGAAATAGCTCGACTATATACTAATGCTAAGCTAGGCGCTAGCCTAATTAGGATGTGCGTGATGTTCGTATTCACACACTATTAATTAACGTCACGGCTTATAGCGCCTAGCTATAAAAGCTCTCCTAGTCCTCTTAGGACGTACACTCTTACACTACCCCTCTTTAAAAGGCCTTATTTTTAGAGTCGTAGGCGTACGAAATAGGCCTCTAAGTAGCTAATTACTTATCTATAAGTCCTTTCTTTTTCGTGATTCTTAAATTTATTCTAACAGCGACTAGTAACTTATTATCTGCTGTAGTTTCTATGTCCTTATTCTCTTTCTTAGCCTTGAGCTATCGTTCGAGTCCTTTAGGAGGCTCTAGTTAACTAGGATAGGCCTTATAGAACTCTTTAAGTAGGCGTGCTAAATTAACGAAGTTGCGAGTAAGATAGAACTAAAGATCTAGGTTATATTCTTCTTAGGTAACTTAGTATTAAAGCTTTCTATKTTTTAGCTTACTATTAAAGATCTCTTATACTTTCTATTTAAAGTGTCTATTAATTTCTTTAGCTAGTTYTTTAGGTAGTATCTAGCCTAGTAGTAGATTATTAGGATATTTACGTARGTAATTAGCGTGAAAGACGTTACTTATCTTTATGTATCCTAGTAGTTGTACTTAGAAAGAGTAGCCTTTACGCGTAAGGATTAGATAGAGTCTATACATCTATTAGTCTAGCTTCTAATTTAGTCGTCCTATAGTGAAGCCTTTTAGTGTAATATAGACTATATCTCTAATATTAAAGTCAACCTCTCGTCTCTTCTTGTTTACCTACCTAGCCTGTGATTGCTAGGCTTAGTAGATATTACTACGAGCGAGGTCTCGTACGTACTAATAAGCCTTAGCTCGAATCTTAATGAATTCGGCAGCATCTCTAGAAGATAGATTAAAGTTTTAGTCGCGTAGTTCTACGTAGTTTCTCTAGTCCTAATAGAAGGAAGGCTTTCTACTAAACTCTATCTTATAAAGTRAGAATCTAGTGCTTTCTTATAGTAGTGTAGCCTATGCCTAATCTATAGATAGAAGTAGTTCTAACTAGTTATCTTAGAAGTAGTTTATAAATAGTATTAGTCTTATAACTACGTATTAGTTATAGATTTCTATATTACTATTAGTTAGTGHATAGTAGGTGCTAGCTAGCTTCTATTTAATACTAAGTAGCTCAGCTAGGTGCTTAGTGAACTAAGCCACGAACTAGAGTCTTTAATTAGAGACGATAGTCTTAAGAGCTCTATATATCCTCTAGATGTGCTTATAGTATATTCGCGTAGCGTCTTTAGTAGTAGCTATCTTAAAGCAAGGTAGTAATATCATTCGCTTACTAAGTTAGTAGATTACTAAGAAGATATTATCGTAGCTATTCTTATTAGTTAGCATACTCTTGAAATCTATAGCTACGTCCTCTTAGGCTTGTTTAGAGATTAGTAGTAAGTGTAATAAGCCTAGTTTACAGTCAATAGGTAGATAGCTCTAGCTGTAGTCTTTATAGTTAGCTATAAATTAATTAACGTCCTACTAGAGAGTTAGCTAGTAGTAAGCTTCTYWRAGAAGCTTAATTATCTTACGCCTACTTAGGTAAGTAGTAGCCTAAGCAGCATAGACTATCTAGATGAGGTAGGTGCGAAGGAAGTTAGTTAGTACTACTATGAGCTTGCCTTTACGTAGCACTAAGCTAGTAGGTGAGATAGAGTAGTTAGTTGTCTCTAAGTAAGCCTTCTCTTAGAAGTTCTCTATAGTAGTAGAAGTTTAATTAGCTTCTAGGACTCTATTAACTATTTAGTATAGATACTCTTCTAGGTGCTTTACTAGTTCTAGCTTAGCTATGTTATTTTCTAAAGTTGTGATTAGAGCTAAGTTATCTAATTCTTAAGTAAAGAGGGCTATTTACGCATTCTTATTAATATAGACGCCTAGTATAAGGTTCTATATAAATACCTAAGTCCTTATAGCCTTGTCTTTAGCTTTCTAAGTTTTTAGCTCGTCTTGTTTCTTTAAGAGAGCGTCTACTACGACGTTAGCTAAGCTAGGGCGGTAGGTGATTACGTAGTTATAATCTACTAACCTCTCTACCTAGTGAGCCTATTATGCGTTGAGCTCGCGTTTAGTGCTGAAATATTTAAGAGCTCTATAGTTAGTGATGACTATAAAAAGTTCCTCTATCTTAAGTCTAATAAAGAGAGGCCTCTATTCTTCTAGAGCTCGTACGATTACTAGTATCTCTTTATCATGTATCTCATAGTTCATCTTAGCTAGGTTTATTATCTTAGAGAAGAAGGCAACTAGACGCTAGGTACTATCTAGTTATAGTTAGTAGCATACTATAGCAACAACACTATCGCTTATATTAGTTTCTACTCTAGTTAGACGCTCGTCTAAGTACAGCGTAATAACTTCACTTAAAGTTATAAGATTCTTAATTTCTTAAAACGTAGCTTTCTCCTTATTATTAAATAGTGTGTAGAAAGCTTACTATTTAGTAAGCTTAGTAAGTAGTCGCACTACTTAGCTATACTATAGAATTATTCCTTAATAGTAGTTRTAGTATCTAARGAAGCTCTATAGGCTAGTTAAGGTTRTTAGTTTAGTCTAGTTACTAATTACCTTAACTTTCTTAGAGTCTCGTTAGATGCCTTTAGTGCTAATAATAAATTCTAAGAACTTTATCTTAGTTACTTTAAACTCGCTTTTCTTAATATTAGCTTATAGCTCTACTTCTTATAGTCGCTTAAAGACCTTGCGTACGTGTTCTTCGTGCTCTAATAGGTCTTCTAAAAAGATTAAGATATTGTTGAGATAGGCTATATAGAAGTTATCTAGGTATTTATATAGAGTCTTGTTAATAAACTACTAGAAAGTAGCTAGTCTATTACATAGTCTAAATAGTAGCACATGATACTTATAGTTACTATATCGTGTTCTAAAAGTAGTGAGATCTTCTAATTCTAGATCTATACGTATATAATAGAAAGCTTATTAAATATTRAGCTTAGTGTACACCTTAGCGCGTAAGAGTCGCTAGAAGGTTTCYTTTATAAGTAGTAGTAGCATCTTATCTTTCTTAGAGATCTAATTTAGTTTTTAGTAGTCTAWATAGAATTACTAGCCTCCTCTAGGTTTCTTAGTAAATAGGACTAGTAAGGCGTAATGTGTGAGACTTAGTACGATGAAACCTTTCTTAATATAGTCGTTAATATATTCTTTAACAAGCTTTAGATGTTTGAGAGATATGTTATATAGAGGTGTAGTTAAGAGCTTATTAGCGTCTTTAAGTAGCTTAATCTTGTGATTAACTTTATCTCTATGTAGTAGAAGCTTATTAGAGTCTTATTTTAAGAAGTGTTAAATAGTTACTCTTACTTAGCTTAGGCGAAGTAGCTTCTTATCTAAGGCTCATTAGATATCTTCTTCTTAGTTAGTTTCTTAGCTCTTTATCACGGCGTTAATCTTATATAGGTAGGTGGTCTTAGTAGTGTATTTCTTAGCGTACTAAAGCTACTTCTTAGAAGTTATAGCTATAATGTTAAAGAACTATGTAGAATCCTTAGGCTTTAGAAACTTATGATATTTCTTAGGCCTTACTTTACGTCTGCGCGGCTTTAGTTCTATTAGTCTAGACGGTTTTATCTTTAGCTAATTAGGAGGGAGATTCTCTAAAAGTGTGATACTTAATAAGAACTTTATCTCTAATTAGTTAGAATTAGTAGCGTTAATCACTTAAGAGGGTTTAGCTAATAGTTATTCTATTTTAGTACTTAATTCTTCGTGCAGTACTAATATAGGTGCAGCGAGCTCTAGTTAATTACTATTCCTTGTGAGTAACCTAGTATTAATTCGTCGCTACTCTTTCTCTTACTATATTACTTTCTTAAGAGCTTAATCTCTTTAGGTAGCGTCTTCTTATTCTACTAGCGACGTAGGAGGTAGCCTCCTCTAAGGTAGCTTAAGATTCCTATTAACGCGTAGATATAGATCTTACTTAAAGTAGCTCTATATTAGTCTCTCGTGTTTATAGTCGACGTAGGCTCTTATTATCTTAAACTAGAGTTTTCTAATAATTATATCACGCTTTCTTATATTAGCTAGTACAACCTATGTTAGTATAGAGTGATTATTAACCTTAATATTAACTTTAAAGTAGTGCTTAACTTTCTTAGCGCTCTTACTATTAAATCTACTAAGTCCTACTTCTTAAGGCATTTTCTTAATCTAGAGCTTTAGGCGATAAAAGATCTTAGGCATTAATCATTTACTAATAAGTGCGTAGGTATAAGCTCTAGAGTTAGCTATAATTTATATAGGTAGTCCTAGGCTATTAGTTGAGATAAGTCTAGATAAGATTACTAGCTTGTTGTTAAAAAGTTGTAGAATCTTTAGTAAACTATTATAATTTGCTCTATTTTCTTATACTAAAGAGGAGACTTCCTCTAGTACTAGCTATTTCTTAAATCGTCACTATCTTCTAGTGAGCTTAATAAACTAGCTTAGTTATCTAATAGGAAGTCACTATCCTCTCTTTAGATTATAGCTTACGTAGCGTGATTTTTGTGATAGCTAGCGAAGTGCTTATCACTTCTATAGGTGTAGTAGAGTTTCTTCTCCTTAGGTTATATAGTAGCTAGTGACTTTATAGAGGACTTGCGAGTAGAAGCTTCTTTTAAACCTAACTTAGTAGCTTTTCTCTTCTCTAGTAAAGTAATATTGTCTGCTTAGTGCTTGCTTATAGCGCGGTGCCTTATTATAGCCCTCTAGACGTATTAATTGTAGCTAACGTTATTATCTTTAGCGGATTTAGTTATATCTATCTATAGCCGTAAGTAGAGCTTCTAGTAAATCTCCTCTTTCTAGTTATCTTCTAATTGTTTAGCTTATAGTGCGAGCTAGCTAAACTTACTCTTAAAGTCGTTCTAGGCATTATACTACTTTATTATTAGTGCGTAGAACTCRTCTTTAGCTTTAAACTTCTTATTAGGATCCTAGTTTATGCGCTTAAGGAATTCTATAAACTTCTTAGCTATAACTTACTATCCTTGTTATTAATTATACTTTAGCTAGGTTTACGCGCGAGTCTTCTTAGAGCCTTCTATGCGAGCCTAGATATAATCGCATTTCTAGTAGTTAGAGCTTAGGTTAAGGTTATCTATAAAGTGATCGCTATTAATGAAGAGCTTAGCTTCTATATCTATAATCTAGTTATCGAACTTGATTGTTCTAGCCTTTCTACTATAGATTTCTAGGTCAGGTCGCTTAATAGATAGCCTAGGTTTCGCTGCTAGTATGCTCTATAGAAGAGAGATTAACATAGTAGTACTATTCGCTAAGACGACTTATAAGTATCCTTCTACATACGTAGGTTCTATAGTAGCTTATCATATAGAATTCTTTTTAGCCTACTCTTAGTTAATCTTAGCTTCTTRAAGCTCGTCTATTATGTCTTGTTATGCTTAGGTATAGATAGTTATAGTAGACAGGTAGTCCTTGTACTTACGTCTATTACTAGCTAATTTTATAAAGATCTCTAATAGAGTTTCTTAATTAAGTTATTAGAGAGTGCTCAGCTCTACTATTATAGTTTGCCCGTTGTGCTAGAGAGTTAACGTTCCTTAGTAGTAGTTAGTTATCATGTTCTCTTGTTTAGCTTAGAGATCGTTAAGAGCTAGTCTACTACATGCGGATTTAATTAAGGGAAATAGAAGCTTCTATCCTTACTTAGTAATCTCTTCTTCGTCGAATAATGTCTATTTAAGCTTAGATACTTGTTAGGTAGGAGGATCCTCTATAGTTAATTAATAGCTAGGGGCAGCTATATTAGTTGTCGATAGTGTTGTGTTCGTAAATATGTGTATAGAGGAAGAATAAAGTGTAAAGTATATCTACTTCGCGAAGTAGATAGAGTAGGTGCTCTTATTCGCACAGTGAAAGCTCAACCTAGTAAGCACGCGTGTTTACTATCGTTTCTTCTGTTAACTAGCTCTYAAAAGCTAGTCTAAGTAGTAACTAGGTTCTAGAGAGATACTAAGCCCTAATATAAGATCTTTAATAATCTTCTATCTTAAAAGCCTTCCTTTTAACTAAGTGTTTCGGTTCGTAATTAGGTCCCTAACCTATCACGTAACTAGGCTTAATAGAGGAGACTCTCAAGTAACTACCTCATAATTACTATTAGTTAGATGTATAAAGGAATCTAACCTCTAGCTCTATAGTCGCTGTTCGTAAACGACTATTAAGTGCCTCACTAATATTCTATCGCTGTTACTAGCTAGTTAAGTATTGACCTTAGTGTAATGTAAGAGAACAACTCTAATAACTACTAAAGGCGCTAGTCACGTAGGAGYAGRAACGTATAGTAGGTTAGTTATAAGTTTAGCTACACTAAAGTAGAGAACTATGTAGGTTTATAGGAACAGCTTGACTATATACTAATGCTAAGCTAGGCGCTAGCCTAATTAGGAWGTGCGTGATGTTCGCATTCACACACTATTAATTAACGTCACGGCTTATAGCGCCTAGCTGTAAAAGCTCTCCTAGTCCTCTCAGGACGTACACTCTTATAATACTAAAGTAGAGAACTATATAGGTTTATAAGAATAGCTTAACTATATACTAATACTAAGYTAGGCGCTAGCCTAATTAGGAAGTGCGTGATGTTCGTATTTATATACTATTAATTAACGTTATAGCTTATAGCGCCTAGCTATAAAAGCTCTCTTAGTCCTCTTAGGACGTACACTCTTATAGTACGTAGGTATTAACTAAAAAGAAAGAATTACTAGTATCTATACATAGTAGTTTAGTTAATATCTAGATATTATATAACTTCTTATATAACTACGCATAGTACTATATTTTAGTATTAATAGTTACTCCTTTCTTCTATAGATAGGATAGAATAAGTAATTAATTAATTACCTATTAAAAGATACCTCTTATACGTAAGTATAGTAACTAGTTATAAACTATTAATTATACCTATAAGAGGTAGTCTATTTAATATATACTATATTAGATATATTTTAACTCTAAAAGTATTTACTAGTAATTTACTAGTCTCTAACTAGTTTTTTTTAAGTTAAGATAGCTAAGGCTAAATAGACTTTATTATTATAAATAAGTAACATTTTATAAGACTTTATAACTAGAGGTAACTATACGTCTAATAAAGAATTTATAAAGTAAGTAATTAATACACATAAACTAAATTTTTAAAAATAATATATAAGCTATTTACTTCATCCTTTTGCTACCCGATCTAGTAATGTCGATACATCTAGAGTAGACCTAGACGTAAGCTTCTAATAGCCTTAGCCGATAACTAGGCCAAGGTATATAACACCAAACTATAGAAAGAAGATGTTTGAATTCGGAACCTGCGGGTTAAGCGCCCGGATTTGCCGGGTAAATTTAAGATTTTCCATGGCGCAAGAGTTCATAACCACCTATTCAGCTATACACCGTTGAATATGGTGGATCATAACGTCGCGATGAACTCCTCGTATTGATCTAATACACTGACACCTGTTAAGAAACTCGAATACATTCATATGGACACGGAAGCTCCCGTGTAGGATACCCCGTGATCTTAGACTATAAAGGATCAGCCGTTGGGTCCTTACGCATCATCTATTCTACCCATGCTCCCTACGAATGATAATCGCACACCGAGCTTGAAAGATGGCCTGTAAAATACTACGAGAGATAAGGCAACAACGCTAATTGAAATTGGTCATGTTTGGCGATGGGTGAATAGCTTTGAAAAGATAACCCGCAAAGGCTTGTATAGCGCTCTCGAGGAGCCAGAGACGTACCCCGTAAACGTATAGCACATATATTGGTGGCACTTGTCCACGGGGGCCTACGTACTCTGGAGTGGTGTCGCAATGATGCAACTGGCGATTGGCTTGTGGCCGCAAGGTACAGGGCTTATAATGGGCAATGACTATCTTAACTGCGCATAATCTCCAATGACATGGTGCGATGAGCAACATTGAAAGTGACAAGAACAAATGGTCAATTCTGGACCATCACATTGTATACTAGGCCCCCTACCTATATGCGTCCTTGCGACTTGAGTCGAAGTTTACCTCACTACTTTATCTATAGCAGTAATAACGCAGACTTGAGTCGTCACGAATTTGCGAAAATGGAAGAGGGCAATGAGAAGCTTTGAAAGTGACAACGAGCTCTTTATCCACGAGTAAGTGAGCGACTTAGACGATAATAAATGTTTCTTCGATGAAGTTGAGATATAGACGACTTCGATGGCTATCATGCAGGCCATGCTCAAATTCACCGGGAGCTGAAAGGTGGCCTCGGCTTTTCGATGAAGATTATGTATATGTGAGAGGAACATTTGAAGGGTTGAAATCCGAATTGCTCCATTTGCAGTGGCTTAACCGAGGGAAACTAGTTGTAGCGCATTGGTCCTTTGAAAGGGTTAACATCTCGCGTCAAGTGTTTCTGATCGACCAACTAGTTGGCTGATCTGAAACACCCCAATAAGAAATTTATCAGCCAACCAGTCGGCCAATCCGAAACAGCCGACTACGCTCAAGACCACATTAGAAGAAAATCCAATTCCTACTGTAGAATATTGAAGCTTTTCCCATTAAAAGAAATTTGCATGTAATGTCCGTGGATCAACCACACGGGTTGGTTTATCTGGAACAACCATATAGTTGGCTGATCTGAAACAACCATACAGTTGGCTGGTCTGAAACAACCATACAGTTGGCTGATCTAAAACACACATACAGGGTCGTTGATCGGCCGGTGATCAAGAGTGATTCGGATCAGCCAACCAGTTGGCCAATCCGAAACCTTGAAGTGACATTGGGAACAAACGCCAACTCGAAAACCAGGCAAACAAAAATATTCCCCTCATACCGCCTACCTAAAAAATGCTCCCCATTTCCCCCGCATTCATCGCATCTTGCGTCGAAGCCGGGACCCAAGCCAAACTTGGATGGATAGAAGATGTAAAGGTCATTTCTGTAAATCCTCCTCTCCCGGTCTGAGTAACTCGTTCGGGGGCATATTGGCTTCCGTTATTTCTCAATTAACAAGAACTTCTACTTCTTACCCTGAGTATATAGAAAGAATCCCGCGAACCTTTGTCTAGCAGTGATTCGTCTTTTCTCTATGACAGTGTGAATCTATCCTGTTTCTAGGCTCGATGTCACTTTGCACGGTGCCTAAGGCCCATATGCTTACGGAAGATATCCAAGAAAGATCCGGCACTCAGTAGACCCTTCGGATCATGCTTCAATCAGCCATCTGCGCCTGGTAAGTAGTCAACGACACAAGTAGCTCTCACAAGTCGCCTCGATGAGTCTATTTCTTCGCCGCCAAAGCTTCCCTCATGGCAACGCAAAGCGACATTGCGTAATTAGTCTGTCATTAGACTGACGCTTGCGAGGGTATGTAATGGAATTCTCCATACCCTTAAACGCGCTTGAGACGGCCGCAAGCAATTTCTGTGAGATGGTGCGCAAGGTCTTGTGGGTGCTGTCATATGGGTATGATCAGGCGGCTATAACATGGATGTGAATCCCCAATGACCGATACACGGTGGAATAGCGTGGTAGAGATGAACTTGTTAATCTAAACAAATCATGTTCTTGTCAGATGACCCGAAGACTGGTAATACCGCTATTGAAGAACCTACCACTAGTAGAACCATTTTCGCAGTCACTTCTCTCTCCTATACGACAGTGTGAAATTTCTTTTGATCATTGACTACATTGATTATATTACACCGCGTTTGTGATGCCTTTCTACTCTAGCTGAACAATACGGATACACTACATCGCAAGACTTGGAAACTATAAACTGAAGCGGGATTACTCAACGCTTTAGACAGCATCTCAAAATTATAAGTTAATCTCTCCTGTGAAATACTACATGTGTTCCTATCTATCTCCCGGTGTCACGAGGCATAGGACAATTACATTCGAGAATTGAAGCGAGACCGGTTGTCTTCATTGAACGATAGCAGAGTTGGTTTTGGCTAGGCTAGTTTTAGCGAAGTTCATGAGTGCGGTATGGTATGATTGAGGTATTGCCAGTATCAGGACATTGCATGTCAGTGAATTGGAGAGCCCGCAGGGTCTAGATCGTGCTGAAAGGCAGATTTGCACGTATCGGCAAATCTATCAGGTATAGATACGACGCGCGATCAAGCGAACTGCGATGGAGAGTAGAGCTAGTACATTGAACCTTCAGCAACGCAAATATTATCACCCAGTCAGACAAAGAATCAATTCAAGCAATCCCAATCTTCGCCTCCTCAGTCGACAATTCACCGACAGCCTTCTCCCCCTTCGTGCCATACGTATCCGCATACCTCCCCGAAATCCACTCCCCAACAGTAACAGGGTCATACTTCGCCTTGACCTTACCTTCCTCTTCCTGTCCATCTTCGCCTCCGCATCCCAACCCCTCAATTCCCCTCACAACAAACTCCGGATTTCCAGAAAAGAAAAACGGGACGCTATATCTCTCCTTCCCACTCTTGTTAATAACCCTATGTAGGTTAGAAATGTATCTGTCGTTAGTCCATCGCATCATTAGATTTCCCAGGTTGACGACCATGGCGTCGGGGATGGGGTGTACGTCGGCCCAGGATTGGGTCTGGCGGTCGAGGATTTGTAGGCCGCCGATGTCGTCTTGGAGCAAGATTGTTATGAAGCCAAAGTCGGTGTGGGCGCCGATTCCTGAGTGCATGAGTTAGGGTTTGGTAAGTTGGGATGGTATGGGGGTGTAAAGCGGTGAAGGATGGGAATGGGAGGCTTACCGCGTTCGAGCTCTGAAGCATCGGGTGGTTGTGGAGGGTAGTGAAGCAGTCTCAGTACAGCAATGGGTTCGTATGTGAACTCTGGGACCCACTCTTCGTCAACCTTCAGGGTCCTACATATCGTCCTGATGATTTTCTCTGCCAGTTGGCGCATCGAGGTGTGATATGTGTCGACGGTCTGTTTGAACTGCACAGGGTTCTGGACATGCTCTGGGTACTTGTTTGGACCTAGGCCGAATGTCTTTTTAGCCACCTTTGGGTGTGATTCTGGCATGTCAATGCCGAAATAATATCCTTCTTTCAAGTCGCCTTCCGTGCGCTTCTCGAAGTTTTGCGCGCGTAGTCGCTCGTAGCCTCGGTTGAAGCGGTCGATATCTGCACTCTGGTCTCAGTATAAAGCTGTTTGAATTAATGACTGGAGATTAGAAGACCTTTACTGTATAACTCTTTGATCTCGACTGGAAGGTCGAAAAGTTCTTTGCTGCATGCTAACACGTCCCGTTGCAATGACTGTGGAATGCCGTGGTTTACAATCTGGAAGAAGCCTGACTGTCTACAAGCCGCGCCGACTTGTTCGACGAGTAAGCTATGCATTTTATGGTCATCGCTATTGAAAGCTTTGGAATTGTTGTATCAGCATGTTGGCATCAAACGGAGTTGCTTGATGTGATGTACCTGAAAAGTCGATGACAGGAATTGCTGGCGTCGACATTGTACGAGTAGTGACTTGTCAAGAACGGGTATCGAGATGGTAACGTCACTTGGACGGATTCCAATTATCAGACTTATAGAATATGCATGAGTTAGCTGAAGAACGTGGCGGGGTATGCATATGTATCCCTTGCATCACATGCTTGCGCTAAATCGCCCACGGGTGAGTTCAATTGGATATCGGCCGTAGCCTGCATTAAATCCGAATGTTTGGATCGCGATCGACCGTATCTCGACATGCCGCTAATAGAGATACAGGAATTAAATAAAGATAGGATAAAGCTGGGGCGAAGGAACAAAACATCCGGTCGACGTCCGCATTGTTTGTTAAGTTTCTCACACCTCCATTTCAGCCAGTCCAAGCGGCACCTCTACGCAATATTAATCATGGCTGAGGCTGCCAGATTCACGCTCTGTGGGCGCGCATAACTATTCGCCGATATCGCTGGCTTTGATGTATTGATCAAAACGCATGGTTCTGGTCTAGTCGTGATCATGGCGCATAAATTACTTTTCCACCGAGTCGCTAAGCTATAGATGGACGTAAATAGAAATTTCAAACGACTAGAGTATATCAAACTATCTTCCAGTGTCGGCACTAGTCACTGCTCCGCAAACGATCTCGTCTATGTCCTCTTTTGCTCGATCCCATTCCCTCTGCTCATGATTCCAGTACATGGCCTGAACCTGTAGGGGAGTTAGAGACAAGTTCGAAGTGGAATCGCTGACACTTAATGCAGGACGCTCTTCCTGCTCAGGATATTCCTGCTGCCACCGCGATCAACGTTGGTAGTGTAGTAGGGCAGGATAAACGGGGTGATCAGGTGGCTATGAGGGATTAATTAGGTTCTACAGGGGATGGAAGCTCCTCTGAGGATCATTCTTATGAATATTATTCTGCTACGCACAATTTACCGAAAGGCCTTTGACGACTCCACTTCAGTAGGCATGCGCTTGTGCCCTGTTGAATGATATAGGTGGGGCAGCGACATTGCTCATTGCTGTAACAGTGGGCTCTTATAGGGAACATCGATTGGCCTGAACCGGCAAGCGGTCAGTATCAATCCGGGCGAGGCCCCACCGGGCGGGCGCTAATATCATGGTCTAGATACTATGCCAGGTTGCATACTAGAAAAGCTGTATATTCAAGTCAAACCTAGCCGTCTTCTAGTAGTCATACCATACTTCACATACATCACGCCACTAAAGCGTGAGTCTGCTAAGGTCGCTCAATCAGTCCGCAATTTACCATCACTAACAGAAATTTCCACAAGAAAAACATCCTCTTCAAGAATTACACAGCTGCTGATCACCGCATGAATCCTAACCCCAGCAACATCTATATCCTGTTCTTTAGAGCCTCTTTCAACCAGATAGCGATCCCAGTGTTCCTGGAGCGTGGTACCTGTGCTGATCCTCTCTAGTCTAATCCACTCCTTGCCCCAACTCACGACGCTGCCCGTTCTTCTTTCATACCCGATTCTCAGTACGAGCTGGAATCCGTACAATGTGAGCAGATTCAAGGCGCCAATGGTGTTCGATCCCCTTTTAGTCCAGAATACGTCTCGCCTTTCGTTCCATGAATCTGGAGGATAGCAATCGCGGCCTTTGAGTAGTTCTTGATAATCTTCCCATCGGATAACGCACTTTTTGTTAAAGACATATTTTGTGCTTAAATGGCCCTGGATGGCTACAGCTCCAGCACCAATCCGAGAAGAATCGTTCTGACGTATCAATACGGACCTTGGGCGTTTGGATGCTACCCTGGAGTCGATATCGACGACAAGCAGTCTCTGTGGTCTACGATGTAGCACCAGGGTTCCCTTGTCTTCGGTCTCCTCTAGTTCAAGTGAGATGCGGCCTGAGAAGTCCGTCTCATATCGGCAGGCGAGTGGCGCTATCCAACACCGACGAGAACAATATACACCATCTCGGTCTCTGTCGCGCTTCCAGTTAGATCTCAAGAGCTGTAGCTGGATGTCAAGACCGGCGTTTGTTAGGCTGAACTCCGTTGTATTCTTCCAGTGCCGCAGCGGAATAATTCGGTCTGGACATTTGAAGCATTCTGGCCGAGGAGCGAACAAAGACCCGTTCTCATCCGTATCTCCACTCCAAGCGAATATGGACTGGTCATTGGTTGACTTAATTATCTCTTCTTGCAGTCGGATAAAAGCCCGCTTGCCCTCGCCGTAAAGCATTGCCATGTTTATACCGAATATGCCGAGTAAAGAATATGCCATGTCTTCAATCCTGGTCGTTTCTCTTTCTGCAGCCCAGGACATCTTCGTTGCAACACAAACGTCTCTAAGACGGGCCTCGTGAGCTAAAATGGCTTCGTCGATGCCCGAGACAATGCTAATCACTCGCGAGAGCTCCCTTTTTGAGCCGACGCGTCTGAAGTTTCGATTATAGAAGACGAGTTCATTCGGTGCAATCAACTCCTGAAGGGTCCAACCGCGTTTCCACCACCTGCTCTTTGCAAACTTTGATTCTTGGATCCGATTTTCCTGTTCTGAAGTTAGGTTGCGATAAGCATGCAACCCTTTGAACACGTCGATGTAGGAATCTTCTAAGTCTTCAAGGTATGCATAACAGACTGCCGCAGCTTGGTACAACTTGAACATGGAATTGATCGCTTCGCTGAGCTCGGAGCTACTTCGCTTGTCGATACAGCAAGAGTCAATCCACAGGTAGCGGTAACCATCTCGACATGCTTGTAAACAGGCCTTTTTCATCTTGTCGTAACCCTTGAGATGGCGGATCTTGCCCTCAACGAGGTCGTTGAAGGTTACCTCTTCTTCGCCCCACGTGTGAGATAGAATGGCATATTGAGGGACCTTTTTCACATCAGACCCGAATACAAATTCCTCAAGGGTCATGGTAAGAGGATCTAATAGCCACATCCTGATGCAACTAGCTGCAGTGATATTAGTGAGAGCAAATCATCATCTAAGGAATCTAGAGGTTCATCATCTCTGTGGCCGGAAATTCGTTAGAGCAGAGACGACAGTGGAGAAAAAGGACAGACAATAGTAATCTTCCTGGGCAAGAAGACAATGAAAGTATCTTGTTCTAATTGATAGAAGATTTTGACATCTTTTCGACAAGGCTGAACTCGCCGACATCCTCAACAAGAGGAGAGAACCCCACAATAAGAGACGTGTCAATGAACAGTAGAATGAATCGAAATATCTAAAGTAAGTAATCTATATCAGGAGACACTCACAGGGGACCTTTTGAAAGAAGAAAGTCAGACAGACGGTCGCAGAAGGCTGATATCACCAGCCAGCCTGATATAGCTGACTGGTCAGCCGATTCACTGACGAGGAGCTCGAAGAATTGACTGCACGGACAGGCGAATCAATTGTCGACTAGGGTTGCATAGATTGTGTTTCAAAACCGTGTTACCTTCTAGTGAACAGTGCGTCCTTATCGGACATTCACTCGGTCCCCCAGGCCCCCAGCTTTCGCTTACTTAGCGTGTCTCCGTGGACCGTGGTTAGGACGTGGCTAGCTCCCGCTCCGCTTCCGGCGCGCCAAAACCCCGCACCCGCATCTCCACCACCCATCCCCAGCTTATCCACCGGCACAACCCATCAACACCTCCACTACTACCGCCAGGGTTACTAGGGTAATTGCAGGATCTGCAAGATGCGAAGCTGGCACATGGCCCCTAGATATCTCTAGGAACCTGGTCGAATCCCAGGACCCTTGCGAATCGACCCGCGAAGCGCCTCCAACGCAATCCACTTACGACGGACTGTCCAACGCATGCAGACGGTACAGTACGGCCCGTTGGCTTGACCTGTCACACAATATAGGAGTGCTATGGAAAACCCATGGTGTTCACCAAGGTTGTGAAAGAACTGGTTGTGTTGCAAAGCCTTCTAACCACAAGCCACACAATGTGAACCAACACAAACAACGCGAGACCAAAACTGTCCTAGTTTGAGAACTAAAATACAAATCCACAGGGCCCCATCGAGTTAAATCGAGTGCAACGACGTACCCGCCGCCTCTCTCCCGTATCGACGTAGCGGTGGTTGCCATCGGTGGTAGCCAGCGGCGAGTCGGCAGGATCGGAAGCGAGTATCGAGAAAGCCGCCAGTAGTCGCGGAGAAGACAAATATACCAATTATACTGAGGGTTAGTGGTGGGTGTCAGCTGCGCTGCGTGGGGGATGTAGAGAACATAGGCGATATAGAGGCACCCTGGCAGACTATTCACCCCGACGTCAATGTCATGTAGTGGTGAATAGAAGCAACAGTCGAGTATTTTCAGAGTGGGACTGAAAGCTTTCTGTGTGTACTGTGGAGAGCGCTTGGGGGCTCCCGCTGTAGTTCACACAGTTGGCAGTCTGCACAATGCCTTGCATGAATGTCACAGAGGCTACGATGAATCTGGGCGGTCTCCAGTCAGAATGTCGGAATCTTTTAGGTTGCGGCTCTCTTTCAGGGCCTCTTTTGCCAGGTAACATTTACGTAGATTTGCGCAACAGATCCCCTTTGCTTCACATGATATCACAGAGCCGCGGTATTGGAATTCGCATTAAGTTGATCGTGGCGAAGCAATCTGGGGTTTAACGGTGGTGTCGTAGCCAATTTGGTCGTAAACTGGAGTTGAAACCAGCCATGTACGACTACACAGGTTATACGATCCCATGGACATTGGCACTTGGTTTGCCAAACGCATTATTTGAATGTGAATCTTAACTCATGGCACGGTGATGGTTCGAGAACGTGCATTGTCGGCCATTAACGCTGCTGGACTAAATACGCCCAGACAATCAACTCCGTAGTAAACGGGTACTTCGTCGAGCGAAAAGCATGCTCCCAGCTTGTGCCATAATGGTGTTCTAGATGACTTTAGTTGATACCGTGATCGGTCGAAATAAATGGTTCCTTCACTACTGTTACGAAAAGTTTACAGATGTGTCTGTGAACTGAATATATTCTTTCATTGGGCCTAGCATTTTGGCTTTTTGAGTCAAATCAGCAGGTGCAGAATACCTCGTTCCAAATGTCAAGAAGCGGAGGTGGTTGCGGTAGAGTTACTAGTTAGGCGAATTGTGACGCCGGAGATGAAAGGTGGATCATGCATACCGTATGGATGATCTGAGACAATCGTCAATGCACCAACTTTCATACGAAGGCATGCGAAGTGCTCAGGATCACACAATGGGCCAAAGATTCCCTGCCATGTCAAGAAGGTTACTCAGATCAACATAGCGTAGAAGTAATCGGGTCGCTATAATCCACGAGTATCAATTTCTGCCATATCTAGAAGGTTATACGATCGACATGGCATGGTGTAACACTTGAGGAAGGAATCGGCCCGCTCTATAATCTACAGGTAACATAGTAATCTTACCGTATTCTGCAAGTCGTACGAAGCCACTCACGTGTTGTGGAGAAATTTGATATATGCTTTCCATCGGAATATCTGTAAGATTGGAATAAAGGGTGGATCAACGATACGGTATGGGCGATCTGAGACAGGCCTCAATGCCCCACACTTGATGCGGTGACGCAATGACATGGCGGATAATATCAATTGTCGGATTGCTGGTCGCAGAATCTAGTCAAAGGACCATAATCATCGATTGAAACTATATCGCAAACGTTTCCACTGGCTGTCGCTCTCTATTTCCATTGGAGCGCATGAATAAAAGGGTAGTACGATATACATCACACCGCTTTCATCATGCTTTCATCATGCCATTCAAGAAAACCACATTGCAAGAGATCATTCATAACCACCTCGACGATGTGTAAGTAATCAGATGTCACTCTCAGGAAACGTTAGGCGAAGCAGTAGACAAACATCCGATAAGACCTGAGTCAATTGTAACTACCGGATTTCTTGTAGTCCCATATACTGCAGTGAAGATGGTAAAGAGCGGAGAATACTAGATCGGAGACTGTGTCGGAAATGAGAGTGCACTGCGCGAGCCCGGGGCTGAAGTATCTAATACTACCTTGACTTGCGTTAATATTATAGAACCCTTATGTATAAATCTGGGTTTATCCTAATGTAGTATTTAAAATCGGTTCTCTGCTATGGTTTGATCGCGCGCTCATGTAACTCTTTACATTTATCTCGGTGCTATACGGTACACATTATAAAGTAGAAATGAATCTATTAGAATGTATCGGATCAAGTGTTTTGCCTGAGGCATTCTTAGATTACGTTTTAGTCCTCAATATTCTATTGTTAATTGATAATTTTCGTGACGTTGTTATTCTATTGTATGATATCCCGAATAGTTCTTTTGAAAGGCGTGTTTTTGGGCCAAAGACCAGCTATGTACTCCATGCCAGCAATCCAGCGCTGCATGTAGCTCAGCATAAGCCAGGATAACTTCAGTCAAGCTATCAATGATCAGTACCCAGATATTGGTTGATATGTCAAGAATAGTAGTCGTTTCTCAGCCGCTCATGTAGATGCGAATGATGCAGAGGCTAAACACGCCAAAGTCTCGCTTATTACTCTGCCGAACGTCTGAAAGGCTTACTGCAATGTAGTTTCAACACATCGAGATTGAATGTAGTAATGTACTTCATCTCATCCGCAACAGTGTTCGTTCTGTCGACGTTGATATCCAGCGACACAGACATACAGCCAAGCCTTGAGGCTCGACCTTTTTCCGAATAGATTTGTAAGCACCAGCGACCTTATACTTCAAAACCCTCGTGGACTTGCCGCTTTCGCCTAGGTTTTGGCCCAGACGGACGTGGCCGGAAGTGTGGTGGCCTAAATCCCACACAGTGCCTCTATTTTCATTAAATCTCTATGCGGCCCACGTTCTACCTAGACTCCTCTTACAACCGCATTCGGCGATATCCCTCTGCACCATCGCACCGTTATCATCCACTGAGCACTTTGATATTCGTCATCATCATGCCATCGCCCGCGGCCCAAGCTCCCCAGATCATCTTCGGCTGTGGCGGTTTAGGTTACGAACTTGGCGAGGATGATATCGAGGAGCTCTTGCAGACCCTAAAAGAGTCGGGCGTTAAGCGACTCGATACAGCTGCATTGTATCCACCCACCGACGTTGGAGCTTCTCAGCGTCTTCTCGGTAAATCCGGAGCAGCTCGCCAAGGGTTTGTCATTGACACCAAGGTCTTGATCGGTCTTACTGGCTTTGCCGGTACGCTGGAGCCGAGCAAGATTGCAAAGTCTGCTGCGGATAGTACTGAGATCTTGTGCTTCCAGGATGATCAGCGTATCAATGTGTGCTATCCCCATACCATGGACCGGGCGACACCTCTGAAAGACCAGGCCGCGGGATTCAATGCACAATATAAAAAGGGCATGTTCAATAAAGTAAGTATGGTTATATCACACAAAGTTCCCTTTATTACTGCTGATTACCAATACAGTTAGGTCTTTGCAACTTTCCAGCGGACATGCTCGCAGAGTTCATTGAGATCTGTGAGCATGAGGGCTACATCAAACCAACCGTCTACCAAGGTCTATACAACCTCATTGATCGCCGTCACGAAGGACCAGTGATGGACCTGGTCCGCAAACATGGCATGCAATTTGTAGCGCATAGTCCACATGGCAGTGGCTTTCTACATGGTGCCTTGACGTCAGGTCAAGTTGAGGGCACGCGCTTTGCTGAGGGCAATATGATGTCCATGGATGCTAGGCGCTATGATACCGACAAGCATCACGAGGCAATACGTTCACTTGACAAGGCTCTAGAGCCATATGGTATCTCGAAGACAGAAATAGCCCTGCGCTGGTTGGCTTTCCACTCTCAGTTGAAGCCTACAGATGCTATCATCTTTGGGTCGAGTAAGATATCCCAGGTCAAGCAGAACATAGCAGTAATAAAGAAGGGGCCGCTCCCAGACGAGATTGTGACTGCAGTAGATGGAGTCTGGGACATTCTTAAATAGTGTCAAATAATATGCTGCATGACACGGTGCAAATTGTCAAAACTCAATTCCAGAACCTATCCATACTACCAAGATACCGCTGAGTAGCGCCCTTCGATTATTAAAAAGCATACGAGGTGCCTCTGTCATATTCTTTCAACATCACCGAAATACTTTAGCGAATTATACTTGGAAACTTACAAAGCGATGTATGATGTTTAAAGAATCCGACAGCTGAGCGTATGTCTTATGAGTTGTCCGTACTCAACTACGACACGTGATGGGTCAGTCGAACTGGCGGGGGTTTCCAATTCTCAAAGAACAGGCTGACTCAGCCACTTTAGGTAGGGGCGGCCTCCTGTCCACGGGTTATCTCGCGGCTGAGGAAACGCAATACTTGAAAACCTCCGTGACAGCCGCTGCGATGTCATACCAAGCATTATTAGCAGATGTTGCCACACAAGAACGCGCGATAAGGCATTCTCAAAAGACACAAAATCCCTCAGCGCTCCTCATGCACCTTCAATATGCGGAGAAAGACTCAGCCTCGCCTTTAACATCAGACACCCAAGCTATGATTACGCCGCTTGGCGAACATACCAGTTATGTAAGATGGTCGCGCCAGGTTTTGAGAGAACTTGACAGGCATGGCGTGGGATACACTGTTCAGTCGCAAATTGTTCAACATACTGGCAGTGCTTCCCTGGATCCGAAGATGGCCAGCCCGTCCTCAGCGGTCCAGGATGACGCAATTGCGACAAAGATTATTCTCAGCCATACGAGCAAAGAAATCCTGAACAAAAATGGTCTCCCAAAACACATGAGTGCATACAATCTGTGGGAGAGGCTAAGACAAGGCGCTTCGTGTCCGAGTTGTTCCATGGGAGACTCCACAGCTACCGTTGCGTCATATAGATCTACGTCCCTGCGATGCCCCTACTGCAGGCTATTCTTAGATGCCATTGAAAAGGTTTGTCCAGGATGGACGACCGGACTCGCCCAGAGCTATATGAAACTCATTCGCGTTGGTGACGTAAGAGCCTCGTGTCTGCTACAACCTTTTGTTCAATTGCGCTTCGTTGGCGGTATAGATAGTATAGAGATCCGCCTGGAGATTGGTAGGTCGCTTAATGATTAGTTATATTGAAAGTACATTAACACCCATTGCAGATGATGATTTGAGTTGGGACATTGATTCACGGGGCTCCCTTTCCAAGTCTGAATGGGAGACAGCTGTGCATCAAATGCAAGACTGCTTCGCCACTCATCGCGGCTGCCGTACCCCAAATCCTCAATTCACGCCGAAAAGACTTGTTCAAGTGATGTGGGGCGACTCAGATATCCGTCTGGTCGAGCGAGATGCGTTAACGTCTCCGAAATACTGTGCGTTGAGTTATTGCTGGGGTCCTCAGAATGCAATCCTCACGACTACACGAGAAAATCTAAAGAGACATAGAGAAGGAATCAACCTATCAGTCGTACCGCAGGTAAGTATTGCTCTGCCCTCATTCAGGCTAGAATCGTGTTCTTACTAGGTATACACATTGCATTAGACTATTCAAGACGCCATTATAGTCTGCCGATCGTTGGACATTCCATACTTGTGGGTAGACTCACTCTGCATAGTGCAGAACGACACTGAAGACGAAGATTGGTACGAACAATCCGGGGAGATGTGCGAGATCTACTCCAATGCAAATCTGGTCATTGCCGCCGACGCATCTCCATCATCAAACTTTGGCTTCTTACCCGGCCGAGATCGAGTCGATAAGGAGTGGACGAATATTGAGGTCCACCATCCACATGAAAACCATCACATCAGAGCTTCTATCAGGTCGCACAAAGAAAAATCTTTCATTGCTTACAACGGACTCCCATGGAGCGGCGGATCAATTAGTCCATTACTCGGCCGCGGATGGGCCTTCCAAGAACATTTGCTAGCCAACAGACTTCTCAGCTTCACGACTTCCGGCATTGTGTGGTCTTGCAATGACATTCACTACGGCCGATTAGATCTGATGGGTAAGACCCTCCGGCTAGCTAAGCTTTCTCGCAATGAGCCTGAACTTCAGAGCATCATGGAATCCAAAAAGATTAAACGAAACGATGATGAGATATACTCCCAACATATCGTAGACTTCTTGGCCCAAAGTACACCTGCTTCCTTATACCTTGCCTGGCAAGATATCGTGACTCACTACGGCAAATTGGAACTTACAAGGACGGCAGACAAGCTCAGTGCATTGTCCGGTCTAACACGTCTAGTATCAGAGGCGCTAATGGTGAAACCGGATGCGTATCTCGCAGGTCACTGGAGAAATGACTTGGTTGGCAGTCTTCTGTGGTATATCGCCGTTCCCAAGATTCCGAATCGCTCGTTGCCTTATCGAGCTCCCACATGGTCTTGGGCATCTGTAAATGGGTCTATCGGCTATTTTGCAGAACAGTACCAATTTCATTTTGAGAATCTGCTCAAGGTTCATGACGCGCAATGTCAGACCTCGAAGTTCGATCCCTTCGGTCGTGTAAGCTCAGGACAACTCGTTGTCACTGGCCGACTCGCTATGGTCTCCTTACAGATATCACATTCTGGAGACAAGTCAAGGACGTACACTGGATTCAATGGATGTGCAGCGCAACCTTTTGAAAATCGATTCTTTTGGGTCAGCCGTCCTGCTTCTGAATCCGAGCAGAAAAGTATGGACAAGATAATCCGCTACGAAGTCGTTCTAGACGACGACATATCAGAACGTTCACTAGCCACTTCTAAAATAGCATGCTTACTTGTTGGCAAGCATTGCGACAACTGGACGAATGGATGTAGAACGTGGTGGCTTGTTTTAAAACAGGCGAGCTATGAGACTACCTGGCAAAGGATAGGTATAGGGTATTTCCAAGAGTATTCTAAATCTTTGAAACTTTTTGCAAATGCAACGGATAAGACGATTACAATAGCCTGAGTTTTTTTAATTCATGTTTGGCTGTTTACTTTGTATTATTTTGACTAGATAGTAGATAAATTGCGATATTGCCTCCTCACCTTCAATAATCAACTCGTGGTTGAAGGTAAGGAATACCCCATATGCAGCACAAGCCATCTAGCACCAACTTTTAACATACATGGCAGCCGATTTCATACCCATTTTTGGAATCTCTTGCTATTCCTAAAGTTTGCGTATTGCTCCGACCTCTTCCGCACTGAACCCCGTGGCGGCAAGCTGTCGAAAGACACCGCATACGTAGCCGTGACATGGGCAATAGCCTTTGTCATTTCAATCCAAGCATCCAGATTCAAGTTGTTGATAGTATCACCATCCTCGTGGTAGTTTACGTCATACGGTACTCCTGCAGCACCACCAAACATAGCTTGTTCCTCTTCAGTCTTGATCCCTTCAGCACCACATGCAATGCCACCAGCCGCAATACCAGCCTCCAAGAACGGACCATAATCCGATCGACCGTCAAACTCAATCTCCGTGTGGTTGACCCCGGCGATTTCGGCAAAGTAATGGGTAAATTCTGCCTCGGCTTCGGCGGATCCAGGAGGTCCAGTCGAGTTGAAAGCAGAGCCGTCACCATCGTAGATTTGGAATGCGTAATTGGGTGACGCCATCATGTCAAAGTCGAGAAAGAGGCGGATCTTATCCTTCTCGGTTTGCGAAAGCTGGGATACGTAGTAAGTGGCTCCGAGAAGACCTTCTTCTTCGGCGGTCCACCAACTAAAGCGAACGGCGTTGTTAACTGTGTATTGGGTAAGTTTGATAGCGACTTCAAGGATGGATATCGTTCCCGAGCCATTGTCATTGATACCTGGTCCCGCAGCGACCGAGTCGGAGTGACCGCCAATGTGGATTACATTCTCCTGGTCACCAGCCTTTGTTTGCGCGATGATGTTGTAGCTCGTTGCCACCTCGGCCTCAGTGATTAAATCCACTATAATCTCCTGGCCAGATTCAAGTTGAGAAACCAATGATTCTCCAGCGCCTTGCGAAATGCCGCCCGTAGGAACATATGGATTCTCGGGATCCTCGAATTTCTGTAATGAATATCCTTCTAGAGATCCCTCGTCGTTATTGTATGCAATCACGCCGATTGCTCCCTTGGACGATGCAAGTCCGACTTTGATTCCGAATTCACAATCGCCTCGGAAGATGAGTGCAATGGATCCTTCCAGGCTTTCGGTGAAATCAGACTGTAATGATTAGTGCCCTGAAGTCAAATACAATCGATCCTCGAGCATCATTTGCCTACCTCCTCGCACCCCAAATTGGGGATAGCCACCAATGGTCCAGTGACATGGCCACTTGGAGCCAGAGTAACAGCATAGACCTCGATCGTGTCGTTGTTTGCTGTTAGGTTGGCCGATACGCCAATCGTAAGTTCCACGCCCTGTAATTCGACCGAATAGTAGTCTGGGAACTTGGCAAGTTCACTTTGAATGTATTCGACCGTGTCCTCGTGCCCTTGACTTCCGATGACGCGATTCTTGCCGGGGCTGCTGTATGCAATATCCTGAAGAATCTCGGCTTTGTTAAGTAATGCACTTATTTCGATTTGATCGCGCAGACTTTCCTGGAGAAGAATTAGAGTCGGATTAACCAATTGATGGAATCAGAGATGCGACGAACCGAGTCAACGAGCCCATTGCCATATTCACGAGGAGACAAGGCTCTGCCATCGACGAGTGTAGCAGCAAGCACAGCAATTACAGCGAACGACTTTGCAATAGTCATCATCTTGGCTTTGGTCGAACGATTGAACAAGGCTTAAACAAAGTAACGACCTAGGACAGCGGGAGAGGCGATTTTATAAACCCCGCGGGATTATCCTCAATTACACCATCCTAAGCCGAATTACCCATGGCGGATTTCCATGTTGCGCGTGCCGTGCTGACCGACGAATCCTTGTAACCAATACGAACACTACATTCCCACCTGCTGGAACGGGCAAACAGCTCCAAGCCACTCATCCTTGGCATCGGTCATCTTAACCGGCTTAAGCAATAAACAAGAATCCTTGCCGAGGATGTCGTTGCCTTGGAATTCCTTGATTTCTGCATCTTGTGGTATCGAGGTTTTAGGAGTTCCCCGTTCGCCGGGTTTGCGGTTGACGAAGGATGGTCGCTGTTCACTGGCCCAGCGTTCCCTGCTAGACGTAATTAGCGTGAACATTATCCTAAATAGGAAGGTGTGAAGATAGACTCAAAGCCAATAACGGTCAACATTTGTTCGTGAGAGTGCACGGCTGAATCTGGCATAGTGAAGCCGCACAATGCTTTTCCATAGTGACGGAACTGTTCTTCCCAACTAGTCAACAAATCCTGCAAGTTTTACCAATTCTGTCGAATATAGATACTTGCGAAGAAAGTAAACATCTGCCCGACGAGGTCTACCATGAGTATTCGATCAAAAACCCCGCTTCGACGTGGTCGTTGCATAAAGGGTACCTAACATATCTGCCCATTATATGGTACAAGCTAATGCACTACCGAATTATAGTTTAACCCTTTCTAAACTCTAAAGATTGCCTAATCCTGCTAATAAGTTGATACTTGTTGTCGGAACCAAAGGTTCGTTACGGATCAGCTGAGGGTAAACTAAAGTTCTAATCGCGAGATTAGTACACTTGGTTTAATTCACTCGACTGCTGCGAATAGTCTGTTAAAATAGGTGGAACGCTACCCCTCCTATTGTCAAAGGCCATACAAAACGCAACCTCTCAGGGTCAAGTTCGAATGGTCCACTACTTGGGAAAACTTATATGACATGCGATTCGCTGCAAACAATTATCAAAGCCTAGAACAACGCACTAAGGTCAAAGCATTCATCGCGACAAGTAGTAAAAAGCTTGTGAATATGTTTGTGCTGGATATGATACGAGTCCCTAGTTTGGCCCGTACAAAATTCCCCAGAACATCTGCTGTAACGCGTGATGGTTCACGGCACCCACGTATTGGCACAGTGTAGGTAAACAAAGAGGAGGATCGATTCTGGGGCTGATATTAGCGAAAAAGCACTATGAAGTCTCTAAATATATTGTAATACGGGAGAAGTAACAGTGAAGAGACTTTGATCGTAGGTCCTTATGGTGAAACAGGATACATGTGGAACGGTCACGAATGGCCTGTATCGATGTATGAGGTGCCATAATGAAAGAACACCCCATGAAGACAAAAGTAGGGAAAATATATCGGAGTAGTAGAGTACGCAACATCTCAGCACATTCCCTTTACTCAGAGGGAATGTCCATTCTTCCCGCTTCTAGTGTAGAATCACCCACTTTCGTCCGGTTTCGCTTTCCCTCTCTCTTTTCATCCTTACTACTTATCATCGCTGCCAACATTTTTCGAATTCTCTCTCCTATCAGTCCCAACATCGGTGCAATTACCACTTCCATCGGGCCCAATGTCTTGTGAATTCTTCCCCGTATACGATGCAGTATTCTTGATAATTCCCGAGCGCTCGCAATAGCTGCAGCAGTCAAAGCAAATACGATAACTGCCATGACAACCATTTTCCGCAATGTCGTTCCTTCTGGAGCACCGCTCATGCTAAATGTTCCAGTAGCAAAACCCAAAGGAAGGAAAATAACAGTAACAGTAGTAAAATACCGGACGTTTTCAGCACTCCGATAAGTTAGATCTTCGCGTGTGGTCTCCAACCGATTCGAAAGCGATGCCTTCAAGGACTGTATTTGAGCTAGGTCGCGATTGAGGTCTCGAATCTTCCAGGAATTTTGAACCGTCAATTTCGTTATCGCCGCGCGGTACTTGCTCTCGTCACCTGCAGTCCATCTAGGTCCACGCTCGCGACCTTTTTCCCGGTTATTCCACGCTTCAATCGTTTCTAGTGTTTCCTTAAGGTCCACTTCCATAATCTGCAGTGTATAAAGAAATGAGGGCCATTGTTCCCTCAGTTCAAGGTACTTCTCATTGCTCAGTGGCATAGTGAACAAAATACTTGAAACCCAAACGAGATCTTTAGCGTCCGCATTGGAGTATCCTTCCTCTTCCGGAATGTGATGGCTGAGGAAGCTTGCTATCTCTTTTAACATCTCATCGTACCGCTTCTTGATCTTGTTTAGCATTTCTTTAAAAGCAAGGAGCTCAAGAACCTTGCGTTTATGCCACACTTCCCTTCCAGCATCAAGTGCAGCCAATGGTACTTTCAGCCCTATCAATTCGTGGAAACGTCTCACTGGAGACAACGTGGATTCTGCTGCATCCCCATCGTCCCCCCCGAAGGCCCCATCCTGCTCCTGGCTGTTTTTACAGTAGTTGTGACCTAATTTGAATTTTTCTCCGCGATGGAAATCGTCCTCTGGCTCATTTTCGAGGATATGGCACGTCCAAAAGTGATCGAAAAAGTCTCCAACAAATCGGAACCCTGTCGATGCTCTTCGGAATATCATTTCCTTACCTCCCAAGAATTTGAGATCTCTGTCCAGGTCTCCTCTTTTCTCATCATGATCTTGTTGCTTCGGTAATGGTTGGTAAAAGGACAAGTGGAACTCGGTAATCCATCGATTTGTGATGGGGTCCACTTCATCGGAGAAAAACTTTCGCCCCGAAAAGTGCCTTTTGAAGAATGACGATATAGCATTTTTTTCATCGCCCGGAGATGCCAGGGAGCAGATGACTCCAGTTCCGTAATCAGCATTAGGCGACCAAATAATCCTTTTTTTGGCATTTCGTATTGTTCGCCAACTGTTGAGCTTCTGGTAGAGACCTTCATTACTCAGAAACGGGCGTTCTGTCCCCTGCTTAGGCTTGGATTCGCTATTTTTAATATCGACCAGAATGCCTCGCCCGATCTTGACCCACGACTCTTTGAATCGGAGGTTTAGGCTTAAGGGAACAAGATCCCCGAGAGTCACTTCAAGGGGCTGAAGGATTGCCAATCCAGTATCACCCGGTCTTGTTGCTTGAGGACCACATAATTGCATGACCTTGGTAGAGGGCTTCATATTCGGGTGAAAACCTAGGAAGTCGGGATCGTCATATAACCACTCTTCGGATACTTCCACGATGTTTCTGTGATTCAGGAAGTGATTGAAATGCATCAACGTTTTCATGTCCGGAATGTAAGTAGGTGCCCGTGGGCCTGGAGGGGGTGATGGCAACGATTGAGCCTGATCCATTTCTTCTCCCCCAAACTGTGTCACATGTAACTGTTCTGAGTCCCATAGATGTAATAAATAGGGAACTTCGAAACAAACATGCCAATAATCATCTCTGGATCCCTCTCCGTCCTCCTTAAAAATCTCAGGATCCTTCGTCTCAGAATTGACTTGGCCCGGAATCAGGCCATTATCGGATGAAATCTGGCGTAGGACGTGTTCTGCTTTTTCTAAAATCTCCTGGGATGTCTTGAAGTTGATTTGTTCGCCTCTAGATGCCATTGTCAATGCCAACGCGTATCGTAGAGGATCATCCCAATCCGAGCCCTGGTTCTCCTCATGGTATTTCTGCGAGCGGATTGTCGCTGACCATAATTCTTCTGAATTGGCGAAAAATGGAGCATTTCGCTTGTAGAACAGTGCGGTATCTCTGGAGCGAAGCATGAATCGACTATAAGAGACCGACCGTGTTACGGCAAGCATTATCTGCCCGGACGCACTGTTCTGAGTGGTAAAACGTCGAAGCACTTGACGGCGAAACTCTGCGGAAGAGTAGTCTCGCTGCAGCATGATCTTATACTCTTGTTGCCTACGACGAGAATCCTCCTTCTCAAACTTTTTCTTTGACATCTTCAGTTCTTCACCTAATCCAACTTTCTCGACGGAATCTAGCGCTCTCCATATCCAGATGTGATCCTCTAACCGAAACACCTTGTTTTCAATGGATCTCCGATCAGAGGGTCTAAAAAACGCGAAGAAGTTGCGTTGATTCATATCGTCAGCCCTCTGGAGCCATGGACGGATGATCATGCGTAATACTTCCTCGACATTCTTTCTCAAGTCGTCCGTTCCAAACGTCAGGACAAAGTCTGTGAGTTTAACAATCTGCAAGGCAGTACCTATTAATGGTTCGAGGGTCAACATTTCGGCTCGTTTCTCTTGCCGCGGGTCGACTGGTCGTCCATTAGCCCAGCAATCTGCTGTAAAACAGCCGTCTGCGGCATTGAGTCTGTAAGTGTCTTCAAGCCAGCAGATATGTCCTTTGCAAGTTGTACTTATCCGTTTTCGTAGGACTCGAGCATATCTCCTAGCGGCCATTGTTTCACCTTGGTTCGGGACGTATGCGGAAGTTTCAACCCTTTCTAGATACGCGTATATCGAGAGAAGAAATTGAAATGCAAAACTGGGAGTGGTCAGCTTGTTAAAGAGTTATGTAATGGCTTTGACATACAAACTGGCTGAGGTGACGAGTCGATGTCCTGAGATATCTCCACATGTCAAAGCAATGGGTTCACCGAAGTTCCAAAGAGCTTCATTAGGTCGCGCCAAGGAGGGGACGTCTTCCTCTGCCCTATTTCTGGTTGGAAGAGTTTGCAACTTATTAGCCTTTGGTATCGGGATGCTACAGACGGACAGAATGTGTTCTAGATTGCGCCTTGTAGTGAAGTCAATGTATGGGTCAGACGAGAAGGTTAGCTTTTTGAAGGAAGAATTATTGAATACTTCGTCCATTTTTAGGAAATTCGGATTGGTGATTAAGAAATCCTCCAATTTATTCTGGATGTTGCTGGTAATGTTGCTGTTATTCTTGAACTCAATATCCACCAATCTGAAGGCCGTCGTTATATCAAGCGGTTTCGATCGGTCCACAAAATACCCTTCTTCCATGTCGTCAAATTTGATTCTGTAACGAGGCCCATTGTCGTCCGAGTCAGCATCCGTGTAGTTGCGATGGCTTTCAATCAATTCGAGTTTGCGGACCTGACCGTTCACACACATTGCAATGACTACGCCTACAGCGATCGGAATCATTGTTCCGTCCTTATCGCCGCTTGGTATCACACCTTTGTGGACCACGAGTAAGCTGTATCCATGAGGCCCAAGAATATGTGCGTAATTCTCATTGAAGTTTTCATAGTTGAAAGGGTAGTCCTCGTCAGTGAATTCCAATTCGCGTATTCGCAGATTGGGTAGAAATGCCCAATTCATCGTCTTCGTTAGAATCGGAATGGACTTGTCCTCTGTCTCGTACCGTTGATGCTGAAAAATAGTTGCATCGGAAATAAAGTGTTGTTTTATCAATTTAAAATATGAGAATTTCTCACTAGGTCTGGTAGAGAATCGTGGCCACCGGTCATGCATAAATTCCAGTTTCAGGGGCCTGCTGTTGGTGTCGTCCAGCTCGTCCGGATAACCATTTCCATCGCCATCCCAGCAGGAGAAGAGATGGCCACCGTCGCCGTACAGTTCTGTGAGATCTTTACTTCGATCGCGGATGCGATAAGGCTCTGACACCCATGGAAGATCCACGGAAAAGAACCCACACCGGCCTTTCCCGAGAAACCGTGTAACTTGCATGATTTCCCCATAGGCATTCACACTCGCTGTGGTACCTTGATCCCCAAAGGACACAAATGTGCCCCTCTCCCTCCATATTTCATCCGCATCTGATGGTGCTACAGTCTTATCGTCATCCGTGACTGTGTAAATGTATGTCTGGTTCCCGTTGCCTAGAGAAGTCAATAAAACTGCGTCATGGAACCTCCACTTGCACAAAAACTCACCGTTTACGTGTTTTTGAACGTCATCGTGTGAATGTTGCCTAAGAAAGCTTTCTAGCAATTCCCAGGAAAGCGTTGTTTGTCCTCCACTTTGTGGGAGATCACTCGTGCTACTTTGCTGGCCAGAGTCGGGTATATTTGCTTCGCCTGGACAATAGTTTGGAGCCATGAAGATTCGGAAAAGCTAGAGTATGCGAAGGGCAAAGTATCATAAGGCTATAGGAGCTGACACGCGCGGAAGGTTGATTAAGGTCTATTCGGGATGGATTCAGATAATATATTCCCAGCTTCTTTCAGCCGCATGCAGAAATTCTTTTATCGCACATCTTAGGCAACCATATACGGCAAATGCTCGTTCTAGGCAAATCCGAATGCGTTCGTGGCGTCCATGTGCCTTCCTTACTTCAGGCCGCCACTTTATTATCATGCAGCCGAGCGGAGCCCTTTCTACCTATATTGACGCAAGGCTGGCCTATAAGCTTTCGGTATCAGACCGACATGAGGCAAGGCTGAACATATCAAGCAAGTATATTCTTGTGGGCTTACGAATAACTCGCCTAACCCTGCATGTTCGGAATACCTTCTTGGGACACAATCGCCGAAGTAGATTGGCGGTATGATGTAGTTCAGCTGGGATAACCTAAAAGATCTAAATTCTCTATGGAAAATGATCAAATACCCCCAGGTAAGATTAGCGTATACCAGAATCTAATAGCAGGTGAAATAAGACTAGAGATTGATAAAACTAGCTCTGAAGCGGGCGGATATAATATTTTAAAATATCTTGTTCAAGCAAATTAGGTATCTTTAGCCAACTTTCGAGGTAGAGTAAATAATGACCGACAATAGTACGGTAATGAGTATAATGAACAAATCAGATTTTGCTGCATCGCGCTTCGAGGTGAACTTGGCCATGGATAGTGCATGATGTGGAAAACCCACATGGGATAGCAGATTGATGTGATTGAACTTTAAAATCCTATTTGCGTGGTGCGTGCAGTCAAGTGTAGCATATCCCCTTACGGGTTGATGCGGCTGATTCGGTAATACCCGCGGGTCACCTGACTACTTCACTGCACATAGGATTAACCGTCCGACTTGAAGTGGGTGAAATAGAGAAAGTATGCAAAAATCGACACTCTCGTAGTAAATCGTAAGTCACAGAATGGGGATGGGGGCGGACAATTGGAATTGTGCATCGGAGGTTAAGTCCTCTAAGAGTGATGGCGTGAAAGGGGAGGCTGCAAGTGTGCTCGCAGTGTCTTGTGTAGAATGAGGAGGTCGATTGACCCGTACTCCATTGTCGTTCGAACTATGTGCGATAGTATATCGATACAATTGTATTTAGCATTTTCTATGAACGCCAAATAGCCAGTGAGGGGTGGGATGCTTCCTCACGGATCACCGCACCAGATTCGGTCCACGGGTTATATCCGCAGGTCACCTGACCGTCTCGCTCTAATATTTGTCCGAATAGAGAACCTCCCTGAGGCCCCTAAGCCGTGCCTATGTATTTCCTCCTGACGCGATCCAGTCAGCTTTACAAAAATCAAATACAACAGGGGTAAGTAAGACGTAGAAGCAATTCATTATCCGTCACGGCCGTATTTGCGACTTACTTTCCTATCACAGGACCGTCAGTAGCAGGATTGCGTTCTCATCACGTGCTTCATGTCAACTCCCAATTGAAGTCCTATCGCGGGTCGCACTTCTAGACTCTGCCTGCAAAATACGTCATTCACACTGGGAGATACTCCGATATTCCAAATGTCAAACGAATGAAAGCTTCCCGAATACTTTCAATTGCTTCTTATAGCTTGCTATAGACTAAGCTGACATGTGAACTGGTCTTTCATCATGCTGAAGACCGCCAGTACGGACCTAAAAGAGTACGGTGATCGCTACGGGGATGTATCAAGAAATCCGCCTTGTCCGCATCAAAAACGATAGGAGGTGGGGAGCCGTGCTCCGTGTCGGCCGAGGCATGTCCTGTTGTGTCATCTTGAGTACCCCCGTCACCCCGGTCCTCTCAATTTGACTGTGCCCCGTATGCAAAAGTAAGTGTAGGGAGTTCAGGTTGCTGTGCTCCAATCGGACGAGTGTTGGTTATCGTTCCGGCTGGGCTTCCCCGCATACCGGGCCAAGAGCGCAGCTGACTATTCAGCCGGCAAGTGTAGGTTGCGTATACCAATCCGTCTCCCTGGGACCAGAATCAGCCAGTCTCTACTTGTTCCTGTTGTACTATTCTCGTTTTAGGTTACCGAAAATGGTTAGATCGAGTGATGTGTTCACCTGTATTCGTTCGTTTCCAGCCCTAGTGATCGACTCGGCTTTCACACGCCACAGCCTCGCCATGAACTCACGTCCGAACATCATCCCCGAAGGCGATCGGTGAAGTGCACTACCCCCGCTTTGGCATTTTTCTCGTCTGAAAGCCACTTGCATCATCATAAGCAATGTTTACAATGTCTACACTGAGCTAGGAAACTTGAGCAAGAGTTCCAACAGCGTCAGCGACTTGCGCATAGTCCTGCTGGTTTGAATTGCAACACCCGTCGCACAAAACGTCACTTGATCGCTATTTCTAATCATTGTTTCCAATGGTTGCGCAGCCTAAATTGTCAACGGTACAGCTAGCATGGGGATAGATCCATTATAAATCAAGCCTCGGAGTCGGCCTACTCGGACGGAACTGTACTGTTCAGGTAATACTAGGAGATTGCCAATCACAGAGTTGGTGAACGGTGTAACCTTAGTCCCCAAACTCCTGAATACTACAGCAGTACGTACTAGGATGTCTATTGAGCGGCGAGGTGGAGTGCACGTCGAAAGGTTTATGCAGTCACACCTGCGTACATGCAATAAAACTTGCGCACATGAAGTTAGAGTTTCGTACGTGCAATTCGAGCACTGCATGACTGAATCTATCGCGCGTGTATATTTGGAAATACCGTGTGCGCTTTTCTATAAAGCAATGGCTTTGCTGCCTCATCTCCGACTTGAATCCATCTTAGAGAGACAAGAATTACAGCGCAATCGACACCTGGTGACTTAAAACCACTTGTATCATTTACATAAGCCCTTTCGTTGATGAAACAATGGGTTCCTCAGAGTGTTCCGTGCTCCTTTCAGAGCTTCAAAAGCTTCAAAGCTCCAAGCCAAAAGACGAAGAGACGCGCCACAAGCTCGCCGACGCCCTGCAACAAGCTTATCGGAGCCTAGAAACTCCTGTGGATGTGGTTCGGCGTCTGTACTCCGCAGTAAGCTTACGCCCGTTAATTTGCAAAACAAAGGATGGTGTTAACAAACCATGTCATGAAACAGCCGTTGCAATTGGTGATTGCAAAAGTCGCCATAGAAATAGGCTTGTTTGAGATTTTGGATGCCGCTGAGCCACGCTCATTGGATGAAATTGTAAAAAGGTCAGGGGCAGAGAGGGATCTGCTTGGTACGTAACTTCACTCACACCTCCTGCGCTTATGCCCCTTTCAAGGCAAGTATTTCCGATAAATACTAAATCTTTCGCTCGTACCAGAACGAATCCTCCGTTACCTCGCATCCACAGGTTTCGTGGTACAGCACACCGAAACTACCTATGGAGCAAACGAGACCACTCGTACACTCAACACGACTGGATACCAAGGTGCAATCAACCACTAGTAAGTATCGATCACCTCCCTTCTTATTCATATAATTATCTCCTAACAAGATCTCCAGCTTCGAAATCCAACTACCAGTATGGCAGGKCCTTCCATCCTTCCTCGCATCCATTTCTTATACTACACCCCCTTCAACCACCCAGACCGCTTTCCAGAAGGTGTACGAGACAGATCTCTCGCCTTTCGAATGGGGTTCCACGAGGCCTAAGATGATGTATGACTTCTCGCAGTGGATGGCCGCACAACGAGAGGAAAATGAATTATGGTTCAGAGAGTTTACACCAGAAGAGATACTTGGACATGGGACAAGCAATGGCGAGGTAGTGACGAATGGCACAACAGCAGAGCGAGTTCTCCTCGTTGATATCGGCGGCGGACTTGGTCACCAGTGCCGCGCGCTTCGCGAGTTCCTGCCTGCTACACTGCCAGCGGGCGTTAAGATTATTTATCAAGACTTGCCCTCTGTCATATCGATAGCGAAGGAAAGTGTCGATGGTGTGGAAGGAATGGCTCATGACATGTTTAAGCCGCAGCCAGTAACTGGTCAGTCAATCCCTTCGGAAGGTCTACTTCCTCTAGCTAACACATCTCCCCTCTATCTCTAGGCGCGAAATTCTACTACCTCCGTAACATCCTTCACGACTGGGATGAACCATCCTGCATCTCCATCCTGAGCAATATCGGAATGGCCATGGGGAATGACTCCTCTCTGCTGATCGACGAACTGATTCTACCAGAAAAGGTGGATCGACCAACCCCCGAGGCGGAAGTGACGGCCGCAGAAGACATTATCGTTTTCGCAATCATGAATGGTCGCGAGAGGACAATGCGCATGTGGAAGGATCTAATGACTAAGGCTGGATTGCGCGTTGTGGATTTTAGGGCGTACGATCATATGGGGAACAGTGTGTTGGTTGTTAAGAAGATTGGTGAGTAGCTGAATAGCGCTGAAGACTTTGGGGTCGGTTTCTTTTTGGTTGGAATTCGTTTCGTTGGAGTCTGCCTTGTTTGCCCCTTACTTGTCACGTTCTGGTGAGAATCAGTGAAAGTGGCGATGATGAATGTGGTAGCTGTCATATCCTAGGAAATGGAGCAAGTTTTTGATCTTCCCAAACATTAGAATTATCAAAAGCTCGTGACTGAAATGAATCGGTTGAGTTGGTGAAAGTTGGAGTCTTTCTATTGATATTTGCTTCCTTGTTTGCTGAATCTAGATGCGAATATATAAGTGCACCTCTCCTCTGTCCCTCGCCTTCGATTCCCACTCTCAAAACTCTACACCTTTTCAGGTCATATCCAGTGATAGTGAAAGGTAACCACATTGAAATGCAACTTGTGCTCCTCATACTGGCCTTTGCTTTGTCTTTCTAGCTCAACATTAAATCTAACAAACATGCCGCAGTCAGTGACCCCATCGTCGCTCACATGGCTTCTCAAATCACCTGCCAGGAAGTATCCAGACATTCCGCGACCCCATCGGGAATCGTCTCCACCGGTTCAACGCCTAGAAGAAGCCGGAGATCAGAGCAAGCGAAGACCGAGTAGAGTGGAAGAAGAGCCCTTGATGTGGCTACGCCTTCAGCGAAGCAATATCTACGATAGTCAGGAGATGATAGCATGCATGAATAAGGTTGTTGCGAAGCTATCTGCGGCCATTCAGCAAGAACAAGATGAACTGGACCTTTGCATACGGTCGACGCATAACACAATCATGAGAACGTCATACCACAAGGCCAATATGATTCGACACAAGATTCAACTCATGGACGTGCAGCTACAAGTATTTCAAGAACAGCTTGGCCAGGAAAAGACTACGTTGAAGAGACTGCAACACGAGGCGGCGATCCATCAGCAAGACATTTGGGGAGAGAGTGATCAGGCTTGAGAAGGTTATCCACCTTGATTATAAAATATAAGCAAACCAAGTCCGTGAGAGACCAGCGTACCGTGAAGGACAGGTAGCAGTAAGTACTTGGATACATCTAGCACTTATATCTCGATCTATAAGTATTCCAACGTCGACACCAGGAAAAACCAGAACGAGGCAAGACAAACCAAACATCAAAGTCAAGGAATCTATGCTGTCTTCTCCCTTGTATGACATCAATGTTTTCGGAAAGTATCTTCACGTTGCTTTTTCCTTGTGCAGAAATATATAAATAACTCCCGATCTAATCTCACCAATCGCGGGGTCTCGGGGAATTGTAGATGCGGTCCCGTGCATTATCTACAACAAACAGACCTTAGCTTCAATTGCATCGTCTCCTCTCACAACCCCAATCACAATGGAGAAGATACAACAGCCCCCGCGGCCAAGACGCCGCTGGGCATGGTTCGACGAATTGCACGCGGCGCCGGTGGAGAGAACGACGCCTGACCTCGTTCGTTGGGTGCGCGAATGCAGCGAAGCCACCGCCTCAAGCACCCAAGAACACCATGGCCTCTCTCTCACCTCAACTTCCCAAGAACATCCTGTCCTCCCTCTTATCTTGTCCTCCCAAGATCACTCTGTCCTCCCTCTCACCTCGTCGAAGCGACGGCGTGTTCTTAATCCGACCTCGCACAATATCGGGAGTGCCTTTCTCAAAGACAACAACAAGGATCCGGCTATAGACAAGACACGGAAAGGCGAAAAGAGTGGGATGACATTGCGGAGCTCAGCTAGACTCCCAGATCGATCCACGACAATTGAGGCAGAGGGACCGCAAAGCCACACATTCGCAACCTCATCAAGACCCCAGACGTCATCTCTCGTTGGCAGTGGGCTTGACTTTGGATCCATCTCACTTCGTCCAACATCCGAAGCTGAAGCCTCCTCAGCACAATCGCCGTCTCGAGCCATCGCCAACCGCAGCGATCTCGTTAATCTCCTCCCAGCAGTCACTTTCCGCGAAAACGGCCCTGCTCCCTCATCAGTGTCAATTCCCCCGGATTTATCGAGGCTCTTGAAGCGGTGCAAAGAAAGGAATCAATTCACAACGCCTCCCCTAGAATTTTCCCCGAAGGAAGCTGCTATGGTACAGGGGATCCTTGAGAGTGCGGCGAAGAAGGCGAGAAAGTGCAGAAAGAAGGATGTGCCTGAATCGCAATGGGTCTCAGGGGTCATAGCGCCCATTCTCTTCCTGCTCGAGGATATCAAAGCCTTCAATTCCGATCCCGAAACTAGCAATCGAACCATTGGCGTCTTTGACGTGTGGGTGTCAACCGTCACACAACTTCATCACCATCTCTGACAATCTACAGTTCCACAACCGAGATTTCCCCCGCTGAACTCGCCCCGACTACCTCAATGCCCGAACTCTTCAGCACCCTCGATAAGAAGATTGATTTCGCCATAGGCCTCGAGCTCTGCGATGACACTGTCATAGCCTTAGCGAGGGCAGACAAATACTCCTTGTCGATCAACCAAACTGAGACCTTCATCAACTACAACCCCGTCTTCCTCAACGTCAAAGTCAGTGAAAACAAAGATCCGGTAATGGAACTGGCAATATGGATATCTGCCGAATTCAAGAAGCGGAAGGCCGAAGGCTGGGATCTGGATATGCCCGTTCTTGCCCTGGAAATCTCGGGTGGCCATTGGTACCTGCATGTTGTCGCCGCCAAACAGGTCGAGGCCGACCCCGGCTTTAAGCTGTTATTCCTGGACGCGTGTGCATTGGGTCATACGTCATCTGAGATGTCCACGAGGGTCTTGTTCGATAACCTTTGTGACATCATGCTGTGGGGGAAGGGCGAATTTGCGGAGTGGTTCGAGAAGGGGGTGTTGGCGAAGTGTCAGGGTGACGAATGATCAGGAGTTGTGCATAATGGATTACGAATTACGAAAACAACATTGATACCTCTTATAAAGTACAGGCAGGGGTATAAAAGAACCAGACAGGAGTACTGCCAGCATTGCGGTGGGACCCGGATCCAGCCAGCCTGGCACTAAATAGACCATTGTCAATACACACATGTTTAATGCACCATCCATTTGCTCTGCCAACAATGTACTACAGATAACGAATACAACATTAATACTCCGTGTTATTTGTTGCTAATTTCATGCACCCCTCGTATCCCCGCTCGTCCATAAAACAACAGGTCCTAACTCATGATTGCCTACTGTCCTAACACAACCTGAGAAATCCGGCGCGGAAGATGTTAACACGTATAACCATAGAGAACGAGGAATCAACACCATTAAAGGATATACCTGTGAAAGGGTCACTGTAAAACTGTGCGTCTTCACCTAATAGCATTCTCAGGAAAGGAAGGGCTCATAGTGTTATCGAAGCGGGTGGTTACCTGTCCGCGGTGTAGTCAGTATCACAGAATCATATATACATCATTGTTCACATGATACGCTCTAGAATACGGCTATTTGATTTGGCTCTAGTCATGCTATGGGAAATCAAGAATTTGCCATGCTAGTATTCCCGATCCCTGATTACTGGCAAAAGTAGTCCTCAGTTTAATGTGCAGTCCCGTAATGACTTAGAGCAGCACCCACGCGATGTCGTGCGGTGGGGACGAATATTCAGACATTGTCGAGACTGCTCTCGATACTTCCAGGTTTAGACTCAGACTCGGACCGGACATCCCCGTGTATCGAAGAAAACCGTGCGCATGCTGCCCATGGCACAAAACCTTCATTGTCGAGCAAATTTGCGTAATCATTCGCTAAGATTAAGCGGCGGCGCTGATGTTGATTTAGGAATCCGGCTAGACGCGGGAAGATGACCCACGCAAACCGTGCAAAGAGGGCCTCACTACTCGGACACGTATGGTGAAGGGCACGATTGTGATAGAGAGCCTCAAATTCGCGGGACGCTCTGCAGAGGTGCGTCACAAATCTAGGTTCTCCTGTATCGGCAGTTGGCTTGGGCACGAAGACGAAATCGGCCTTGTCAAAGGCGATGTGAAGATCGGTCCGTAAAAGAATGACGTTAGAGAGGTCGTTCATGGTGCTTGACTCGTCCTTGTTATATATTGACATGCCATTATCACACCACCACTCGATTTCCTTCCGGGGGACGATATGGGCGAGCTGCGTTCCTTCTTCGCAACCACTCATGCGGCACGCGCCGTCGCGATACCGTACAGCATAGGAAAGATTTGATCCGGAGAGAGTCCGCCGATTGGCCCTGACCCAATAAAAGCTGCTCGTTTCAGTCATCTCCCTCCACCAGCCCGGAAGCTGAGCATGGGGAAAGCGCCATTCTTGAAAGTTAGGCACGATCGGATATGGCAGATTCGAGTGGCCGGCGTTGTCCATTGGCGATGGTAAATGGAAATAGTAATTCGCCTTCTCTAAGGTGGAGTCAGAGGGAACTGGGGGAGAAACATTGGGGTCTTTATTGTCTGATAGCCATCCGTCCCAGCGGTTTCCAGCGATGATACCACAAGCGTCTAGGGCAAATTCCGCGTCCAAACCATCGAAGAGTGTGGGGTGTGTAGGGTCGGGAGCGAAGAGCCTCAGCAGCACATTGTTGGTGTCGTCATATCCAGGGTGACGGATCAGGATGTGACGATCGCAATCGGTGTGGGCGACGGAAATGGAGGGTGGCGGAAGAGGATCCTTGCTGAAGCTCATGGAGTCTAACGTTGCTCTCCAGATGCTGGAATGGCGGGTTGTAGATGGCAGTTTGCAATATACTGTAAGACTACGGATCGACATTAAACACGATGGATATGTAGTGAGGTGAAGGAAGGTGAAGGAAGGTGGAGTGGGTTGTTGACGACGACGACGTGCTTGGCATTCGTACATGAGATGTCGTGAACCAGTCACGTGTCTACAGTGAAAACCGATCAGCACACTAATATCTTTTTAGAGAGCAAACTGATGATCCGATGTAACGAGTTCAACCTACAGAACTGATACTCAAACAGTAGTTTGGTGAGACATCTGGAATTGTCCGCACGTCAGGTAGCACTCCGACCGTTTCATCCGTCCACGGCCCACTGAGCATGCGCAAATCAAAGAGTGAATTAGACAGTACTGACGTCTCAACCAGGCTATTACTCCACCATAGCAATAGTAAACCGTTTCACAAAACATATTTCATAAGTACTTGAAAAAGTTTACATGTCTAGATTAGAAATGTCAAAGTGAAGCTTTCCGCAGCTAAAGACTTCAAAGAACATGGCGATGGGTTTTCAAAGCGAATGGCTTGAACTAGACCATGCAGTTTTTGGTTCAAGAAAGCAGGGTCCGTGAATAAGCCAGTTCTCGAAATTTCCACCACGGTAGGAAAGTATAAATCTCCTCAACACCAAAGTAGCTTAGTATCAACTTACCAACCAAACACGAGAGGGCGCTGTTGACCCATGGATTGCAGCGGCCCAACTCTTCTCAATTGTAACACCATGCGCTGACCAACTTCTTAATATAGTATGGAATCGATACCCGTGGATCGTAGTGGCCCGACTTTTCGTCACTTATTACACCAAGCGGCTCGATCTGATCTGAATCTTCTAGATATGGTAAGGACTTAATACTCGTAGATTGTAGCAGCCCGATAAGAGGTTCGTCGGTTGTTACACCATGCCATGCTTATCCGAACAATCTTTCGCTGAGGCTGAACTTGTGCAACTCGGACCGGATGTCGGGTCGCTGTCATCGAAAACACTACATCACATGATTAGTGGCGTTAGGGAATGAATTTTTGATTCCCCTATGTCTAATAGGCTATAGTCATTCAGTCTATGCTATTCCAAAAGCTAGGCCTTGAGAGCTCTCTCGATGATCTCCGCGGCCGCCAAACAATCACTATCTAACCACTTCTTCGAGACGACTTGAAGGCCAACAGGCATCTTCTGCGCAGTTTCCGGGTCGTAATGCTTGAAGAAGTACTCCTCGATTTCGTTCTTTGGGGAATACGACATGTCCTTCAGATCTTTGCCATAGCCTCCGACCATATCTGACGCGGGGAATACGATGGATGGATAGTCGAGCAGATTCCAGATGGCGGTGTATCCCCAGTATCGCGATGTGTCTAGAGGGGGAGCGACGGAAGGACAAACTGGAGCAACAACTACATCTACGTTGGCCTGATTCCAGTGCATACTATAGCGGTGCTTGAAAACGTCACGCGCTGCTTTGCGTCCCTGGGGTGTGCTTGCTACAAGCTGCTCGTTCTTCTTGCATTCTTCAATCATCCAGGCGGTGAGTGGCCGTAGCTCTTCGCCGCTGATTGCGCAGATCTCTTTGATCTTCTCGCCGCCGTCTTCAAAGTAATTGGCAGAGATGATTTCCCATGCCTTGTCGTGTTGGAAAGGCGTGAAGGGGCGAACCTGGATCAGGGGACTTACGTTGAGCCGGGCAGTAACATGCTCGAGGATGAGCTGAACGGGGGGAAGAGGTGTACAGAATCCATCAGACGAGATGATACCAACACGCAGGGGCCTGTCCAAGGGGGTGGCACTCGCAAGCGAGACAGGATATGGTAAAAGCGATGGATCGTCCAGCCAGGGATGTGAGGCGGTATAGGCGTTGATAAACAAGTGGATATCACGAAGCGTACGAGCAAAAGGGCCCAGGGTTCCATGGATGGAGTCACATCCCGGCCAGGGAACAACGACGCCGTGACCGCTGATACGACCAACACTTGGCTTGAATCCCCACAGCTATTGGGGAGCACGAGTATAGTTAGTCTATCTGAAGAGAAGAGGACATTGTACTGGATATGGACTTACCCCGTTCTGGGCAGCGGGTGCTCTTATCGAACCACCAATATCTCCACCAAATCCAAGGGGGGTACCATTGAGTACCATCAGAGCAGACTCGCCGCCACTGCTTCCACCAGCGGTTAAACGGCGGTTACGTGGATTTAAAGTCTCTCCGTATATGTTGTTGGAAGTTTCAAGATGCATAAAGGACTGAGGTTGGTTGGTGCGGGCGAAGACAATAGCACCGAGGGACTTTAGACTGGCAACGAGGTTGGCATCGCGCTCCGTCACATTATCAACCCAGGCGACGAAGCCCGCGTTGGTGCGCTGGCCGGCGATGCCAATCTGTTCTTTGACAGAGACTGGCAGGCCATGGAGGGGACCAAGCGTCTTGCCTGTCCGCTGAATGTAGTCGTCGGCGGCTTTTGCTTGCTCAAGAGCGCCGGGGAGCAATCCTGTCAGGCAGTTGGTCTAATGGCCAAGCAGTCAGGGCATTTCTGGCAGTTGACATTTAGAGCGTGGTGCTTTGCAGTGCCTACCAGAAGTTGAGCAATAGAGGCACGTTTGCGAAAGGCATACAGCAGTGCAACGGCGGTGATCTTCTGGGTTGCAAGTAGCTCGACCAGAGCCGTTGCGTCGTATTTGGTGCTGTCGGTAATGTTAAGCTCCCACTGGGAGAGCAAGCCACTGATATCGGCGACTCCTGTGACGTCCAGAGGAGTCAGATCGTGGTGGTGGTAGGCTGATGATGATGTCAGGGTCGATGCAATATGAGGGTCCAATGTTTGATCTCGGGCAGCTAGCACGGCTTTAATGCGATCTTTGAAATGAGGAGTAACATTGGCAGCTGTGGGCGGCATCGTAGGTGTGGAAAGTGGGGTAGACTTGGTGGTATAGAGTGAATAGTCGTTGCCGTTGTCACAATTCACTCCTCCAGTGAGATCTTATATCTGGCTCCAACACCGGGTCTAGTTTACAATGCCGGCCTCCCGGTGGGACTAGTAGGGCGGAAGAAACATATGGGAGAATTGGATAAGAAAGGAGACAGCAGAAGAGCATTCCCGAGAGAAAGTAGAATAACCAACACAAACACAAGAGAAGGGACTGCAAGTTGCAATGACGCTTACCCGCATCGGGTCGCGCGACTCTTGCCCGATCGGGAGTAGAGGAAAATGAGAGTGTGGGGAGTACGGGACGCGCTCTGAATGGCCCAATCGGATATAAAGCGGGAAAAAGGCCGGCCCGATCTCTGGAGATAAGGCTGATAAGCGAGTTCGATATCGATATCGATATCCGGCCGAGGCTTATTCATTCATCCACCAGCAACCTTGCATTCCTTTCTCAAGACAGCTTCTCGCTTGGATTACTTGATTACTTGATTTAATTCACTATGATTACGGCCCAATGGCCATACATACGTCCCTGGTCGTAGCTTGACACGACCTTTCAGCGCAATGGCAATGGCAGGGCAAGAGATGGGCACCGGGTGGCAGGTTATGGAATGGCATATCACGGCTCCACACTCACACTTACACTCTCCAAATCGTACCCAACCGCGAAAGCCTTCTTCTACCTGGTCTCGTACTGGCTGTATCACATGCAAGCGTAGAAGAAAAAAGTGCGATCAGGGCAGACCTACCTGCAATAATTGTCAATTCCGCCGCATCCCTTGCGACGGCTATCAGGACTTCTTCATCCCTAGCAAAGGCAAAAGACAGCGACAGCAACACCGCCACAGAAGCCAACAGTCACATCCACAGTCACAGCCACAGCAGTCCTCCACTCGCCAGTCTCAGCCTCCTGACACTCCCCTGGCCCGACTCGATGATCATTGGCCGGGGCACATACCATCTCCAGCCCCATCTCTACGGCCTTCTTCTTCCTCTTCCTCTTCGAATCCCCCTGACTCGTGCAACGAAACCCAAATTCTAGATGCCCGCACAGAAAATGACTCTGGCCCCCTAGACACGCACTCATATTCGCATTCGAATTCATATTCGCATTCACATGACCCTCCGCCCGCCTATCCTGGAGTAGACATCGACATCACCTTTGAACCCCTTTTAGACACTGGCTCCATTCTAAATGTCAACGCCCTCCCCCTCCCAATCAACGTCACTCCGGAGTCATTTGAGCAGCCACCCGCGGCTGCCGACGATGAACACTGGGACGATGAGACGCAGGAAGAGCCCCAGATGGATCTTGTCCCATTTCCCCTTCCTCACAACTGTGATCTTTCGTCCCTAGTCCTGGGCTCACCTCAGCACATCAGCATCCTACCCGAATGCACATCCCAGGACTATTACTTCCTGCAATATCTCGTCGAATGCGGTGCCAAACAGCTCTTGAATATGGATGCCGGGGAAGCCAATCCTTTGAGGAACCTCTTCGTCCCCCGCGCATATGATTCCATGGGCATTCTCAATGCGCTGTGCGCCGTCGCTGCATGCCACAAGGCACAATTGTCGGATCCAGACACCCGTGCCAGCCTCTCCGTAACCGCCACCAACTTCTATCTCAAGGCCGTCAACAGCCTTCGAAACTCGTTCGACCCAGGCGGCGTTGGTGCGACTACGGATGAGTCTTCCTTTCTCACAATAGTCTTGCTGTGCAAATACGAGATCATCAAAGGTAGCATCCGTCAATGGAAGGTACACCTTGATGGCCTGAACCACTTGCTACAGCTACGCGGCTGGGCTGGATTCCCTGATCCCGAATATGGGCGATACATCGCCAGCTTGTAAGTATTTCCTTCATACAATCATCAAACGGGCCCAATACTTATATTGACTCGACCCACTAGCATCAATTATCACAACATTGTCTCCGAAATATGTACAGTAAAGAGGACCCCGCATGTCCAGATGGATGGCCGACCTAGATCACCCCCAACCTACAACTTGCCTCTGGATTCATATTCGGGATGCGCTCACCATCTCCTAAGAGCTTGCCATGACGTATCACTACTAGCAAGTACCTTGGAGCTCATTGAGAAAGCCGATATTGAGCAAGTGTCATTGAAAGTGAACAAAATGTATACATCCCAAGCATCGAAAATTGTCAACCCTTTGCCCATGCTAACGTACACGTATAGCGTCTGCACCCTTGGGCTTCCCAACATACAGGCTGATGTGGCTTGCCCTAAAGGGGTTACCATATCCCAGATTGGGCGTCTACTGTTCGTCGCCCAGCGGATCCGATACGCAGCTTTTGTCTTTCTGCATTCAGTCCTTGAACACGCGCATATAATGTGCAGCTTTACCAAAGATGAGTGGATGTCGTTACGGGATAAAATCCCGTATACCAAAGCACAGGCGCTGGACGGTTGTCTGGAGATGCTTGGCGAAATTCCAGTTGGAGACCATTGCGAGTTTGCGGCCATGACATTACCCCTATTCCTGGCGGGCTGCGAAGTTGATCGTCCTGATACGCGGTACCTTCTCCTAGACCGCCTATGTCTTTTGGAACAAAGTTTCGGAATTGGGAATATTTCTCGCGCAAAGGACGCCTTGATGATGATCTGGCGTCAGCGACGAGCTAATATTAGTAAAAGCTGGTGGAATATTCTAAGCGATGAAGGGTGGGATCTGATTCTGTCATGAAGTATGCTGCGATTTATCTTGAATGGTTGCTAAGTTGGAATCTCCGACACCGAAGATCACCCTGTGATACCAGAACATGAATTCATAGCGATCACCACCATTTGACATAAATTGAAGTAATTGGTTCGATCTTAGACAAAGAGATGGACATGTCGTTCGAGGTTGACGATAACAGAGTCATTACTTTCGGCTACGGTAGAGAGTACCCTCCATCAATGACCATGTGCCCGCCCGTCATAAAGCTCGAAGCATCCGAAGCGCAAAAGACGTATGCCTAAGTTGTAGTCAGTGATATGTTCAGGGGCACATATGATCAAGTGCACTCACCCCCTTCAATTCATGCGGCAAACCGAACCGTTTCGACGGCGTCAAGTCAACCCACGCCTGCCTGACATCCTCAGAGATACTTCCAATCATCTCAGTAGCGATATAACCGGGACTTATACAATTCACCCTACAAATTCCCAACCACTCCACAGCCAGACTCCTCGCCAAATGCAGCAGTCCAGCTTTCGAAGCATTATACTAATCAAATCATCAGCATCTTCCTTCCCAAAAACTTCCCCTTAACACCTACTATAGCCTGTTTCTCAGGAACATTAACAACGAACGCACTCATACTAGTAGTAAAAACCACATTCCCAAAAACTCCACTTCTTTTCCAAATCTCAACAGCCTTCCTAGCGCACCAAAACGCGCCGTTAAAATTTACATCCATGATATCAGAGAGCATTTTCGGTGTTGTATCTTCGGCGGGGAAGTCGGATGCTACACCTGCATTCGCGACGACGATGTCAATCTGACCGAAATCTGAGAGGATGGTTTCGAATGTTTTGTCGACTTGGGATTTGTTGGATGTGTCGCATTGGTAGGGTTTTACCCGGACATTGTGGGTTGATGCAATGGTAGAGGCTGTGGAGTCTGCGGAGGAGGATGAGCGGTAGATTATGGCTATGTCGGCGCCGGCTTCGGCGTAGGCAGTTGCGATGGAGAGGCCGATGCCGCGGGTCCCTCCTTGGCTGAATGTGAATAATATAGGGTAAGACGGAGAGTTGGGAGAGGCTGGKTTACCAGTGACTACTGCTACCTTGCCCTGGAGCTTGAAAGATTGTAAGACGTGCTGGGCTGGAGCCGTTGGTAAGAGGGTGTTGTTCATCTTTGAGATGCTCATAGTTAAGAATTGTACGGTGTGTTACAGATCCTGGGCTGGGCGTGAATCGGGATGGGTTTGATTTAATAGATAAAATGCAGAGAGCAATTGAGGTGCCCTCACGCTAGTATACTTAGTAGTATTTGCTGGAGCCGGATTTAGAATCGTCCTTGACCCGATAGAGTAAGACTCACGCACGTGTGACACGTATGCATATGCATGAAAATGGACGAATGAGCAATTAATCGCCCGTATGGATGTTGTAAGCGCTCAGGGGAACGGCGATTTTGACTTCAGTCGAGGATGAGGGATGATTTCACGATTTCAAGGACGTATATGGAGAACTTTATGAGTTAGATAAGATTGGATTGAATCTATCTAATGGGGCTTGAATTTCCTTGTACACTCTTGGAGAACCTTTCGCTAGGACATTTCATTCTAACGCTCGCTTAAGCGACCTTGACAACATTCGACTTCGGCACATCCTGCTTGCCCTCCGGATACTGGAGATGAATACGTTCTTTCTGATACGTCCCAATGGTAATTGGGTTGAATTTGGCCGGGTTCGTTTCGGTGATGCAAGAGGGGATGGTCTCCATTATCGCGTCGTGGTCAGCGCCGAAGAAGAAGGGCATGGATAGTCGCGTTTTGCCTTCAATGTTATAAGCTCTGTGAATTGTGGATTGGAAGATTCCGTTTGTCCACATGCTGAGTGTGTCGCCGACATTGACGACGAAGTGACCTGGAATTGGATTGGCAGGTAGCCAGGCCCCTGTGTTTGAGAGGACTTCAAGGGATTTGACTTTATCCTGGCACAAGATGGTAAACACTTAATTCGTAAGCTAACGATCAACTCAAAACCCCGAACTTGGTCGTCCAACGTACCTTCAAGATCACTATGTGCAAATATCCCCGACCCTTCAGGGTTTTGAGGTGCTGCAGCTTCGTAGTAATTCAGCGCAAGCATGACTCCAGGGTGTCGCGCAAATTTGTCGAAGAAATCCTCATTCAGGTTCAGACTGAGGGCAAACAACTTCAACATCTTTCGAGCAAGCCGCATGACTTCGGTATAATACTTGCCCATCAAAGAGCGGAATCCCGGCATCACTTGTTCAGACGGCCAGAAATTGTAGCTAGAATCCCATTCTTGTGTAGCGCCTGGATCTAGCTCAGCTTCGTAGCCCCAGTGTATTGTCTCGTACATTCCTTGGTTTGGGTTAGCCACGATGAGATATAGAGCAGTAAGGACATGGCTTCGAAGCCGTTAGGGTTAAAGCAGAGTATCAACTTACGTCTTTTGATCGCACCATCTGGCATCTCTACAGCCCGGGGTGCGTATCCATAGTACTCAGTCCTGTTCTTGGCCATGCTGAGTTCCATCTTCTGGTCATGTGTCAGGTCCTGGAAGAAGCTCAAACCAGCGCCCTGGCATTTCTCAATGAGTTCGAGAGAAATTCCGTGGTTCTTCACGTAGAAGAAGCCAATTTGGGAACAGGCAATGAAGATCTCCTGAGCTACCTTCTTTCGGTCCTCGATTGAATCCGAGAAGGCGTTTTGCAGGTCGATTATGGGAATCTCGGTTATTGGGGGGATGTCCCCGGCTACAACCTTACGCGCACCAATGCCGGTGGCGATGGCTTCATCTTCGTTGTCGGTGAATCCGGCGAAGGGGTTGGGCTTCTTAGGAATTGCAGCAGACGCCATTTTAATTGTGAGAGCGATTTGATTCTGTATCCTGACGTAGATGTATGTGCGCAATGCAAAAGAAGCTTGATTGAGTTCTGGTGTATCTGTCAATGTATCTCTGTCTCTGTCTCTGGCCCTTTGGCACTTGTTCTTTCCCTTGTCAACGGTCTAGACTTATATCTAATGCTTGCGAGCGGGACAACAGAGTAGACTACGGTAAAAAGGCCTCTTTCGAATTCAAACAATTGGGCTGTCAAGGGCAAAGTTCCCAACAGAGCCAGACGTGACTCCGGACACGGCGCCGAGTCAGGCCGCGCGATTCCTTCCCCTTTGGGAAAGGCGAACATAGTCTAGTCTAACCACCATAGTTTGACCACCATGACTACGACCACCAACGCAACAATGGCCATCATTGTCACTAATTATCGCCCTACTTCGTAAGTATCTCGGTCCTTCTCTTTGGCTCCCAGCCTCCGACCCCTTGCTATTCTCCCCGCGGCGATTTCCCCAGTTTCCCCATCGGCCCCGTAACTTGGAAGCTGAATCGTGCCAGCCACTACTCCTTATCTTCGTATTTGTTTGCATTTAAGAGGAGCCACTACCATCAGAAATCCCGCCCAATCCCTCTCCATTTCTTTTTACTCCCCATCTTGCCCTCATCCTTCACCAATTGTCCCTCCAGCATCCGCCATGGCGACCCAGAATGCAGCGGCGCCGCCTCCAACGTCCGAAGACTTCGTCCCGGGTACGCTTCACCTTGTGGACACCTCAGGGGACATTGATGCTCAACACGGGTCTCGAGGTGAAAAGGACATTGTCCTTCATCCCAAACCTTCTCGACATCCGGATGATCCATTGAATTGGAGCTATAGGCGAAAGCTCCTTTCTACGCTCTGCATGTTCATGTAAGATCAACACTTTCCCAGCCAACCTGACTCTTCTCACCCAACGGCGCAAATTAGCTACGCGATGACTATTGCAATCTCTTCTGCTGCAATCTATTCCGTGCTCGAACCAATCTCCCAGGCTACGGGCTTGACCGTGGGAAATCTCAATGCTGGCACCGGCTATATGGTAACGCACTTCGAGCATATAGTCTGCTCCTTATTCATTTGAAATCCAGTTTCTCACTTTCGGCTGGGGTTGCCTCGTCTGGCAGCCTCTCGGACAAACTTATGGTAAACGTCCTGTTTACCTTTTCACGACCTTGGCAACTGTCGTAAGTATCCCCTCAAGCCTCACAATTCCCGTCGTCAAGGCTCATATCAGAAGGCTATCATGGCTTGGGCGCCATTCACCACAAGCAACGGGCAGTGGATTGCAAACAAGACGCTGCAAGGCTTCTTCGGTGCACCATTAGAAGCGTTGTGCGAAATCTCCATGACCGACATCGTAAGAGCCACCCTTGATGTTGAGGACGGACCAACAACTAATGGAAAACAGTGGTTTGCCCATGAGCGTGGAAAGTATCTTACACTCTATGTATTGGGTCTTTACGTTGCCAATAGTATCGCGCCCCTTATTGCGGGCTTTATCGCTGCAGGTCAGGGTTGGCAATGGGTTCTGGTATATGACGCAAACTCATGTTTCGGAGGCCGTTTCTAACAAAATACAGTACTGGTGCGCAATTTACAACGCCGCATCCCTTGTATTCATGTATTTCTTCTATGAGGAAACAAATTGGCCAAGGGATCGAAGTGTAGACGACACGATTCCACATTCAAGTGAAGAAGCCATCAAAGGTCAAGAGCACGAAGAGAAGAACAAGAACGAATTGGTCAAAACAGGTTCGGAAAAGATTGATCCAGAGCTTGCTTCCATTCATTTCCAAGCCTCTCATGCTCAGGGCGAGACATTCACGAGGAAGAACTTCTGGGACAAGATAAAATTGGTCGACAAAAATGCCATCAAAGATCGAAAGCTGAAAGACATGATCGGCCAAGCACTTCGCCCAATTCTTTACCTCCAGCTCCCCGTCGTGGTGTTCTGCGGTTTCAATGTTGGCTGCTATCAGATGTGGCTGAGCTTTTTGAATGGCACCGAGTCCATGATCATGACGAGCCAGTACGGCTTCTCAACAAAGATGCTGGGAGTTCCATTCGTCTCTCCGATTATATTTTCAATTTTTGGGTAGGTGAACGTATACACGACGATGTTAGTTTACCTGATTGTCATCGTATGGCTAATCATTCCCAGTTACCTCTACGCCGGCGTCTACGGCGATCGCTTCATCGTCAAAATGGCTCGTCGCAATCACGGAATCTACGAACCAGAACAGAGATTATGGCTTCTCTTGCCCCTCATTATCCTTGCTCCCGGAAGTCAGCTTCTCTGGGGCCTAGGCTCATACTATGGAATTCATTGGATCGGTCCTATCTTTGCAATGGGCATCATCGCTTTCGTCACTGTTGTTGGCGCCCAGGTCTTTTACAGCTATTGTATCGATTCATACCGAGCCCTGAGCGGAGAAGCCATTGTTACTGTTATATTGGTGAGAAATAATATGCTTTTCGGTATCAACTATAGGTATGTAAATCGCGCCAGTCTGAGCTGTCCCTCACCCAAAAATCCCACTAACATCGAACTATAGCATTACCCCGTGGGTCACAGACTTGAGTCTTCAAAATGCATACATTCTTGCTGCATGCATTGCCTTTGTCCAAGTCTCAACCTTCTTCGTTATGACGAGTTTCGGGAAACGTCTCAGGGTGAAATCGGTTAAGTTGTACAATAAATATTGTGAACAGCTTGAGGCTGCGGGATTGCTGCATTAGTCACATTATGGTATGCGGATGCTACGCTCCACAGGAAAGTGACATTGAACTTTTACGTTCTAGATAATACTCGGATTGCGTGGGAAATTGGCCTTCAGGGTGAACGCTGAGGCGGTTTGAACTGATTTTAGTCGAACTCCACTCGGAGGCAAACCAGAAGAATGCAGTTGTTGTCAGATGATGAACTAAATGTGTCCTTGATTCCAACCCCCGTTTGATCTTTCGACCTTGTGGCCAGAAGCCCTTGCAGCTGCAACATTCGATTAGATTATTGCTTCGTCGTGCCATTCCACATTGCGGACGCTTGAATACCTCAATTCACATATCTGTATCTGACCTATCTAAAAACGACGGTCCGAGCATTTCTGAGATACTTGACAAATACAGGCTTTGGCCAGAAAACCATGCAGCAAATATCTGGGTAGTTTTGTGGTAAATTCACATCCAAAGCACTCAAGTCACGAGAGTTTTGCAACCACAGCGGTGCAATCGAATTGAATTTTTTGGTCGACAGCGATACTCATAATTCCCGTGCTATGTTCCCAGATACATTTCGAAGTTACAGTTATGCCGCCGGCTATTCAACGCTCTATATGCGTGATCCGATTATCATCACTAGATAGACTGGAGAAAAATAGTAATTCACCTACAAACTATACAAAGTGCGCCCAAGCTAAAGGTAAAATCGTATTCAGATTTAACATTTTACCCGTTGTTTAACCCACGTATAAAAGAGTGACTCGAGTCAAGACTCCCACCGGGCTGGGCGATGGAGTCTTGCACTTGACGAAAGAGGTAGGAGTCGCGCGTGCCGATAGTCACGGGATTTGGTTCAACGCCAGCACATAGAACGTCTAATTGGTAGGCATTGAACTGGTTGTGTGTGAGTTATGTTGTTCATAGCCGCCGGTCAATTTTGGAGATAGATAACTCGTTTCGTGCCTGTCGGGTCATTTCCTGATCCTTAACGACTCTTCGGACTGCTTGCGAACATCTTATAAATGGAACTTGGGGTAAGCTTCTACTGATCTAGTCTGCCCTCGCTCCCTTGCGTTTCATGCGCACCGATGCTCTAGAGCTATGATGAAGTTGTTGTTATGTATATCAATACTGGGCTTTGAGGTCATTTATTTCCCAATACTTCAGCCCGCCTTCTAGTCTCCTACATCCATCGCAAAGATACTAGGGTTTCCGCAAGGCAGCTCGCAAATGCCACTAAAATAAAGTGTGTTGTATATTGTAGAGCTCATAGAGGATATTAAAAGTTTACATGAGGATCCCCTACTAGAAATACATTCATTCAATTGTCTCGCAAGGTGGAGCCGATGTAGATCAGTGAGGCGAAATCGATGAAGCATGCATAAAGCAATTAGAAGTAATTGAAGAGATTGAGAAGAAGCAATTCCCCCAAGGACTACAATGGATGCAAAGACCCTTGGGTTTTACGAGGAAACGAGACGCTTGACTTAGTGCCACATGCAAATCGTCGAGGTCATTGTAAGAATGACACCACTGTGCCCCGACACCGACAGCTCGTTCTACAGCTGGTATGCACAGTATCAAAATTACGAGTCAATTTCGGCATGAATTTTAGAGGAGGCTAGAAAGATTGAATCATTGGACAGTGTTATAGAACTGCTGCCTGGTTAGATACTTGGAAATATGCGTACATGAATAAGCGAGATCAAACATTACTGCGATGGCGGGTTATGATGATACCAAGCTTCTATAACCCTATTTAGATCTCAAAGGGGTTAGTACCCTACCTCAATCTCAGCTCCTCTTTTTAAGACCAGAAGGCTTGAGATGAGACTTCAACTCCATTTTCTTCCCCATAGGATCATAAGACTAGTCTAAAGATATCTAGTTCTTCTCTGCGATTACCCCGTGGACCTAGGATAGAAACCGTTCAACCTCCTCTCTATGAGACCGAAATGCTTGTGGCGGAAATACAATTTGCGTTATTACTATACAATACAAGTGTTTTCTTGTTATATGAGCCCGTAAGATAACAGTACCTTCTATAATCTTCTTGCCTAAGAGAGCACAATGAATAGCGGAATTATTTACAACAAAGCACCTGCAATCAAAGGAACGGAATAGTAGCACCCGTGAGTAACGGATCAGTGAATTAAATATAGCGTCACACATGTTAAAGGCGGTTCGCGCCTTCAGGGACCTCTCCATTTTAACTGTATATATCTAGCCACGTAATTTCAAGACTTAAGTCCTATTCATGAATCATAGTATATCGTAATATTCTTCACATAATCCAATTCCGCATACATAATAGTCAAACATGTCGCCAAACTTGGATATTACATCTAGACCAGTACGTAGTCCTCAATTCACCCCGCATTCCAAGAGCCGGGGCTTGAAATCCCGAGGAGACAGCCTGACGCTAAGATGCTAGACCCTAACTATCGCATATGGGGTTTAGGGTTCTCTCAGGCCATCATGGGCTACATCTTGGGTCCAAGAAGGGTCTTCGTTTCCGTCGAAAGCGCCGAGAATGAAGAACTATGAAAGAAGACTGTGGCTCAGGCATAGTATTACTACTTCTCTTGCTCTCTTCAACGTACGGAGAAGGGGTTGTATCAAACTAGAGCACCTACGTCAGGGGTTATCCGTCAATAAGAACATTATTTTCTCCCTTCTAATGCCCCTCGAGAGCTTTTGTCGAACATACATGATTGAGAATTACCATAGTGTCGTTGCCAAGCTCAAAAACACCGAATAATCCACAATCCCCAGAAACTCAAATCTTCGGCCCATCTTTCTCCGTACGCAAACTATTCCACTTTGAGCATAGATCAAGAAGGGCAAAACTAAAATCGACACCGTGAGAATTGTTCTCAGCCAAGATTGCGGGGCCCCAGAATCCAGAATCCCGAAATGTCATCTATAAATATCAATTCAACCTGCAAAGCTCTTGGTAGAGACTCAGTTTCATCATTGTGTCGTACCACATCTCTCGTCTCCTTCCGGCCGAGGGTATCATTCCAGAAATTCTTATCAAACATGTCCCACCAGACCGTCCAGCCTGCCATCGAGCTCGACAAACCTCACATAATCCAGCAAGAAGAGTATCTCGAGGACTCCAAGCCCCAAGAAGACACCATTGAGAAACACCACGGACGGGTCGATTATTCGGGCGCCCATGCAAAAGATGACCCAGCAGAAATCAAGCTCGTTCGCAAACTCGATCTTTTCATCCTACCAACACTATGGATCATGTACTGGTTCAACTACCTAGATCGCAACGCTATTACCGTCGCACGGCTTGACGGTCTCGAGGAAGAGCTTAATCTCTCTTCTGTTCAATATCAAACTTGCGTTTCTATACTATTCGTTGGGTATCTTTTGGGGCAGATTCCTAGTAGTCAGTTCGATCCTGTTTCCGTGCCCGATTTGGGTGCTGATGCTTCTAGATATGCTGATTACGCGAATTCGTCCTTCGGTTTATATGGGTGCTTTTATGGCTCTATGGGCAGTTGTGTCTACTCTCACGGCGGTTGCTCAAGACTTTAAAGGTTTACTGCTCACACGATTCTTTCTAGGTGTTGCAGAGGCGCCTTATTACCCTGGAGCACTCTACGTCTTGTCAATCTTTTACACTCGCAAGGAGATTGCGACTCGAATCTCGATTCTATTCACTGCAAATATTTGTGGCACAGCATTTGCGGGTCTAATCGCTATTGGTGTATTTCAAATGAGTGGAGTTGCTGGTCTTTCTGGCTGGCGATGGTTATTTATCTTACAGGGCATACTGACGTTCGTCTTGGCGATTATATCGATATTTATTCTCCCCGATGAACCGCTCACAACCCGCTGGCTTTCACCCGCTGAGAGTCAACTAGCTCATGACCGCATGAGGAGAGACACCGTGGAGCTTCAAGACCAGACCTCCGCATGGACCGGCCTGAAAGATGCTGCGAGGGATCCTAAGCTATGGCTTCTATTAGTTATGCAGTTCTTCCATATCGGAGCCGCCAACTTTAAAAACTTCTTTCCGACTATTGTAGGTACTATGGGACTGAGCAGGAACGTTACTCTTGCCCTCACTTGTCCGCCATATCTTCTAGCTGGTGCTGTCGCGATCGCCTATTCTTGGAATTCTGGCCGGATGAACGAACGCACTTGGCATGTAGTAGTCGCAAAGGTGGTCGCGGTATTTGGCTTTGTTCTGGCAAGCGCAACATTGAATGCCGGTGCTCGTTACTTCGCCATGTGCACGTTCGCCAGTGGTGTCTATGCCTGCAATAGCATCATTGTTGGCTGGGTAGCTTCTACCTGTGGCCAAACAAAGGAGAAGAAAGCTAGTGCATTGGCGCTTGTGAATACCTTTGCCGCGGCGTCGCCTATCTTTACAGCGGTAAGTCATTCTACATTTTCCACGCCTCTGCAAATTCCAATCTGGACCTTTAGATCACTGACAGTGCAATGTACAGTATCTCTGGCCCAACTCGGACTCACCACGCTATACTATTGCCATGTCCACTAGCGCCGCATTCTCTCTACTGGCAGCGATTTTAGCTTTGGTCATGAAATGGGTCCTTGTCAGGGAAAACCGCACGATTCGCCAGAATGCGTCCGAGGCCGTACTATTTTATGCCTATTGAAGATACGTCTCAGAAAAATAATGTTGAGGAACTGTCACTAGGCAAGGTCGACGCTCTGGGATGTCCGCACTGGCAGGGAACTTGGGATTGTCGCCCGGGGCGAGATTAGTTAAGACCGATTGAAGGATAGATTTGCGACCACATTGAGCAAGCGGTGTCAGTACATAGGAAGATAGCCGAGGAATCATAGTCGTATTGCCAGACATACTTGAAGACTTGGTCATCACAGATCACCATGATGTTTTTCCATCGGTTGTTGCTCGCATAAAAAGAATTCAGCTCCTCTAGCTAACACTATATTCATACTATCGCCGATGATCTATGGCATGGGAGTAACTTGGACATCCCAAAAAAAACAGGGAACCCACCCACGATTCGACCTAACACAACTTGTTTATAGAGAGTAGAACTCTAACAACACGCTTGAAGATATATTCGTCCACATGACTAACATTGCAGTCTGCTATACAAGTATCCTAGGACAATATCAGATTGAATATTCTATCCATGATCAACGATATTCTCGCACCCTTGTGCATATTTTCTCCTAGCAAACGCAGCGCATCTAAACTCTCCAGTATATGAGCCCAGAGGATTGACAATCACCGCCCTTTCACTTCAGATCAATTTATAGAAATCATGGAGCAAGGTGAGCGGGGGCATGCGGATCCCTCAAACAAGCGCTTCTCCAAATCGGACACTCAACCTCCGCAGAATACGCGAAGCTCGTTAGGGTCTACGCCCAGGGACCATAACCGATGGAATGTAGTGACCACTTCTGATCGGTAAAAGCCTACACACCAAATGAATTCCCGCCATCAAGCATGCCCATGTCTTCGAAGAGGAGATCCGATCCGCTCATTAGCCCAAACAATGGGTCTTCGAGTAGATTGAAATCCATGAAAGGTCGTTCTTGTGGATTTTGAGGTTCCGTATGATGAAATGAATCAGAGACTGGATTTGGAAGATGTGGAAAGGTGTTTAATATCGCGTCTAGATCGAGGGAAACTGGTGAGGTGTTGCTGATTGTCGGATCTTGTAATGCGTAAGCGGAGAAGGTCGAACCGGTAGAGGCTCCTTTTACTTACCAATAGCCAAGTTCAATTTATTAGCTGAGATAAGTCGTCGTATGATGTTTGCAGGCCTTGCTACACCAGGGCTCGCGGTGCATAAATCGTCCATACATTCTAGGCTTGAGATAAGTAAGGAACTGTGTTCACATCCGTTGTTTGCCTCGGCTGTAGCATTGCGCACATGGATTGTGCAAGCTACATATATGGAATATGCTAGGATGTAAGGCGCTGCTTTTAGACCGTACGCTGTTTTGTATGATAGTACGATTTTTGTGATGCTTTGAGCTGCAGAAGTGCAGCGTTTCCATGATTGCAATTGTACGGGTGCACCCGTAGAGCGTAAATGGTTATCGGAGATGAAGGGTCGATGGAGAAGAATAACCAGTGAATGATGCATGCAATGCAGGTTCATTACATTCGGAGCGGGATACGACTGCGGGTGGCCATCTTCCCAAAGCCGGGGGTCAAAGGCAAGCTCCGGCGGTAAATTTCTCTCCCAGCTCTGTAGCGCATTCTCTATGGACTGCAGCGATGACATTACGGATGCACCAGATCTCCTGGCACCGACAACATAATGCTTGTTGATAATCCTCGTCATGATCTTTGAAAGCAGACAAAGCTGCTGAAAAGCGGAAACGGAGAATATCGGCGGGCGCGGACGCAAGTTCGGTACATTTGGCGGATCCCTTGAGTCACTGTACGAGACATATAATTCGTTCTCTTCAATCGTATCCATGAATTCATGCGAAACATGGAAATCTCTAAGGTTTATCGCTACAGGTCTTCCGAGATATAGGCTTTGTAGCTTATCGCAGACAAAAGCACCCCAAAACACCCGTCGTCGGATTTCTACTTCTTCAGCTGACTGCGACGTTTGTTTTGGATCGAGGTGTAAACCTAAATCGTACACCATCCTTAGTGCGTACCCGGTATAGAGCCAGCCCCTCGATGGCTCACCACGGGCGTTATGGGAAGAGCCTAGTAGTAATAGTCCGATTACTGTAGGTATCGTGGGTTGGAAGAGGAGGCCTTGTTTCTCGAGTAGCTCGTCACAGATGCGAAAGAAGCGAAGTCCAGCAGTAGATGGGTCTGCGGGATCTTCACGAACTTCCATCCAATTCGAAAATTTACTTGAACAAGCAAATATAGCATTCAGCAAAAAAGGAGAGCAATGAGATCCGCCATTTTGTAGGTCTCGCATGACTGCTGGGCGGTAGGTTAAGAATAAAGTGTGGTGCTGGAACGCCCAGTGTATGTCCAGCAGATGCAAAGCAAGGGCAGTCGGAACACCTACAATATGAGGCAGACTGCTAAGAGAATGCTCACGTTGACGCTGAAGAGCAGCATTTGCAATGAGACTATTCCGGGCTTGTTCTACAGGCAAAGACCAGGTCTGGGAGGGGTAGCTGCTACCATTGCTCGCGGGAAAACGGAGAGCAGACGAAGGTCCAAAGCTGCCGGGCTTACCACCTTCATCGACTGAAATGAACAGGCCGACGTCAGGGTCTTCGTCGGATGAAGATGCACCACCCGGGCTGTTACAACGGACAAGCTGACGGGAAAGTGTATCGTCCAAGACGTCGCTGCGGTTGGCGGCATCCTGGAGAATGCTCGCAGAGGACGACGGTGGGCGAATCAGAGACGGTGACGAAGGAGCGAAAGAACGCACTGTTCCCGATCCCAGCAGCGATGAACGCTCCTCATCTGTGGCATCTCGAAGACTAGCAATAAAATCCTCCAGCGCAGACTTTTCCTGCCGTAAGGAGTTGATCTCAGTACGCGTAGGCCTGTCAAGTAGCAGCGATTAGTCAAGCTGTACACCCAACGTAGTCACGCGAAATGAACCGTGTGAGAAATGAGATAATGGGGTGCGTTTACCGTTTCTGTGGTACCTCGGCACGATATTCACAGGGTTGACGGTACTTTTTGCATGCCGAACAGGCTGGCCGCTGTGTATCGCAGCGAATTTTACGTGCACGGCAGTGTAGACATGCCTTTGCAAGGGTCTTGGGCTGTCGAGGCGGAACCATTGAGGAAGCAGATTGATATTTTATGGCACAGAGCGGAAGTCCAACTTGTGTTTTTGATCTAATGGATTTGACAGGACAAGATGATGGGCATGGGATGACGGGGCGTTGATGGTCTCACGTGCGCGTTTATAGCGCGAGATTGCAACCGTGGAAGGCTGGCACTAACCTTAAGTTTAATGGAACCCCGCAAAAGGTCCACGTGACTGATTTGCTGTGGATCGCTGTATGAATCACGGAACATTCACTAATCTATTCGGGTTCTAGTAGGTTTTAGTTTCCCACTTAAGCTGGCGGCTTGCCGAACTGGCCCCCTGCGAGGGATTTTTACAGTAAACCTAGGTTACGGGAAACAGGCGTAGATTTATTCAAGTGCTTTCTAATACAACGATCCTATCTTGAAAGACTTTTAGTATTTACATTTAAGATACATGTGTTTGGTAGGGTTCCATGAACCCATAAAGCTGGTCCTCCCGGAACGGATCATCCGACTCTCCCAACCAATCCGCTATCGTTCCAAATCCAGTGAAATGAACATCTGAGAAGTCGTCCATCGAGGTCATTGTTGGTTCTGGCAAGGCAATTGGTTCCTGGCTTGGATTGGACAAATCCATGTCCAACTCGTTGTTCCCATAATCATCCGGTAGCTGTATCCCCTTCGCGGCTATCAACTTGCGTATGATGGCAGCTGGTCGCGAAACCCCAGGATTGGGCACACCAAGTTGGTCCAAGAAGTGCAAACTAGACGCCAGTAAAGAACAATATTCGCCTTTCCCGGTGTTGGATTGAGGCATTGCTGCATTTCGAACATGAATGGTGCATGCCACGTACAGCGCATATGCAACAAGGTAAGGCGCGCCTCGTAGTCTGTAGGCGGTGTGAAACTTCCCAACTATGAATGTTATTGCCCTTGCTGCGATCGTGCATCTCTTTAAAGAACACGGCGAGTCGCTCGTGGTACGGAGGTGTCCATCCGCGATCAATGGTCTGTGAAGAAGAATGACCAAGGTGTGATAAATCGCGTGGATGTTGAGAATGTTGGGTGACGGTGTTGAATGAGCTGGCGTCCGTTCTGTCGGAGTAATATGTAGATTTTGTGGGAGGCTTTCCATCCATTTCTCAAGTGAACGGTCGATTCGCAGAAGGCCCTTTCTTGCACTTTCTGGTCTGGCGCCTATAACGTAACAATTTGAGATGATATCGGTCATTATTTTCGACAGCAAGCAGAGTTGTTGGAAGCAAGACACCGACCGAACGGGTGTGCCCATGACCGTGAGGTTGTAGTCCAGATCTGGCCTTGTTGGGTCGTTGTAGGGTATCCAAAGCTCGCCTTCCTCCAAAGTATCCAAGAACTCGTGCGATACATGGGTGTCAGCGAGGTGTATGGCAAAAGGTCGGCCTAGATAGAGACTTTGAAGCTTGTCGCAGATAAATATGCCCCAGAACACCCTGCGGCGAATCTCTGCTTCTTCGCCATTTTCGGCAGTAGTTGCGCGCTGGATATGAAGGCCGAGATCATATGCCATGCGAATCGCATAGCCGGTTAGCAACCAACCTTTAGAGACCTCCCCCGTAGCATTGTATGTCGAACCAAGAAGCGTCAATCCAATGACTGTCGGGATAGTGGGATAGAGCAATAAGTCATCCTCGTTCAGCAACTGATCGCAGCGTCGGAACCATCGAGCTCCAGTAGTTGTAGGATCACCAACCACTTCCTGGACCTCGGGTCGTTGTGAGAATTTGGCTGCGCAGGCGAAGATTGCATTGAGTAAGAATTTGGATGAGTATGGGCCTCCATACAGTAGGTCTCGCATAATCGCAGGCCGATACGTCAAAAGGAAGGTATGATGCTGGCGGTTCCAGTGGAGATCAAGCAAATGCATAGCAAGGCCTACCGATATGCCGTCCCAGTCTTGCCGGTCATATAGAGTATGTTCTCGTTGGCGAATGATGACTGCATTTGCGATTAGACCGTTCCGCTGATGCTCCTTGTCTGGTGTGTCGATTTCATCGCCATTGCGGTGCACTGAGGACTGTAACGCAGAAGATGGGCCAAAGCTGCCCACGTTCCCTTCCTCGTCAACAGAAATAAACGGGGATACGTCGGGATCAGATTCTGAGCCACTTTCATCAGCCTGGCCATCATTAGTTGGTTCAGTATCAGCTAAGTATGGCTGCCACTGGATGGAGTGCTCAGGCTGGGTCGAGTGGTCTGACTGGGTGGAGTACTCTGGCAAGGTGGCGTACTCGGACTGGGTGAAGTGCTCTGACTGAGTGACGACAGGTTCTGGGACTTGTACTTGAAGTGACTGCCGTTGCGATGGGAAGGTTTGCTCAAGTTCAAGTGTTGGGGGTTCCCCGGCCAGAGTCTCTGCAGCCTTCTCCTTTGAGGAGTGCCTCAAAGTCTCAATAACGCGTTCAAGCTTCTCCTTCTCCGCACGAAGAGAGTGCAAAGCTGCCAGAGTAGGTCTACAAAATAAGCAATGGTTGAGGACCAGGTCTACAGTGTGGCTTACCTTTCTTTGGCAGTACGGGCTTTGAAGACACATTCGCGACTTTGGCTCACACAAGAACCACATCGAGGCTTCTGAGAGTCACACCTTATTTTTCTTATTCGACAGGATTCGCACGCCTTGGAGAGAGCTGCAGGCTTATCAGCTCGTTGCCTATCCGCTGCTGGTGACATTGCTTCCAAGATAAGGTAATTTGGTTTAGTAGCTGCAAACGTGCTACTTCCTATCAAATCGAACACAACATGAAAGCGCCCAATCTTGAACGCTACTCACGGCGGTGGTTATGGTTGTAGTACTCGCTTCCCTGCTTCCGACGTCTTTCGGTGCATGTATAAGATATTCATCATTTTTGAAAATGGTTACTACTAGCACTATAACTACTGAAACGCCTACCTGAGTGCCTAGATAGGTATTGATAGGACCCGTTGGATCGCACCCAGTAGTACTGTATGTGACTTGACGGACAACTGGAGGTAACGACGGAAGGCTCTCACATGATGAATGCGTACAGACCTCGGAGAAGCCCATAAACCCACTTTTGCCTACAAGCGCCGTCCCCTTGCAGGATCAAGCAAGGGGAAGTATTCCGATTGCATAGAGTGGAGAAAGGAATGCTTCCAAGCCAAATTTAGTCCTAGCCCAACGCCTACAGTCTTGGTTGCTTGCTGGAGAAAACCAGTCATGATTGGAAGCACTCAGCCAATCATGCACCGTGGACTTCTCCCCGGCCATGATCGATGTCAAGCGGCGATTCAATAGTAGCGGAGCACAATCGTCCGTCTCTGCTCGCGTAGCCAACTAGACCAACTAAGTCATAGTCTCGGCCTTCTGTGCCCCGTCAACTCAAAGCTACTCTGCAACGGCATTTCGAAATCTCCCGGAAAAACTAATACCGGGAATTGAGATCTCGAATTGTCAAGGGACTACTCGAAGCCGTACTTTTGATGAATTTTCACCAGAGACCGGAGATTGGAAAAGGCTTCGGAAATCCGTTMCCCGCCACGCCTCACGGTGGAAGGCTCCGCCTCTAATCAAACCCCACATTTCATCGCTGATTGCACTTGCAGCGTGACTTCAACTATATCTGCGGAATCCTGAACAAAGTTTCTCGCCGTAGTTATACTTGAAGCTACAGCGATATAGTCCGGCTTGAAAGGATAGCAACATGTCTTGCAAAGGGCAGACAGCCTACATCACTGGTATGGCTTCCTGTGCCAAGACTATTCTTTAACTTTATTCGCATTCACTAACGCTTTTATGTCTTCCAGGGGGAGCAAGTGGCATCGGAAGAGAATTAGCCGGTCTACTGGTGGGCAAGGGGTACGTATTGCCTCGAGTAATATTGCCTCGTCTCCAAGGTTTGCTGCATCCACAATTCCCGCATACCACGCAAAGATCCCCAGAAAGTGTTTCACAAGATGTCATTATCGATACAAATGCTGACCGCTTTCTTGCAGCATGACAGTCTGTATAGCCGATCTAAATATTGAACGCGCAAGACAAACAGTATCCGAGCTAAACCAGAAAAAAGGCAATGCTGATGTCAATGCCATTGCTGTCAAGGTCGATGTTTCTGATTGGGACTCACAAGCTACCGCGTTCGAAGAAGCCATAAAAACCATTGGTCGCATTGACTATGTATTCCCTGTCGCAGGCGTTGCTGAAGGACGTGCTTTGCCCAAGCGACCAAACAATGTGACAGGCCCATTCGAGAAACCGAATTTTACCGTTTACGACGTATGTGGAACTGGTATGATGTACACTATCTGGCTTGCTGTGCAGCATTTTCGCAGACAAAAGACGCTGAATGGAGACGGTTTTCTAGGAAAGAGTAAGCTATTCCCCTTCATCATCTTACCACGGATACAAATCGCCTTCCGCATGTCTTGAGCAGGCCTTTTGCTTTGGTGACAATCAAATCCCCTTATCCTAAAACTTCTATGTTACTGACGCAGTTTTGTTGTCTTCATTAGTCATATGCGTTTCCTCGGTGACTGGAATTTACTCTTTTCCTGGTAGTCCGGTCTACTCTGCAGCCAAACAGTGAGTCTTTTAGCTGAGTGTATCTACGCAAGTTAACATATCTTTAGTGCTGTTGTTGGCTTCGTCCGATCCTATGGCAAAGTCATAGTTGACGAAAAAATAACCTTAAACGCAGTATGCCCAGGCATTGTCGAGACAAATATCTCATCGCCAGACTTTTACGAAGAGGCCAAGGCACGAGGTTGTTTAGTCAAGATGGAGCACATGATGGACGGGTTTATGATGTTTATGGGGTCTGAACCAATGAGTGGGGAGTGTGCGGAAGTCGTGGCTAAACATGGGGCGAGGATTGTTGAATTCCCGGCTCCTAGTAAAGAGAGCGCGATTGGGAGGGATTTTGTTATTGAAAGGCATCGTCATCTTAATGATTAGCTAGAGTGAAAGGCTATTATCCTCCCCTCATTGCTCTTGAAATAAGCATAGACAGAATCTGTATTCCATGTTCGAGTCCTAACCCCGAGATAAGTGACGGTGGATCAGCGCTGTGTGATCACTGCGAGCGAGCTTATACAAAGACAAGAGGTAAAGATTGACTCGGCGAGGACTGTTTCGGAGAAATCGACACAGTGAATAGAACCAGAAGTTGGAGAATGAGACCGGGGTCAGAGGAATATTTGTATGAAGCCCTGTTGCTGTGGTCTGACGGTCTGCATGTGGATGGCTTGGACAGAGAGTTACTAATTGGTCGTGAACAGTAAGATCAGACCTAGAGTATTCGAACGATTCAATATGAATTTACAAAAAGAGAACCTGGCATTTGCGACAGCAGCAGTCATAGTAGGGTGCCCTTCGATGGCCAATATACTGTAGAGGTTGTTGTGGGTCATTTTTTACATTTAATACTTTAGACCAATTACTCTCCTAAATCACTCATATTCCTGATGGTTTATAGCTCAATGTCATGCAGCACGATGTTTCTTGAGCAAGTCCAGCTTCTGCTAATCCTTTGCGAGGCTGCGAAGGCTTGTGTCGGATCAAACAACTTGGTTTCTCTACAACAATGTTAGCGTGGGTGCCCAGCGTTTGAGGCTAGGACTAATGTCAGCGTTGCTGTCAGTGGGTATGCGGCCTCTCGAGCCCGCCTATCTCGCAGCACTGGCAGTAAGACACTTAAAGCGTGCGAGATTACCTAGCCATTAGCGTACGAGATTATGTCGAGGTATAGCGAACGTGTGTGCGTCTCGAAGGCGGATTTCGGTGCGACGAATTGTGCGTCTCCGATACGTCAGGCATCTCATCGTGAACATGATTCCAGGTCCTGCTGCGCGGAGCAATTTTAATTCACAGGTAAAATGCCAGGTTTGCTATCTTAGTCACCAAAATGTGAACCTTAGTTATTTCATGCCCCTGTTTCCACAAACAAAGTAGAATAATGTAAAGATACCACTACATATGTACACTCCTCCAAGTCACCACCGTTGAGTTTTGCATACCTGCCTCCTCTTCTACCTTCAACAGCTAATCAAAACGTTCCTCCTATTCAGCCATCCATGTAAGCTACAGTGAGGCCTCAAAAGAAACCCCTTGATCTGTGCCAGGAAGCTGCATATTGATAGTTCATGGAAGCAGAGCCCTTTAAAGCACGTAGCGGTATAATGGACCAGAGTCGCCCATAGCCTCGAGCTCTTGATTGTCATACCGAGCCCTGACTTCTTCTTCATTCATCGCATCCCTTTGTTTGTTGAGACGGCCAAAAGCGATCCGTAAGATAATCGCACATATTATGGCCACGACGCAAAATCCGAGACCCGTACCATACCCGGTCCAATAGTTGGGAGCCTCCCTGGTCAGGAAGATGTTGCTGCCAGCAAGACCTCCTAAGTTACCAACCAAGAGAAAGACTGCCAATCCCACGGCACGTTTGGAAGATGGGGCGATGTTGTTGCCGACCCATGCCACGATGGATAGAATAGCAGGGTAGAGCCCAGCTGGTAGCATGTAAAGGAGAAAATAGGCTAGACCTGGTAGACGAGGATGAGGAATTGCTATGAGACCAATAAGGGCTGCTATGGCAAGGCATGAAGGTCCCACGATGAACAGCCACCGAGTGCGGAAGTGGTCGGCAAGAATTCCACTAGAAATGTTACAGATGATTGCCAGTGTATAAACCGGAACAGTTAGTAACTGAGCGTTGGTTGCAGAATATCCTAATCGATTGATGATGGTGGGAAGTGTGAAATTGAAGGCGTATAGTGTTGCCTGAGGATGGATTAGCAGAATAAACAGATGTGAGGGGGGCCATACATACAGATAAGGTGAATTGGATAAAACCGGCCACATATATCTTCCAATCTAGAAATGCGGCTCTGGCCTGTTGCCAGGTCAACTTGTCGTGGCGACCTACTGTGCCAGTGCTGGTGCCTGAGTCGCCGTCGAGTCTTGCAGCCATGAACCTCTTCTCTTCCTCGGTAAAGAAGCCGGCAGTATCGGGGCTGTCGGCCAGGGTCCAGTGCAGTGATATGCCGACGAGCGTAGTAAGTATACCCTCAAGAATGAAGATCCATCGCCATCCTGCAAGTCCGGCTATTCCGTCCATGTGCACGATTCCATAGGCTGATCAGTGTCAACAGTGTTCTCGACCAGAGCGAGCAAAGGTCAGAACTTACCCAGCAAGCCAGAGAATGCTCCCGCTATACATCCACCGCCGTTGTAGATACCAAGACGCTTTTGCAAATCATATCGAGCATACCAGACTGTCAGGACGTAAGCACCTCCCGGTCCAAGTCCAGCCTCAAAAATTCCAAGCAGAAGCCGCATGACCACCATCTGGTGATAGGTTTGGCAGACTCCTTGTAAAGTGGTGACCTGTACTGCACGTTAGTACAAATCCTTGATTAAATGCCACGTTCGCCGGACATACAATTCCCCAACATGTTACGATAATAGACAGCCATGTGGAGATATTCACAAGTTTGAACATGGCATTCGAGGGCGGCTCGAACAGAGAATACGTGATAAAGAACACCATTAGGACCACATTGTACTGTCCCGGGGTGAGATTGAGGTCTGCTTCCATTCCAGCAACCCGGGCATTTCCAATATTTGCACGGTCCAGATATGCGAGTGTGTACAATAGCGTCATTATTGGCAACACACGAAAGTCGACTTTGCGGAGGATTCGGGATGTCTCTTTATCGTCGTAGCGAGGTTGCTGATGAAATTGATTAGTAGCGTGCCTCTTCAAGTTGTACAGGCAGAAAACAGGGCTGTTGTACATTTGTTTCATCGAGGCCAGCTTCAGTCATCAGCCCTACTTTGCGCTTGTCGGCAAGGTCGACGTCTTCAATATGGTCCTCTAACTCGGATTTCATTTGCTCTGGATTCGTAGACATAATGGGGGAATGCTTGAACAAGAGCGAAAAAAATTAGATGTCGACTTTATGATGCGGCGAACAAATCTGGGCATTGCACGATTGATCTTTATTCTTTGCAAGATTGTATTGGGGGACGCTACCCCGGAAAAAGATGCTCCGAGTGAATCCGGGGCTAGATCTGGGGTACGCACAGTCTGCCAGTGTTTCTTTCCGGGGCGGGCACATCAAGTGTGACCGCCTACATACCTCCTCGAGTGGGACTAAAAGTGGCCAGTAGCCTCTAGTGAGGGTCTAAGTGAAGTGACAGACCGTGAAACCCCCCTCCCCCCTTTTGCGGCCTGTTTATTAGGAATGTACAGCTATGGCTGCCGGAGGAGACCAATGAACCTAAAGATAGCTTTGAAGCTTCTCACGCTCCCCGCATTAGAAGAAAAATTATAGAACTATGTCCTCTTAAATTCCTCGTTGTCAAGCGCGTGTGTTGTAACCTATGACTATCTGGCAGCTCTAGCGAAGCTGACTAAAAGTGAATATCACCAAACTCCATGAAGTTGATCTAGAACATTGAGCTGCGAGCTAGCTGCTCTGGTCGCCCGATTGGATGCATTCGCAGCTTGAATCCTCGGTAATCATATGGTAAGCCTCGGGTCGGACAGGAACACGTAGATATCGAGGGAATATCTCTAGCTCGAGATTGTAAGCGTGTCGACAGCGCATTGAAACATCGCAAGCTCTGGTAACAGCAGACCAATCGCTCTGTCACATATCTCATATCGCATATCTCAGGATCGCTGGGCCTCTAGTTCTTGCATTTTGGCAATCGCACAACTATACACAGAAAGTATTGAAGAGATAACCTGGTCAGCATGGGCGCTGAGAAACCTCATCTCTTCCCGGTGCCACCGGGGGCCGTGGCGAATCTGTATATTATCGACACGACCGGCACTGTCGCTAGAATGCCCGCCGACCACCTCCTAAAGCCTCGTCTTGATGGATTTGAGACCTTTCCAACGTGCCCAAGCTGGGCATTCTTAATCGAGTCTCATGTTTCTGGGAGGACGCAACGAGTAGTCTTCGATCTCGGATTCCCTCAGGACATTGAGAGTCTTCCCCCCCTCATCGCGAATAGGCTCAGAACCTCGGGATTTGTGTTCGATGTGCCGAAAAATACAGCCGAAGTTCTTCTAGAGTCCAGCGCCGTCACTGCTACCACCAGTCAAAACGGGGAGCCGCTGATGCTGAATGATATTAGTACAATTATCTGGAGGTATGTTCGATGCCGGCAGTAATGCTCTTTTCAAGGAACGTAACCTTTGGGCTTTGTACAAATTTATTGATATTTCCGTTATCACAGCCATTGGCACGCGGACCATCAAGGCGACATTCAACATTTTCCCAAAAGCACCGACCTCGTCGTTGGTCCAGGTTTCAGCGAGACATTTCTTCCAGCTTATCCGGACGGCCTGAATTCTCCCATTCGGAAGAAGGATCTCGAGTGAGTATCTAGTATCCGATGAGTTGGGGCTATACTGATAGCTACTACAGCGGCCGCAACTTGCGTGAGATCACGTTCGATGGGCCAGACACGGTCAAAGTTGGACAATTCAAGGCGATTGACTTCTTTGGCGACGGCTCGTTCTATCTTGTGGATACTCCCGGTCATGCGATAGGCCACCTCGGTGGGTTGGTACGTACGACTACCCAGCCAGACACCTTCGTATTTCTGGGTGGAGATCTGAGCCACCACGGTGGTGAGATACGACCTTCAAAGCATCTCGGCCTCGACTCTGCTGCAGCCTCCGTAGCCGCAGCGGGCGCAGAGAATCGAGCAGCTGCCGTCAAGGCCCTCGAAACGATCCAGACATCTCGAGGTCGGCGGACAGACCAAGCCTTTTTTGATCCTTGCATTACATGCGATTTCGAGGAGGCCCTGCGGACGATTGCCGGTGTCCAAGATGCCGACGCAGAGGAAAACGTTTTCTTCATCGGGGCACACGATGACACCTTGCGAGACATAGTTGATGTATATCCTAAACGGGCCAATGAATGGAAAGCAAAGGGTTGGCGAGAGAAGAGCCAGTGGGCCTTTTTGCGAGACTTTCGCGAGGCTCTGGACCCAAGACAAGCCTTCACGGCATCATTTCGACGCTGCCCGGGTGCTCTGATAGAATAGTCCCAGTATCACATCAGCTAGACACTGCGGGTGGAAAATTTCTGACGCCGTCCTAGATTTCATTGCAAAATACATTCTACTTTTGCTTCCTGATCAATGATAATATTTTAGGGACAGCGTAGTGATTGTGAAATACTGGATGGAGCCTCTCATTAGATTTTAATGCCGACTGCAACCAAATGCCCCTCTACCATCATACAACCATCACCGAAATCTAATACTATGGACTTATATTCCTTTGTTTGTTCATCCGAGATACTACCATCCATTTTGGCCTCTACATGTATACCAGCGAGCTACTAATAATGTCATCCTCGCTGATGTTTGACTGCCTCTCTTGTACTGACTACAGGTCATGCACAATACGTGACAAGAGAAAATTGATCCCGGGTACCAACGGACTGAAGACAATTTGGCAGTTCCTAGACTGGACCCGTGATTCTAGATAATGCACCACGGGCGTTCAATTTCTGGCTCTCTCATTGCAAGAGATATGTAGAGGTCCGAATATGAACAGGATCAACTCGGAAATTCGCGTGTCAGTACTCCAACGAATGGAAACCGGGACGCGGGAGATCGAATTCCACCTGTTCAAAGGTGCTTGATTTGAACGCTTGCAGCAAGCTATCTCCATGCGGCCGGAGCATCTACCTCCGTCGGTAAGAGAAGTCGCGCAAGACCGGCATCACCAACACGGACGGTCGAACAATCAACAACAACCAAGTCACCTTGCCACAACTGACAACTTGCTCAGCTACTAGTTGTACTTCCATTTTCTAGGTGTCTTTTGTGCTGCACAGCAGCTGAGGTCGTTCTACTTATGTGATTTTGACTGCGACACACTGCTCTCCAAGAACTTGGCTTCAATCGTATAAGCGATATACCTTGTCTATTCATTGAGACTTGCTTCATTGACCAAAGGCACCAACCATGACTTATGAAAGAAGACTTTTCATCAATAACGAGGTGCGATTCTACTAGTGCTCGTCTGCTCCTTGCCTTGCTGACAATACTCAGTATATCGACGCAAAATCAGGGAGAACGTTCCGCGTCACTAACCCGTGTGACGGCACAATTATTGCAGAGGGCGTGCATGCTGCTGGTGTTGAAGATGTCGAACTGGCCGTGGCTGCTGCGAGCAAGGCATCCAAGAAATGGGCCAAGACCAAGGGATCCGAAAGGGCACAATACATGCTCAAAATGGCGGAATTAATGGAGAGGGATATTGAAAAGTTAGCTATGATCGAGACACTGTCCATGGGACAACCAATCACAGTGTCCAAGAAGTTCACGGAAGCAGCTCCTGCGTACTGGAGATACTATGCTGGCTATGCTGATAAGATTGGGGGAGATTCCTATCCTGAAGATGGGGACTCACGTGTCAAAATCGTCCAGTACATGCCTTATGGCGTTTGTGCCGGTATTGGTAGGTTTCCACCTCTTCTCGTCTTGAAAGAAAGCTAAACTATATAGCTTCCTGGAATGGAACGCAAGGAACGATCGCCAAGAAGCTGGCTGCAGCAGTTGCAGCAGGAAACACATTTATTGTCAAGGCATCTGAGAAATCACCCCTGGGCGCCATTGCACTTGGGCACTACGTGAAAGAGGCGGGGTTTCCGCCTGGGGTCATCAACATACTGTCTGGAGATGGGCTGACTGGTTCACTCTTGGCCAGTCACATGGACATCTGGAAAATCAGTTTCACCGGATCAACAGCTAGTGGCCGTAAGGTTCAGGATGCGGCGACAAAGTCGAACCTCAAAGTCGTCACGCTTGAGCTGGGCGGTAAATCGCCCGCAATTGTTTTCAACGACGCGAACCTGGAAAATGCTCTCACCATGAATTCTCGTGGATTTCTCGTGAATACAAGTCAGGTTTGCGCGGTGTGTAGCCGTACACTGGTTCAGGAAGATATCGCGCCCAGGTTCCTCAAAGGGCTGCAAGACAAGTTTGCAGAGATGTCTGAACTAATCGGCGACCCAACTGATCCGAAAACTTTCATTGGACCTCTTGCAGATAAGGCTCAATTCAATCGTGTCCTATCATTTCTGGACACTGCTAAGTTTGAATCTGCTGCCAAGATTCTGTCTGGTGGTGGTAGGAAAGGCGATACGGGATACTACATCGAACCGACAATCTTTTTGAACCCTGACACTGAGGACAAGATTTACAAAGAAGAGATATTCGGACCTGTTTTGAGTGTGAAGACATTCAAGACGGAAGAGGAGGCTATTGCTCTGGCCAACGCATCTTCCTATGGTCTAGCAGCTTCTATCTATACAAGCGATGTCACTCGAGCCCTGAGAGTTAGCGCAGAACTGGAAGCTGGGACTGTGACGATCAATGCTCCGTATGGATTGAACTTTAGCGCACCATTTGGCGGTATGAAAGAAAGTGGCTATGGAAGAGAGTCGGGGAAGTATGGGTTGATGGATTGGCTGCAAATGAAGGCAGTATTGATCAAGTGAGTTGCTTCCATTCCTCTCTTTGATAAACATTGCTAACAAAACCAAGTATGGACGTGCCTAGTCAGGGCTAGGTCTTGAAAATGAATCTTGACCGTGCTATATATAGATAATCCTTACAATACTGAGCGTTAGTGAAGTGATGAAATCGCCATCCTTCTCTCACACTTTCAGGAATCATTGTATCAGTCTTGGTTAGACCCGATTTCGTTGAGCTTCATGTTGCGCCATTCTCTCAATCTACGCAGTTGATGCACATCTCACTATTCGTTACTCGGTTGGAAACACCTCACGAGCAAGTGCTTTGTAGGTGTAAGGATGTCCGGTTTAAAGCGAATTATTGCATCGTCTGAAATGTATATCCATCTTCGTGTCATATAGTAGATCATTATCGGAAATAAATAACAAGAAGATTGAGTTGAGCATGGAAATGGCCTTTCAATCATTAGTCTAACATATTGCGAGGTCAGGACCCGCCATTATTTGTGGCCATTTGAACTACATAGACTGCTAAGGAATTATTACTAAAGACACTTCATGGCTAATGTACGGTTTCAGTCAATCGGATCATGGAAGTGACGATTCCTTGCGTAGCTTATCTCTCCGCCAATATCGCTCTCTTTACTCGCTGGAGGAAAGTGAACTACCCGGGCTCCATGTTTTGCCACGACCTCAACACATTCCGCACTCATAGGCTCTGCACCCAATAGCATTGAAAATCCTTCCATCATTTGATCCATCCTGACCAGACACCCTCTTTTAGTTGCTTGCTCATAGTAGTGTGCATTGGAGATACCCGTCTCAACTATACCAGGGCATATCGCATTGAGTGTAATATTCTCTTCGGCGAGAATCTTGCCGTAGGTGCGGACGAATCCTACTACAGCACTATAGAGTTATTAGTTCATAGCTTATAAAATGACTGCATAGATATGAACGTACTACTTTGCAGCAGAGTATACTGGGCTTGCTGGGAAAACATAGATCCCGCATATTGATGAGACACATATGACTAAGTTATCCCAATGTCAGCTCTGAGAACTATTTTGCACAAATGGTCTGTGTGCTGAAGGCAAAGATATTGTTCTTGTACTCCCGGAAGGTTGATAGGCGGCCATAAAGAAGCCCAAAACATTCAACAGACGGAACAGAGATAACTCACTCTTTCCTTTGAACCCATATTTGTTGAGTGTCTTTTGTCTTCGAAAGTGTTGAACACCAAGCCAAATAGAGTAGATCATGCCAATCCCATCTACATCCATAACTGTGAGATCTGGCTTATCATACGGCCCAGTTGCATTCGGACGATTTGGCAAAGCCCGCCGTTCACCAATGCCTGCAACTGGAAACACATAGTCAATGCGGCCGAAGAATGCTACTGTGTCTTCAAAAGCTGCAGTTTGAGACTCCCACGAGGAGACATCAACCTTTATAGCAGAGACAGTCTCGTTGCCAAGCTTTTGGTTCAGCTCCTCTGCCCATCTTGTGGCACCTTCGATGTTGTAGTCGGCTATGCGGACTTTCATACTGTTTACCGGGTGAGTGAGCAATCAATCTTTAGTCAGAGAAAACCGCCGACCAGGAAATCTAAGCGCAGTAATGACGGCTGGGACATACCCTTTCTCTGCCAGCATACCAACTAATGCTTTCCCAATGCCACTTGCTCCGCCTACTGAGCATCAACATATGATTGACGATATCGAACAAATTGAGCGTTAAACCTCACCAGTAACGTATGCTGCTTCCCCTTTGAACGACATCTTGCTCTCTATAGGCTAAGACTGAAGCTGCAGGTCCGAGTGGATGTAAGTTGATCGAAATGTTTAGCTCAAGGCGGTAAGCACTACGCAGACCATATTTTCTACCGCCTCTCTATGCTTTAAGAGGCACCCATCCAGCGAGATCCACGCCTGAGAAATGCTGACTATCCCCCGCAACCGAGCCTGAACCCTTGACCCGTTTCGGGGATCGGAAGGCCGAGGCTTAGGCCTAGTCACGGAACACAGTTGTCCGGGATGAAACCAATCGGGCGCTAATTGCGTGCCCGATCACATACTACCAAATCCCCTGAGTATTCTTCCGTTCTACAGTATCCCGCTACAGTGTCGAAACTACCGATGATAGACCAAACAATACCGTCGTATGAATTCGCTCTGGACCTGAAGAGTTATCGTGAAAGGAACGTTCAATGCAGACCCGCACTAGCTGGACACAAAATGGAACCAAAAAGTCTTTTGTGAGAAAGTCACGCACGTCTCCGACGATAAATTTCGGAATGTGGTCGTGGCAGTATCTCCCGATAGCAAAGCCTACAGGGAAAAAGAGGATGCTGAAGAGGCCGGGTTGATCCCCAACATAGCGAGTCCTTGCTCCCGTCCTTAGTCCTTGCAGAACGGAATCGTGTGAACCCCTACATTTATTGATAGAATTCTCCTTTACGTAGTATGGTATTGTAGAGCTGAATCTCGTAAATATTGGCCCGATTGGCAATGTAGGACAAAGGCGGTTTTTTGGCGTGACATTAGATGTGTATTATGACCAAAACTGGAATGGACAGCCCGAATTCATCGCAAAACGGATGAGGACATAAGCTGGATTTTATTTGAGGATTATTTGGCCTCGTTCTGTTTTGCGAAGAGCATTTGCTAGGCAGCCCTGTATCCACTAAAACATAGCTCTCCTATGAAGAATGTTCGCGAGATCGAAAACCATCTATCATGGCCCGCTATATACTAAACATGTTTTAGATTATTTGATAGGTGGTCAGAACCACAAAGTAATGCCCATGACTATTCATACCCATAGTTCAAGCAACAGCACTTCATTTATTGACCAAAAGTCAAGAGGTATCCCACTTCGAGAGACATTAGTAGTTCATTGTAGTAATAGCGCAGCGTCATACCTTGCAAACTCTTATATAAATCTATGTTCCTCAATGATACTACCAGGCCATTCTTCGCTAGTACATCAGGAAGGGGAATAGTAGTTTGATATCTTCGGAATCTTCTAAATCAAAGAATCCAACTACACTCTACTGCCACTAGACGATTCGGTCTATGGTATCCTTTGACTAAAGCTCTTCATCAAGCTGTTTATCTTCGCCATCGAGAAGACCAAGATAATAAGAGATATCGCGGCCATCAATCTCCCGAAGCGAGAAGCCATTCCCCATAAACTCCAACGGGTTCAAAGGATTCATGTACTCGATCTCGTAATCCTCAAATCGCGGGGTTTCAAGAATATCCATATATGTTAGTCGACTTCCTGGCCACTGCCGGGGATTAGTTAATAGATAATGATAGTGCGCGAAGGAACATACCATTGCAGGCCCGTCGGTTTTCGCTTGTTTGAACCAACTGCTACAACTTTCGCTCCATGCAGTGCGCTGCAGGTACAATTGTGCATGTTCACCTAGTGCATCTACCATGCTCTGTTTAGGTGTAAGGCTCTTGATTCGTTCTCTCTGCATTTTCTTAATACACTGTATGAAATTTTTCATCAACAGTTCTGAGATGGGTAAGAATGAACCGTGACCCAATGGACCATCTGTGGAATGGTTAGTATATGTACGAAGGAATTCTAACGAAGAATTCCGTTTATGCTTGGGGAAGGAGACTAACATGGACCGCCAGTCATCCAATAATTCGGCATGTGCGGAGCTCCTATGGACAAATACGACTCGAGTTTCATTGACCACATATCCTGCAGATTGTATCCGTTGGCAACGACTGGAAATCGCGGAACCCAGCTAGTGTCAAATCCAGTCGCGCATATGATGACATCAACTGGTCTTTGCATTAGCTGTTGAATCAGGGGTTATATGATTGTGGTGCACTGCATCTTAGCTTACCCTCGTGTTCCACTCCGTTGTGATCTATGAAACCTTTCTCACTAATGCTTTGCATCTGCTTGGTGAAAGTAGTGACGTTATCACGTGTCAAGGCTTCCAGAAAACCATTACCTGGCTGTTGTGCCATTAGCATTGTTTCACCGGAAACATACAAACACCCACAGTCGGTCTTCGACACCCCACGCCAAAGTCCTTAGGTATAATGGCGTCAATCAGTTCTGTGTTTCCGGCCAGCTTTGTCGACATTTCGTTCGTTGCGTACTGGGAGAGTACTTGTCAGCCATGATTGCTGCGATTTCATGTGGATGACCTACCTCCTTCGCGGTTCTGGCCTCAGGAGTTCCCTTCAAAATGAACTTGAATCGTTGGTTTAGCTCATTCTCAATTCTCTTACAGTACTTGAGCAGAGATGCTGGGTTCTTGCGAAATTCTGCTTTCTGTTCTTCAGTATCTGTGTTTGCGTTAGTGAAGCCTCATGCCAGTGGCGGTACGATGCAGGAATACATACACGAGAAGTTTGCTCCTCCGGGACCCGCGAACCGCTGCGCAAAACCAGCTGTGATCCACGTTGGTGAGCGAATCCAGCAATACAGTTCTTTCACAGACTCGGCAATGTTGGCAATGATTTGGACTCCACTACTGCCGATGCCGACAACAGCGACTCGCTTCCCTTCGAGAGGGTATCCTTCTTCGTATCGAGCACTATGCATCAGTTTCCCCTTGAAGGAATGGAGACCTTTGATATCTGGGTACTTCCATGCACTAGCGGTAGCAACGATGTGAGCGACTTGAAGTTACGCTTGAATGGTGGACAGAAGACTCACTTGAGGACGCCGCTTCCATTGATCAAGACATCACACGTGTCTGTAAACTCCTCGCCAGTTTGCCTGACTTTGACTGTGACATGCCACTTTCCGGCTTCTTGATCCCAGTGTGCACCGAGGACTTCATGGCCAAGCTTCATGTATTGCATTAGATTATGACTCTCCGCAGCACTCTTCATATAACGCCATATCTCTGGACTTGAGGAATAAAATTGACTCCAATCGGGGTTCCTTGCCCACGTGAACTGGTAATTGGCTGATGGAATATCGCACGCGCATCCTCTGCTCTTTGAATTAGCGTTCAGCAGTCGTACACTTATAGAACCCAATGTACAGTGTCGGTAACTTACGGATATCTATTCTCCAACCACGTCCCACCGATATCGTCGTTCTTCTCGTAACACACCCAAGATGCATTCGTCAGCAGGTCTTTGGCGAACTTGCTAAAGTTTATTCCACTAGCTCCTCCGCCAATGTGAATGATGCGCATTGGCCTCAACGTCCCAAAATGCTGGTCAAGAATGCTATAGCCTCGTTCGTTCGACAAAGGCCAGCCATATTTCTCAGCCAGTGACCTGCCATCGAGTTCCTGGTCGGATTTGGTGGCTGAGTCGACTGCATCAATGCTGACGCCGCTTCCATTGGTTTTAGGAGTGGTTTGGTTAGTGGGAGTGTATGACTCGGTCACCTGGCTGAGCAAGACTGAGGGCGCCATCTTGAACTAACTGCATTCGATGCCTGCGTCTAATACAAGGCTTTTCTACGGTTGGTATACCATAATTCAAGCCAACGCCTTATAAGGCGCTGTGTTCTGAGGCCGAGGAACCACACACCGGACGACTTGCTTCCGCTTGCGGGCGCTCCACCTCCGTTCCAAGCACCAAACAATTCACTGTGCCGCTCACCATTCTCTAGCTCTAATGGTAGATCCGGACCCTTCGCTTGGAAACATAGCAACCAAGGCGTCTATAGGGAATGAGAGCCGCCTCACCCTGTGAAGAATGTTTAAATTGTATCGGAAAATCACCATCCGGAGACGCCGTAGTGGTTGCTTGCGGGCACCAGTTGAACATTACTCATGCCTTTGCCAACACCTTCTGATATAGTATTTTCCTATTATAACTTCTACCTCGAGTGACTACTACACTTACGGTTGACACAGACCATCCGATACTACAATGGTTCCTGATAAGCAGCTTGTTCGAACGTCAGGCATCTTCCATGGATTGCCAAGCTATCCAGAAACGGCCGAAACAACCGGACTTACGGCGATCGTGACTGGTGCAAATGGCATGGGTGGACATCACTTGCTAGAAGTCTTGTTAAGTGCACCAGCTCGATGGAAGAAGATCTATTGTCTTTCGAGACGGCCGCCGCCAGACAATACTGGTACCATCAGCAATACCAAAGATCGCGTGCAGCATATCTCCGTGGACTTCTTGTCCAGTGCCGAGGAAGTTGGTAGAATTCTGAAAGAAAATAAGGTTCTGGCGTAAGTTCTACGACTGTCGCTACGAGCATAGGGTAAATTGTAAGACCTACGCTAACTACTGCGTTACGGGAGCTCTTAGTGACCATGTCTTCTTCTTCTCATACATCCAACCTCCGCAAACTGGAGCTCTTGGAACTATGGTAATACACCAGATAGTCCAGCAGTTCTGATGTTGGTCTGACTCGAATGATAGTGGAGTGATGCCAAGGCAATGTCAGAGGTCAACTGTAAGATTTCATATGTCCTCATCATCATATTACTGATCCATAGCAGCAAAATTATTAAACAACTTTCTCGATGGACTAACCATCGCTGGTGTAAAGCCGAAGAGGTTCTTCTTGCAGACCGGTGGAAAACATTACGGAGTCCATCTGGGTCCCGTTTTGACACCAACCTGGGAATCAGACCCTCGACCAACCATGGAGGACAATTTCTATTACCACCAGCAAGACAAGCTGATAGACTGGTCTGAAAAACAGAACGTGCAATGGAACATAGCTCGTCCATCTATTGTTGATGGAGCGGTTCAAGGCTCATCGCTGAACTATCTGGTGGGACTCGCAGTATACGCAGCTGTGGAAGCTCATCTAGGTCGCCCACTCCTCTTCCCAGCATCAATGGCGGAATGGTCTCGAGAACGCTCTCACAGTTCTGCGACGCTAAATGCGCACTTCGAGGAGTGGCTTGTGCTTAACCCTCATGTCAGGAATCACGCTTTCAATATAGTGGATGGCAGTGCTTTTACCTGGGGTCGCTTGTGGATGCTATTGGCAAAATGGTATGGGACATCATGGGAGCCGCCGTCAGAAAATGAATCCGAGTATCGATTGTCCTACGCAAGATTCGATCCTCCTCCTAGAGGGTAATTCTCTTTCCGCCTCGGTCATCACATTATAGATACACGCTAATGCGCATGTATAGATTTGGAAAGGGGGTGACGCGCACAACATTCACCTTCTTAGAGTGGTCTCAGAAGCCTGAAGTCGTAAGGACCTGGGCAGAACTTACAAAGCTACACAATTTGAAACATGATCCTTTTAAAGATCGGGGAACTGTATTCGGACTGACGGATGTGTCTATCATCTGTGGATGGCCTTTTACGCAAAGTACCAGCAAAGCGAGACATTTCGGTTGGCTCGGTACTGTAGACACATATGAGTCGATTTTTAAAGTGCTCACCGAGCTTGGTAGCTTGGGTATCTGTGTTCCCCCTTTAGTAGAAGAGTTTAGGCCTTGGGAAGAACTTCAGTCATAATGCTAGTTTATCCTTTAGAGCACTCTTCCCGCAAGCTAATAGCCGACTCCTAATTCTGTACGACGGCAAAAACACAAAGAAATGATTGTTATAGCTCTGGCCCAGGGTCAAGTTTCAGCTCATGTTCGTTTTCGGAGTGCGACTGAGAGTATATGCTTCTCTATTGTGCCCGTTGTGGCAGGTTTTAAGTGCCGGTGTATAATTCGGGCACCTTTATAACCTTAAAAAGATAAATATAACATTCGAGAGAGATTCCGATAAGCGTGGTTGATTACCTGGTGCACGGCTTTGGTCTAGTTTACACGCCAGAGTCAACCCGCAGTTTTTTCCATATCTATTAATGTTCTATTCTTGCCTTCTCAGCGGTTAAGCGCTGCTGCGACTGCGAGCCGTTATTTCTCAGGTATTCCACTGCACTATCCTTCTGCTCTCGAAGCCGCACTCGTGGCATTTTGTGATAGTTACTCTATCCTATCTTGAAGTTATGGCTTTAGTAATAAGAAAGGATCAAGTTTGAATTTAAATACTATATGCAAAACGAGGTAGAGGAGCCTTAGGCTGATAGCCTAGTAGAATGTATAGATTGAATATATAGTATAGTGGAAAAAGGTAGTGCAGATTGATTGGACAAATTTGTGGCCAGAAATTCCACAGGATAAGAAGTGTTGTAGCTAACTCATGGTTGACTTAAAAATTTCTAACTGTCGGCCAGCTATCGCTTTCATGAACCGAGCTGAGGGCGGTGTTTGTACAGTTTTATGAGGGAACATATATCTTCTTTCCTTAAGCCGCTAGCTATAGCATCTTCATAGCGCTGGTGTACGTTTGCTAGAAGTGGCGTGGGATACTGTATGTCATGAGCCAGTTGAAGTGCTAGTCGAGTATCCTTCTCAGCAAGCGACACCTCAAATCTAGCTGAGAAGTCATCTTCGATAACATAGGCTCCGCGCTTTGTAAGCATGGTCGATTGCCCACCTGACTTGCCCAAGACATCGTACATGGCTTTGTAGTCCAGTCCCATCGATTTTCCCAATTGCAAGGCTTCCATGGCAATGGCTGTGTTCGAGAGACTGATCATGTTGTTGATCAGCTTCATACTTTTGCCACTCCCAGCTTCTTTTCCGACGATGTTAACTGAACCCAGTTTCGACAAGACGTCATAGGTTCTGCCAGCAATTTCATTCTCGGTCCCAACAAGGAGACTTAGCTTGCCGATTTTGGCCTCCGGTGGACCTCCACTGACTGGCGCGTCGATGATCTCTTGAACCCGGCCTTTGATGGCCTTGGAAACGGCCACCATAGTGGAGGGCAGAACGGTGCTCATCTCAACAAATGACTGGTTGGATCTAAGCATATCGATCATGCCGCCTTGGATAACGGACAAGAGAATCTCATCGTTGGGTAAGTTGCATATGACGACATCCGCCTCAGCTAGGGCACTCGCAAGGTTCATCGAGGCCTCACCCCCTGCGGCTTGCAGTCGTTGGATGGCTGGAGGGCTTATGTCGTAGCCATGGACCTTGATTCCACATTCTACTAAGCGTGCAGCCAGCGTTCCTCCCATAGCACCAAGGCCAATGACTGCAGCGGATGCCATTTTGTGTATTGGATAAATTCCTTCTCGTTTATTGTTGAAAGAAATGCTGTAGGTCCGGGATTAAAGCTCTTCAACTTAAAGTAGGGCAAGCGTGGCATTCACGGGATTGAACCTTTCACCGGAAGCATGACGCCGGGAGGCCAACCCCCGAATCCATCCCTAGCCCTCTACGTCCAACCAGCTGGGCTTTTTCCTTTCTTTCCCCACATTTTTGCTCCTTCAAGAGCGGGGTTTCGCGTATTCGGCCGGGTTTAAATCTCGTTGCCTCGGCCGCCACAATTGCGGTGATCATGTAAGCCTTCGGGTCGTCGATCTCCGCGTCCACTGGCACGCTGGACTTACGCCAAGGCCTCTCATAATGCATGCGCATCTCAAACATGATCGCAGCGGTATGTATGTGCAATAGAACACAATAAAGAAAAAAATAGAGCAAGATTTTCGCGCTGTATCTTCACCTCGCAAGAAAAGAGAGATTTCGGAATGTAGATTCCAAAATGCATTCTATCTAGACAGCATTTGAGAATCACCATGGTGACACTCTATCAACACTCGGCGATCGATATTGTGATATGTCGAAGCGTTCGATTGTATGAGTAGGTTCTATTCTTAAAAATCGAAAGAGCGTCATAGGTTCAGTCGCATTGACAAAGCCATCCATATCCTTTGGCCTACTCTATGTTCTACATATCACTGCATTTTAGAGAACTTGGTTGGCACCAAGAGACAATTCGAGACTATGCGATTGGTTTGCCCGTATTCTTCGACCGCATCAGCCTTTGCTTGGATCCAGTCTGGGTCGTTTTGGAAAGCATTCCATTTCTGCTCCCGCTCAGCCAGAGACTCCCACTCCAACATGTAGTGTAGCTGATTATTGTCTGGTCCAATAAGGGTCGTCCTGGAATTTATGAGTATATTACTCTGACTTGCTTTTGGGGAACTATCAAGATTTCCAAGACGTAACGTACCAGAAGCCGACTTGCTTGATTCCATGTCTCTCCCAAAGAGGGAATGTGCGGGTTTCCAACTTCTTCAACAAATTTGGCAACTGCCCAGTGAAGGTGGTGTAGACACGAAGTTCGTAGATGGTCATCTTGTCGTAAAATCGAGTGGCTGCGGGGGCAAATGTAAGTCCTATTACACAATTCTTATTTTCTGACGAGTGTGTCCTAGTTGATATGCAATTGCTACTTTTCTGTTCAGGGTGCTTGTAGCTTATATGGGAATCTATGGCGGCAGGAGGGATTTGCATTCGGAGGTTTGTATTCCGATCGAGGACCGAGATGCTTTGTATTACACCCACTACCATATACATTACTTAGCACGAGAATTTTACATACCGTCGTGATCATCTACGTTATAGCAACTACAACAAAATGTCTAGCACTATGTCCTTTGACGCTTAGGAGCTTATAAGCTTGTAAGTCCACCGGGAGTCAGCACAGGACATATGCAGCGATATCATAAGGCATTCCCATACTCTACGGAGAGGATGAAATGGTTGGAGGTCTTGTCTTTTATGATCAATCAGGAGGTAGTGGGCTAACGTCTGCCACGGGCTTGCGGGCGCAGAGTTGCTCGAGCAGCTGCGGCCTTTGTTGCAATCTCACAATTAATCACAATTGTATAAAAAATCATGCTCAAATAGCAATCTACAATCCATATTCTATTCATAGCTCTTGCACATAGACCCTCTGAGGCAATCAGAAGGATAGATGGACCCGGAGTAGGATGTAATCACTGCCTGCAAGCAGTCGAGAGTATCGGCTTCATAGTCTTAACTTTTGAATATCGCAATGCCTCTTGGTTGGCATCGCAGCTTGTTGCGGACGCATTGGCTAATATTCAGCCGCCCGTGGCTCGGGGAGATTGCGGAAACTCTAAGGTCGCCTCAACTTGCGTTACATAGCCCAAATAGCTAAGGTGCGGTTCTTGTGCTATCTCGGAGAGTTGGTGACATAGTAGAAGCATGGTGAATCTCGGAATTTTATCTTCCATCAACCGCAGTTAGGCTTGTTGAAAGGCCACAGACCTCGCAAACAAATCTCTGCATCAGGAATCTGGGGCGCTGCTGGGAATTATATTTCTCAGCCCACATTTTTAAGCTTGCTTTCAGGAATCCTTTCATCTCGCGACCAACATGGTACTTCCAGAGAAAATGCGCGCCGTCGTCATGAATGGCAAGTTCGAAGTTGCCGTTGAAGATCGACCAACACCGAAGCTACACAAGTCGACGGATGCAATCATCAAAGTCACCTCATCAGGATTATGTGGCTCAGACCTACACTATTATAGAGGGTAAGAAGCCTGTCTAGATTGCGCCTTTGTTTGATTGAAAGGTTCGAAATTCACTGCGATGAACCCTGACATTATCCCAGGCATCTACCATACACTCCAGGATTCACCATGGGCCATGAGATTGTTGGTGCCATTGCACAGAAAGGCGACGATGTATCAAATTTCAACATAGGGGATATGGTCGTTGTGCCGTTCTTCACCTCATGCCAGAATTGCTTCTATTGCAAAAAGAACCAAGCCAGCCGTTGCCTCCACGGCCAATCAATCGGAAACAGCGGCTTTGCAATTGCCATTGACGGTGGACAAGCTGAGTATGTGAGGGTGCCACTCGCTGGAACGTCCCTGATGCGTGTTCCGACGGGAATCCCTGAGGAAATGCTGGTGCTGATGGCTGATATATTTCCGACTGGATATTTTGCCGCGTCTCGCTTCTTGAAGAATCTTTCTTCCGAAGACAAGAAATCGACGGTCGCTGTTGCGGTTGGATGCGGACCAGTAGGAGCCTGTGCCATCGCAGTTGCGCTGACCATGTGCGATACGGTCTTTGCCATTGACAGTGTTCCTGAAAGACTCTTGGAAGCAGAGAAGCTTGGAGCCAAACCCATTCTTCTCAGTGATGATCCTATTGAAAAAGTCAAAGCTGCCACTGAAGGTCGAGGCGCTGATGTGGTGATGGAGCTAGTAGGGCGAATCGACGCATTGCATCTTGCGATTGACTTAGTTCGACCCTTCGGGCATGTCAGCAGCATTGGTGTTTATACCGAGCAGTTTTCTGTGCCCGCTTCTAAACTCTACGGGCTAAACTTGACCATGGCGTTTGGTCGGTGCCCAGTGAGGAGTATATTCCAAGATGCTTTGGAGATCCTCATCAGGGAGCAAGAGAAGCTGAAATTTCTATGCGGAAGAACTATGGACCTTGAACAAGCTCCTGAAGCGTATGACATATTCGAAAAGAGAAAGGTAAGTGATCACTTTCCAGTCTCGCTCTGCACTCACACGCGTTCAGGTACATAAAATCATTTTCACAATAGGTGACCGGAAAGAGAGCTAGGAATTGAATAGACTAGCAAGTGTAATAAATTGTCGCAAAATATGATCACAGTAGACGTGGTAACCCTATGTCGGTGAAACAAAGAAGCGGCAATGAGTACTTAAATCGAAGTTGTGGTTCCTAAGGAGCCTATGACGGCCATTGAGTGCTTCATTCTCCAGGTCTGGCTTTGAGACGGGGATATTAATGGCGCAACGTCCTTCTATGGCCTTGCCAATTCGAAGTGTATAAGGGAGTATGTAGGCTACATGATAGCTACGTAGTGATCCAATGTGATATAGTTAATCACCAATCTACAAGGTGAGCGCTAGATAATAACTAGCTATGCTTTGCGTACCCCACGAGATAAGCCTTACATAAAACCCTGTCCACTATGTGATGCCCTATAACTGTGTGATGCTATGCCAAAGATATTTCTCGTGACCGAGGTCATTCTCAATAGTAGGAATATCCTGGCACACCCCCGGATGTCTTAGCCCCAGGTTAGTACCATAAGCATCATGCGATTGTTAGTACAAGAGAAGAATAATTCTAGAGGATTCTGTATGCCTCGGATTCTTTGTACGAAGCAATAACTTAGCTCCGCAGTTCGGGGTAGCATACGCCGTACGTCCACGGCCTCTGCTACGCGTTGAACATTGATGCGGAACATCCGCCTCCGGGGGTCATTCGTTTAACAGGGTCAACTGCAACTTTGTCAAAACACTAATACTCGACCGGTTTATTGTCGCATAGACCACTATAATTCCAAGATGTCACAGTTTATTCCAGATGAAAGCCGATTTAGCAATCTTGAGGGAAAGATTGTGGTCATCACAGGTGTGTCTTCAGTCGCACGGAATGCCCCTCACCGCAGTGCTCTAGCCCTTGCCAGCATTGCTAGTCTGTCGCCGCGCTTCATGTGAAACAATGTGTAAGGGCTAACAATTATGTTAGGTGGAGCGCAAGGTATTGGCGCTGGACTTGTCAAGCGACTTCATCAACTCGGCGCAAAAGTCATATTCGGCGACATAGCGGAAGATCACTCACGATCATTGCTTGAATCATTAGGCAATCCGCCCAATGTGACATTTGTTACAACAGACCTTGCAACATACGATGGCAACTACAAGCTCTTCAAGAAAGCCTTCGAAATGTACGGCAAGATTGATCATGCCATTGCAAACGCAGCCTTGTTCGAGTACACAGATCGGCCATGGATCGACGCAAGTTTGACTATTGACACTGTGGGCGATGAAACACTAGTCAACGAGCACAAAAAGCTGTTCGATCTTAACGTGTACGGGCTCTGCGCGTTTGCGAGGATGGCAGTAGTTTTCCTATCAGAGAACCGAAAGGCCTCGGAAGATAAAACCATAACGCTGTTTGGCAGCGTGTGCAACATCAGAGACAGCCCAGGCGCATACGTTTATCAGGTCTGTCAATCCAATCTATGCTGCGGTGTCCACTCAACTCTTATAATTTATTTATTCATTTCATCCCCTGGAAAGATTGCAACTTACGTAATGAATAAATGCAGACAACCAAGGCCGCTGTGCTAGGCCTTCTACGCTCCATGCGCGGACCAGTCCTCAAAAACTTCTCTATCCGCACGAATAGCGTCTGTCCCGGTGTAACCGAGACCCCTATGACTTGGAGAGTATTCGAGCGCATCAAAGCGAAGGGACTGTCACACCAGCGAGTGGAGGATGTCGTCCGCATGACCCTTGGCGTCTTGACCGAGTCATCTTGGAACGGAAAGTCAATCTACTGCGAAGCTGCCACAGCTTGGGAGTTCGAAGATGCATTAGACAGTTCTATGAATATCTGGCTTGGGGAAAAGCCTACGCAGATGTTAAGGAGAAATGCCGAATATGTCAACACTGTGAGTAAGACCCAGCCTCCACATGGTGCCCTGTGACCAACGCACAAGTTCGATTCGCGGCTTGCTAATGATTGTGTTTCAGGGTGCTCTTCTGCGTACAGAGGACTAGGCGATGCTTATGTGGGTGCCGGTAAGCGACCTTGCCCTGGGGGATGGTGTGTCTATATGAAATTTGACGATAGCTTCGAACATACACAAGAATATCCTCAATGTGCGCACGGAGGCCAAGATACAGCAGAACTTCGTCGAGAATTACAATAGTCTGTTTCCTTGCCTTGCATGGTCGATGATTCTTGTAGCACTCAAACTCAAGTTCAAGTATGATAACCAACTGCATTCGTCTTTCCTGCAGTCGTGTAGGCGTCGTTGCAACGCCCAACGGGCAATACGATAATCACTGCCGCAATTCCGATTTTGCTGTTCCTCTCCAAGCCAGTCTTGACATTCGGTTTAAAGCACGCAGGTATATACGTTAATCGTAAGAGCGAACGAGTACAGTCTCTTGCGCGGCGGCGCAGCATTTCTTTTTTTACTTGCTACTGGTGTCATGTTCATCATTAGCTGCCCTTGATGTCGTGGAAGCACCCTCGCTCGCTCTCAGGTTGAAGTACACTCATCACCTACGGCTGCGCCTCGCTTTTTGCCAGAGGATCCCTGTGTCGATATCTTTGAAGAATTTCTTGATAGACCACTGTGCCAGCTCAATTTACTCAGCATGCCCTTAACAACCTGCTCGTATCTTCGGTCTGTCTTTGTCGGATATATAATTGTTGAGTATTTATATTTGGCATAAACATGTTTCATACAATTGAAGGACTCCCCTATTAGATAGTTTCATTTGTTATGAGGAGTTCCAACATGGAAAATGAAATGTGAAGAAGCGGGGTTGAACGCATCAATTCTTCCAAGCATTGTCGCAAGACGGTGATCTAATTGTTTAAGCACCGATTGGAATATATCTAGTCACAGCAGTAGTTAAGTTTAGGTCGTATATTTCATCAAATTCATTTGTCAAAGACCCTTTCTTAAGAAACCTGGACTCCGCCACCTTTAAAAGCTTTGTTTGCTCGCTCATGCCTGAACCTGGTTCCCAAAGTATGCCCTTAAGGTCTAAGAATATCTCTAATATACAACTTAAGGGTAGAACGATTTAAAGTTTAGCCGTTATCCAAGAATGCAGCCATAGTCCATACAACCTAGCTATTAGAATTCTGGATATCATATAGATAGTACGTACTGTATGTAGTACACGTATAGGCCTCCTCCTAAAAAGTATAGTACATCTGGATCCCTACTATGATCACGGTTGTCGTCAATATCGTTTTGTGTAATTTCCGTGCCGAAGGTCGATCGAGCTTCTGGTTGGTCTTCGATCAGAGCTGTCATGAGCTGTCTTTCGTTTTCGGTCGTGTTGAGGCGGTCTAGGTAAGAAGTCGTGCTCGGAGATGCGGTATCGGCAGAACGTTTCGAATATCTTCGCGAGGGGATGAGCTGTTGCATGCTGAGTAGACGTTCGAGTCGAATGGATTCGCTCTGTGCAGCGGGATCGAATCCTTGGGAGCTTGTATACCAGCCTGGCTGCGCCGTTTGGGCGGATTGAGCTTGTGGCTCAATAAAATTCCTGTCTTTGATCTTGTGGGACGGTTCTTTTCGCCTTCTTCTAGGCCCAACAAGAGATTGTGTATGTGGTGATGCATGACGCTGCCGATGATGGGTGTCTTCCGAACTGTACTCGGTGTCGGTGCTGTTTGCTGTGGCAGTCGGCGAGGAACTCGCACTGGGGCTGAAGATGCCAGCCTTACGCATTGCCGATTTGTTTGCGTGATAAAGGTCATTTAATTGATGGAGACGTCGATGCGAGACGGGACTTTTTCTTTTGGAGTAGGTGTCTCGACCCATGGCACAAAACGTGTTTCGATCTCGCCACGCTAGTGTCGGTGATGATTGTCTGATTATTGATGACCAAGGCACTTGGTAATACAAAGTCACTTTGCATGTTAGCCATATCATCCGTTGTCTAGCTAGTATCGCACTTATGCCAAGCATGAAGCCTTCTACGGAAATCTGTCCGCCGAGAGCCCGTGAAAGAGCGGAGCAACATGCCCCGTCAACAATAAGGCTAGGGAATTAATAGCACCCTCCGGCCTCGTCGGATTAAGCTCCACCGGTCTTGAATCTGCCGAAGTGTCTAAGTAGGCAGATTATGGCGGTACGGAGGAGCACGCTGAACGGACTGAGACGCTTGTATGGATAGCATGCCGATTTGTGTTAGCATCTTGTTTAGAAGCATTGCCAAAAATTACTTTCGATTCCTTCTCCAACTGGCTGGTTCACACTGATTCTGGTCATCTATGCACAAGAAATCGATTCAGTCCAGCTTGATTTTCGACAATGGAGTCGCTACCTCGCCAACTATGGGCGCATCCTGCTCCCGAATCAACTCAGATGGGACAGTTCCAACATGCACTGGAGACAGCCCATGGCTTGAAATTCAAGACTTGGTTCAAAATGCATGAGTGGGCCATTGGCCATCGGACCGCATTCTGGGATTTCTGCTTCAACTACTTCCCCATCATACACGAAGGTTCATATACGAAGGTTGTGGATGAAGATACACGGATTGATAGCTTCCCATCTTGGTTTGAGGGTGTGCGACTGAACTATGCCGAGAATATTCTGTACACTCCCGACGGCAAAGACCGCAGCATACGATCGAAAGCCGGCAAAGAAGATTCCAAAACCGCCATCACAGAAGTCCGGGAGGGATGTTCTGAGATCAAAACCATCACGTGGGGTTCTCTTCGGAGCAAGGTTGGACATCTCGCACAAGCAATGAAGGCCAGTGGCGTGCGGAAAGGCGATCGGGTCGCCGTCGTTGCAAGTAACAGCATCGATACAATCTGCGTCTTATTTGCAATCACGAGTCTCGGTGGCATCTTCAGCAGCAGCTCAACAGACATGGGCACCGCTGGAATCCTTGGACGACTCCTGCAAATAAGACCAAAGTGGCTTTTCATGGACGATGCAGCAGTTTACAACGGTAAAAGCATCGATTTACGGAGGAAAATGACTGAAATCGTTCAGGGACTGAAAGAGGTCCGGGAATTCCAGGGAGTCATTTCCCAACCCCGATTTGCAGGCAGCCCTGCAGATATTTCAAGTGTGCCAAAAGCGCAGCTCTTACGGACGTTTCTGAGCCAAGCTGATTCAGACCGGCTGGAGTTCGAGAGGGTCGCGTTTAGAGATCCATTTCTAATTGTCTATTCCAGTGGCACAACGGGTCAGCCAAAATGTATCGTGCATTCTCCTGGTGGTGTCATTTTGTCAGGGCAAAAAGAGTGTCGACTACATCATAGCTTGGATGAACACGCACACATGCTTCAATACACAACCACTGGATGGATCATGTATCTTGTCCAAGCTCAAGCCATGCTCACTGGGTCCAGCGTTGTACTGTATGACGGCTCTCCATTCCTACCAGATGCTACACGTTTCGTCAAATTACTTGGACAAGAAAAGATCACACACCTTGGGATTTCCCCTCGGTATCTACAGACACTTCAGATGGGAGGTATAAGACCTAGAGACATTACGAATCTCAGCAACATGAGCGTAGTAATCTCTACTGGAATGGTCCTCTCCGAAAACCTATTCGAATGGTTCTATGATGAAGCGTTTCCCGGACATGTGCATCTGTGCAACATCGCAGGCGGTACGGACATAGCTGGATGTTTCGGGATGGGCAACCCTGTCCTCCTACTGTACGCGGGAGGCTGCCAGTCGCCGAGCCTTGGGTTAGCAGTTGCGGTCTACGATCAGCTTGCTCAAGAAGGAAATCAGCTTCAGGGGAGAGAACTTCCAGATGGTGAATCTGGGGAGCTTGTGGCGAAAGCTGCATTCCCAAACATGCCAGTCATGTTTTGGGGTGAAGGAGGAGCAGAGAAGTATCGGAGTTCGTACTTTGAAAGATATGACGGTAAGATTGCTTCCCCCGAGATTCTTGATCAATTTCTAACCAACCGCAAAGGCGTATGGACTCACGGGGACTTCATCAAAATCCATCCTCTGACAAAACAAATATTTTTCTACGGTCGTGCTGACGGCGTGCTAAATCCTTCTGGTGTACGCTTCGGATCCGCAGAAATTTACAACGTTCTCGAGGCCTTCTTTCCAGACAAGGTGCAGGATTCAATTTGCGTTGGACAACGAAGAGCAAAAGACTACGATGAAAGTGTGATGCTTTTTCTCTTAATGAAGCCAGGTGTACCATTCACACCCGATCTTGTGGAGGCGATTAAGAAAAGAATTGCTGCCGAATGTAGCAAGAGGCATGTGCCAAAATTCGTGTTCGAGACACCTGAGATACCTGTGAGTGAATTTAGAAAAGCCAGACTTAGGCGATGCTGACTTGGTTTAGACGACCGTAAATTTGAAGAAAGTAGAGTTACCCGTAAAACGAATCGTCAGTGGAGAAATCGTCAAGCCGAGTGGTACACTATTGAATCCAAAATGCTTAAATTATTACTACCAATTCGCGGAAGATGAAGTGTTGTATGGCAAGAGAGAGTCAAAATTGTAGATAAAAGCCCTTCACTGATCCTCAGAGCGGTACAAGTAGTAGTGTAGTATAGCTGCTTCCCTCGATAAAAAAACACGATTATTTCTATTGAATTGTTCCCTCTCGAATCTGCTGCGCAACAGCCAACTATATCTTTTGTGATAGAGAAACTTGACCACTCTCAACAAGACCGCCGATGTCTTAGAGTCAGGTTCTCTCAAGAGGGGCGTCGCTACGATCGAAAGCCTGAGCTGGGCGGCGGGAGCATTAATGGCCGGCGCTACGAGAGATCTGCAGACAACGGCTATGTACACTCCGTAACCATCAAAGCTCCGATGTTTATGAAAGCTCATAGATATCCGGCCAAACAGTCCTGGCTCGGTTCCAATTCTTGCGGTGCTGTTCGGCGCTCTGTACGGCTCAATCTCGTTTTGAATCACCACAGCATCTACTAACGTTGCTGAACAAGCTATGCACACACTTCTGCTGATCTGCAGAAACCCTCTCAAAGCATGCAAATTCTTCTACACGTGGACTGCAGCTTCTCTCTTAGCTGTTCTGAAAAGCCTACTACTTCCTTATTATCCAGCCCACCAGAACTTGCGCGTTCGACTTCAGAGAGCGTACCTATCCTCCGCATCATTGGTATTTCCAGACTTGGTCCACAGGCTCCCCGTCGGAGCTCTGCCTGCTTCTCAGGCATGTCTCATGGAGAGTTCAGCATATGATTTCACAGCATATCTGATTCCAGGAACAAAGGCCGAGATCATCGTAGACCTCACAACGGTGGATATGCGACAAGACCGATGCATTGTTATTTACGCCCATGGAGGGGGATATGCCAGGGGTGAGGCAAGAATGTATCTCAATTACATGAAGCGCTGGGATCGCGTTGCAGCAGATGCAGGTCTGAACTTGGTCTTTTTGAGTGTTGAATATCGTAAGTCGTACCTATCACGTACAAGACATGTGAATCGGCAGCTTACAACTTTCCAGCCTTGACGCATTCGAAGCCTCATCCTGCGCAGCGCGACGCCTTTCTAGGTGCATATAGATATCTCCTCGAGCGTGGGATCCCTGCGAGGAAAATAGTTTTCATGGGAGATTCTGCAGGAGGCAAGTACACTCAAATTGCAGCTTCAGTCGGGATCGATGCTAATTGTGAAAAAGGCGGTATTTGCGTCTTGAGCGGCATTCAATGCCTGGAATTGGGGCTACCGCAACCTGCTTGTACAATACTTCATTCACCATGGATAGACCCGACAATGCCTGCACACGAAGGCGGCAATGCCCTGACGGAGACAGATTATCTTGTCGCGGCAGACACAAATGTGCCAGGACTCTGGCAAAAATGGCTGAAAGGAATTTCCGCTACATCACCGGACGTCAATCCACTATTTCGACAGACATCCGAAATCGCTGGGTTGAACCCTCAACTCATACTAGTTGGTGCCGCGGAGTTTGCATTGCAGGAGTCTAAAGATTGGAAGAAGCTCTGTGATGCAGCAGGAGTGGAAAGCTCACTCGTCTGTGAAAGGGGTCAAATGCATATCTACTCGTTGGGGTCTAATTGGCTTTCGAATCATGTGAGGAGAAGGACTGATTCTGCGATCTTCACGTGGATTCATCGATACACCCAGGACTAAGCGCAAGAAACCTCCAGTGCCCGGTCCTAACCGCAGCGTCTCATATTCGAGAGGTATCTTGGGTTAGGTATTATCTAGTTAATTCACGGCTAATACTCAAGCCACTTGAGGTGTTATTTCATGTATAGCATGCCGCGACAGCGCTCTCAGAATTAATGAGTTTTGTGCAGTCTTACACACCGGTAGGAAATATCTAATATTTGCTCACAATTCGCGGGAAGCAAGAGGACTCTCGACTTTCCGGGTATGAATAGGACTTTCATAATTGAAGCAAAAAATCACCAAAATGGAAGAAATCGTCCATCATCGCCGTTGTCCGAGACCAATCCGTGGCCAGATTGCGGGTCAAGTGCAACAAGTATGAGAGTACACATCGGAGCAGTAGGTAACACTACCACGAGTCAGGTTTTGATGGCTCACTACTCTAGTTCTAGGGAAGCCTCCTATACTTGTGACGAGTGACAGTCAACTTTGTAGAGTGACGGAAAAGATGGCGCAGCACCCAAGGTGCTCGCCATCATGGGTTATCACCGTCAGCGGCCTGGTATCCGAGATTTCCTTCAACATTAGTGCGAATGTTGACAAGCTGCACCTTGCGCGGGTAAACACAGCCCACCCCGAGGGAACTCTGAATGTGTCTGGATTATCCACATGGAATGGAACATGCCTCGATGAATAGCTCAACAGACACCGTCAGCGGAGGTTGACGCACAACAAAGGCGTCACCATCCTCGCCAACAACTTCAGCTCAGGGCCGTGGTCTACCATATCATCTGACAGATTCGGGGAACATGATCTCAGGAGCATCTCCTCTCATATTCAGGAGATGTCAAACCAGCAGATGAGTGGTGAGTGGTGGGAGAGGGCAAAAGGACCTATCGCCGGTCTCGCTGCCATTTCTGGCCTTGCAGTCGGCGCTTGCAAGGCTTTGACAGTCCTCAATTGCAGTACAAAGGCGTTTGCATCTCACTCAAGTGTGCAAAGGTTACCCTCACCGCTGGCGGATATAGTTTCAAGCTCTTCGCCGCGCTGAAAGTTACCGCACCGCCTGTCGCTGCCGGGGTAGTCGTTGGATCCCTCGTTTATTTCATTCCTTGGAAGAGATTCTTTACCTGGCTTGGTAGCTGGTTGAAGCAAATTTTCAGTGGGTTATGGGATAAGATTTGCAATTTCTGGGACCGATTCTGGTCCATGTTCCTGAGCTGGAGTAGCCAGCAGCCGAGCGGTCAGTGCAATTGTCTCCACCGCAAAGCTTGACAGATGGCTGGAATTAGTACGCTATATAGAGTTGAAATTTGAAATTGTATCGAGCCAAGAGTTCAATGGTGCGTCTTGAATAATGCAAAGTGAGCATATAGGCAGTAAAGACCCATGAGCTCTTTAAGTGTCGTCTAGGCTCATCCTATATAAAGAATGGTCATAGAGTGCCCGCGAACAGACGATAGCGATGATGCTGTAGCGGAAGAAGCTGCTTACTTGCAGATTTACTCCGCCTTATCTAATGGCGATACGTTATCGTCGCTAGATACCTAATCTCACGATCACCCTAGCGGCTGCGAGGTCGTCCCCAATGAAAGTGACAACGGGTGAACAGAGAAGTCGAAATCCTGAGAATGGCGTTTATGGATACACTAGAAGAACACGAACTGTATATCTCGTATAATGACCGAATACATCGGCCAGATGCACAGCCAGAGCTTGCCTTTGACCTTTGGTTTTGGGAAGATGACAAATCGCAGTCGTATTCAGTATCAGCTAATTATGGCTGCCACTAGATGGAGTGGTCTGGCTGTGTGGGGTGTTCTATAGTCTAGAGCCAGGACCAATAACAGAGGACAAAAAGGTGAAGTACACGAGAGAGAATTGTATTGCAAGTACCTAGTTGTTGGTGGGGCGGAGCCGCACCAAGAACCTACCTACCAGCCTGATGGTTGAGCCAGTCGACTGATTGATTGTTGTAGAGGTTCTCCGGAAGATGAGACAAATGTCCCCCGAAGCTCTACAGTGAGAAATCTATATAGGAGATGTGTACATGGGAAATGAATTGAGTTGTCATGCAGTTGATTGACGTTACAAAGATGAGCTAGAAGGCTGTAACTGTGGCTGCATCGTCTGAATCGTAGTCCTTGTTTATGACTGCAATAGCACCGATAGCCGGCGTAGTATCACTGAGTTCCTTTTCTTTATTCTTATTGTTTTGTACCGCCTTAAGCATCCCACAGTCTTGATAGACATGTCCTGTGTAGTCGAAATCGTGTTCCCCGCACTATGTACAGGTGGAGACTTTTCGACCTCGATTGTGAGAGGATCGTGAGAGGATCGTGAGAGGATCGTGAGAGGATTGATGAGAGGATTATCGTGAGAATTTACTACCGTGTCAATTGCGACGCTTGTTTCCTCGTACAGAGGTCGATGCCGCGTATGCTGAACTAGAGTTGGAACAGGCGTGTGGGTGTTCTTGTGACCTCTCAGGTTGCTTCTTGTATGCATATCGCGTTAAATTTCTCCTAGTAAGCTTTCTGAAGTGCAATAATGTGGCAGGCTGAGCTCGCTTTGTTGGCACATTTAGGGTGGTGTTGGCACTAGAGCCCTGTGGCTCACTCATGTCCTTGTATTCGTTGTACGCAGGCCTCTTCTTGGATCACCTCTAGATTGATGGGCATGTCATGTCCGTTCACGGAGTGATAGGAGCTGGGGACCCTTGGTACCGCGTAGTTGATCCATCTCTGTGGGAGTTGAGTGGCCTCCCCTTCGACCGCGCGTATCATGAGTTCTTTGTTTTCCTTGCGTTGGCGCCGTGGTTCTGGGTCGGTGTCGTCTCCTGTTATTGTGGCAGAGGCTAGCTCTGCCCAAGTGCTGTGTCTGGCATTGTTCCTGGAGCCACTGATCACGAGTTTGAGGCGCTTTCTGAAGTCCTTCATACACCTGTCAATAGCCCCTGCGAGGGCCATGATAATGGTATCGCGCGTTTGCCTGACTTTCCGGGCAGCGTCGAGATGCTGGGTGATGGTGTTGGTGACGGAGGTGATTTCTCCTGCTCTTTCGCCACATGTTGTATTCGTCGCACGTCCACCGAGGTCGAGGCGAGCTGGGGCTCGAAAGCTGATTGTTTTCTGCTACTTTAAAATGCGGGCATTGTCTAGGAAATTATGGGCTGATGAAGTTTGTACCGCCTTGAGCATCCCACAGTCTTGATAGACGCGTCCTGTGTATTCGACGCCATGTTTCCTGCACTATGTCCAGTGAGTCGGGAGTGTGTTGCTTTGCGATAACAAGTATTTTATGATCCATATCTGCGAATGGCTCTTATGCATTTGGCTGGGTTGCAGAAGCCCTGGCATCCTGGTTCGTGCATAAGGATGGCCTGTTTCTTGGTGATCGGCTTTGAAGTATCGCTCGTGCCAAAGAGCTGAAAGAGTCTAATTAGCTTGAGTAAGGAGATGATCCAAGTAGTCTCTCCGCGGTCGTTAACACTATGGTGGGAAGGTGGAGTTTGGCTGAGCTCCCGTCTAAGGCTCGGATCATGAGCTCTTTGTTGGTGTTCCATGAGCCTGTTCTGGACCGCTATACTGGCTGGGGTGATTGCCCAGCTAATGTTGGTGATGGACGCTCTAGCAATGTCCTCCATCGTGAGTCCTCCTTCGGAGTCTTAGTTGGTGGATTAGACCTAGTGCCCTGAGCGTGCAGAGTCGGGGTCGTCCCCTGAGTTTCCCGGGATGACAGCAACGTCCGCACATGTGTGGTGAGAGCTCGCTCTGATATTGCTGCTTGCTCTCGAGGGCGTTCTCGAGGAGACGTCTGAGGCTGTCGTGGTCGGGCCGGAGGAGGGGGGTGCCCCTCTGCTGCAGCTCTGCAGCCACCGTCTTTTCTTCCGGGCTCTTGTATCTAACCATACAGCGGTTAATGGCCTCGGCGAGGGCCCTAACCATGTTCTCGCATGTTTGTGCGGCTTGTCTTATAGCATCTAGGTCCTGGGTGATCGCTAAGGTGACGGAGTCATCGCCACCAGTCTGGTTGATGGCTACCCCACCGAGATCGAGGTGAGCTGGTGCTCTGAAGCTGATACTCTTATGCCTCTTAGAGGTCCAGGTCGGATTTGAGAAGCTGTGGACTGATTCAGGCTCCTGGGGCCTGGTGTTGCTTGCATTGCCGGTTCGTGGTGGGCGGCTTGGGATCGTGGTTTCTGCCATTTCGTTGGTAACGCCTCAGGGCGTTTGATTAAGGGCAGAATAATGCGATAGAAGCGTTTTGCAGGTACTGTTTAGCTTGGTTCTGATGAAAAATTAATAGATTTAAAGGAACCCAATTTTCCCAAAGGTTCGTGTTCGGTTGAAACGCCATCGTAGTTAAGCGCCGGGCCCATGACCCGTTGAAGGGAGATGTTCGAGATGGCTGAGCCTGTCGACTGATTGATTATTGTAGAGGTTCTCGGAAGTTGAGAAAATTCAGAGCTGACTGGCTATTGTTAATTAAGCACTTCCAATAATGTGAAGTGCTCCGGCCGGGTGGAGTACTATGGTTGTATGACTGATGTCGTCGAGCTTACAGTTGAAGTAATCACTATCGCGATAGGAAAATCTGCTCAAGTTCAAGCGTTGGGGAAATGGGGCCTGGCTAGAGGCTCTGCAAAGCGGTTTAGCAGTTGGAAACCACTAGGCGCGGATTCCCATAGCTATTGAGAAGAGCGTGGCTACGGTCGGCGTATTCGATGACGTCCTAGTGGGAACGGACTTACTCCGTTCTAAGCAGCCAGCAAGGTCCTAACGCGATCTTTGAAATAGGGGATGATTTTGACAGCGGAGAATGATACCATAAATGTAAATGAAGAGGTATAGGAAGGATTGCTAGAGGAAATTGAATAGCTACTACTATTGTCGGGAACGACTCTTCCAAATGGCCCGCCAGCTAGTGCGATCAGTAATGTGGACGAAACGAATGGGGGGGACGGACAAGAAAGAGACTGTAAAAGGTAGTTCGCGGCAGAAGGTAAAATCATAGGCAAATTGATAGAGGGGAATAAGGGGACAGGAAGTGGGCGGTCCAAGGAAGTATGGACAGATGGCCTCAAAATTGGCGATTTCAGTTTCTAGCTACTGCACTGTCTGTTGCCATTGGGGTAGGTACTGCATTTCTCATGTATTATGTACCTCTCCTGGCGACTTCTAGCTGATTGATAAGGAAGAAAGGTTCTCGATGATATCATCGAGTGGATACAACGTACCGTCTCGAATCCTCCCAACTTCACCACCCGGCCGCTCCGGCAATAGACCTCTTACGGTTTTTCCTTGTGCATATGTCCCTACTATGAATTGAATTCCCACCGCGTGTAGGTCATTGCGTACGTCGCCTAGCTCTTCTTCCGTGATATTCAATGAGTCGTCTTCCAGCGGGTCGATCTGCAGGGTTGTCAAATCTGGAAATTTACCCTCCCCTCTTTCCCTAGCAAGCTGCAACAGATTCGGACGAAGGTGAGTCCAAGATAGGATATAAGTCAGATGCAGGATGCGAAGATTAGGCGGCATAGCGTTTGCAAGATGCAGCGAGGAAAGAGTGGCAGGATCTTTTTCGAGCAAGTACCCAAAAAGGATGCTCTGACTTGTCTCGAGGATCTGAAGTTTATCGAACATGCGAAAGGAAAGGCCCGTCTGATATTCGTCCCTATCGCCACAGCAGCCTAGGATGAATTTGTCTACGGCCGATAAATTGAGTAGGATTTGGGCGTCCTCTGGATCTGTATTATCATCGACTTTCCAATGGTCGAAGTCGGGAAAATCGGGTGATGCCACGGAAAAGACTAGTCGCTTGAGTGTGTTACGGCACGAATCTAAGTGTCTGACAGTCGGGATGTCGCATGGACACCATCCAAAGTGAATTTCGACATCTTCAAGCATGGGACTGCTCCGGAGCACGAACTCCAAGCAGTAGGGGCTGAGATCATTCAAAGACAAGCGGCGAAGGTTCACCAAAGGAAATTCCCAGACGACTGAAGTTTCAAATTCATAACTTGTTTCATGATCGCACAAACACCCGCAATCAGCCGCAAGTAGTGTGCGGAGACGAGGGCACATGGTGAATAATTGCCGTCGCTCGAAGAGATGGTAATCGTCACCTCTGAAGCCTGTCATGGCCAGGATGGTGAGGGACGGTAAGGAGCCAATGTGTTCCCACCCCTCTAGCATATGATTTGGATAGGCTACCGCTGCTTCGGCATGTAGCAGATATGTGAGAGTTTGGCGAACGGCTGCAACCAAGAGGATTTGGAGGTCTAAATCAACATAGCTGGTTGGGGAAGGGAAGTTGAGGTCCTCGAGCAACCTGGTGCAATGGCCTTGTTTAACGGACTCGGAGCAGATGTAGGCGACTTCAGGTTGAAGTTCTTCGCGAAAATTGGGTATGCAGGGATAGAGCCAGAGAACCTTTACCGCCTGGGAAAGATGGGGCGCTTGGAGAAGGGTGTGCAAGAAAAGAACGAGCGTGTCTCTTATCGGGCGTGGTGTGCTTGACTTGTTGCATGAAGGCCACGCATGTGGGCTATTCGAAAAGAAGTGATAGAGGATAGGCTGGCATATTTCACGTAGCTGGCGACTCGAGCGGCTCAGATGTGAGAGAGTGGTCTGGCTGTCGAAGGCCAGCGTAGAATTGATGTTCAGGCTCTCTAGTCGTGCAGCAAGCTGGCAGTGCAGGCAAAAGGACTCGGCGATTTGCAGGATCAGCTCTTTTGGGAGAGAGGTTAATGTGGGCATGATTGAATCAGAGGGGTTTTTGGGCCCAAGGTGAAGTGTGATGTGGAACTCGTTATCGGGTTTTGGCAGGCCGGGTCGGCTGCTCGGAGTGTCGAACTGTAAGAAATTAACAAAGCCCCGTATTTGACCATGTTCTCGACAAATTCGCAAAGTTTCAGGATTGTTTATTATTGAAATTGGGGGAACGGAAAGCTCGAAACCAACGGAGGGAACGACATACGCGGTAGTAGAAAGCGTTCTCGTAGAAGAACTACCGAACAGAAGAAGGCCTTGATTACTCTGGATCATTCAATTAGCTAAGGTATTATCAAGCTTGGAGTGAGGGAAAGCTTCACCAGCTAGTGAAGGGGATATTGGCAACTGTACTAGGTAATAGAGAACTTGACGTGTACTCAATTGCCAAGTGCTTTGATAAAGAGATGGCCGATCGGGAGCAGTTGTAGAACGAGAATCTCTCAGACCACGAGGCAGGGTATGGCCAGTATTGTGAGGAGCTGGATTAGTTGGGTGAGAAAATTTGGATTGTTGAGGTTTGGAGGCTAAGAAGGAAGAAGCTCTCTGTTCAATAGTTAGTAAAGGTTTGAGCTGAGGGATCGCTTGTGAGACCATTTAGAAACAGATGGGGGGGTAATATTATGCATTCCGACAGTAGCTAGAACGACATTGAGTGCGATGGCCAGGCTCTAGTAAAGGTCGTCTTTTCGATTGGCCATGGCAGCAGTAGAGAGATTCAACAGGTGACTCGGGAGCGGCAAAACGCGTAGGATACAAACATAGACGAGATTCTTACCTTCTTGAGATGAAGCGCAGAAAGTGGGGGTAGGTGGTGGTTTAGTGTTGAGTTTTGGGAGATCTCCAATCTCGTGGTGGGCAGCGTTTAACACCACGTGACCATTCACAGCCGAGCTCAGCAGGTATCACTTCATCAACCGGTGGTCTAGTTTTGCCTTCTACTCTTTCACATATTGAATCTATGATGATACATATTTCGCTACTTTCCGTACCTTGCTTCTGAAGTTGATGAGCTTTGGGTGTGCCGCCACTTTTTTTGCACCCTTCTTGCAGACCGAAGCGTGCTTGCTCACGTGTCGGACATATTTCACCTACCTGCAGAGCCAATTCAGTCTCAGCTCAACAAATCAACCATCAGATCCATGTACTTGTCCAGGCCAGCAAGTTCTCAGCACCTTACTTATTCTCGACTGCATATCAGCCAGCTCCAACCCCAAGGCCACGTGTCCACCGCCCACAACCCCAGCCCGGCCCTTCGCAAGGTCTTTGTTCAATGCTTTTTTGAAATCCCTCAATACGAGCGGCTCGTGTTTCGGTATTGGATCCATAGCTTCATTCAATTCAGCATGGAAAAATGCATCCTCGACACCTAGGCCTATCGATGAAAGTCACTCATTTGCACTCCAATCAACCTCCTTGATCACCACGTTCTCCCATCTCAATTTCTCATCGTTGTCTTTGTACTGCAGCTCTGTGGCCTTGCGTACGCCGTTTAATGCGTCCTTGCCCACATTAATGCGCTCCTTGTGGGAGTCGTATGCTCGATCGGCTTGAGCGTGCTGGCTACACTCACGAGCGAGCTGCAGCCATTTCCTTGTCTTGGCTCAGGAAACCCGCTTTAGTAGTAGTTCATAAATCCCTGGACGGACTTACCTGGTCTTTTTGGCCGTCTCTGGCAGCCGCAAATTGTCTAATCATTCGCTCTGTCACCTCTTTGAAGATTGTAGCCTGCCGTACCAAGTTCCGTTCCGTTTCCGCTTCCTTATACCACGGTTGTTCTATCTCTTGTCCCAGGGGCGCCTTGTGACTGTATCTAGTGAAACCTTTTAGCCACGACCTTTCCTTATCATAATCCATTCGCCCCCATGTGCGCGCTGCGGCCGGTGGTTTGTTCCCAAAATCGCTGTAGTCGCCATCCCAGTACCCCAGATCCGCCACCTCCCACACCTTCGGATTAAACAAGTCGTCAATGTGTTCCTTTCCTTCCTTCACACTGTACCGAATAACGCTATCCTGGATGTTTTTGACAAAGTCATTGGACTTCCCCGGTTTCCGCTTTACACCAGACTCGTCGGTATTGTAGCAGTTCCGTGCGAGCTGTGCGGTCCCGCTATTGAGTTCAAAGTCGGCGCGATACGCGGCGTACATAAAGAGCAGTTCTGAGCCTCGAACTATTACCTCTGCAAAAATACGACTGATGATCGCAGAGATGATGAGTATGGTGCATGGCTTCATGATGCCTGTGAAGGGGGGCTAGAACAAAGCACAGATCAGTGTGATGAAGAGCGAAAGGTACCAGCAGACCTCCAAAGTGGAGCGTGCTTAAGGCAAGTATTTCCGGCTATACGTGTTCTACTGCCAACAAATCGGTGTGAATACACCATTTATGCATGTCAATTATCGATTTCGAGGCACTTGTCACTGTACCATCCATAGTCATTACACTATCCGCGGCCATGCGGGCCACTCTATCCTAGAGGATAAAGAGCTGTATTACCGTCAACGGAGACGTATTCTGCGCTAGAGACGGATAAAACTTCCAAGGCGGGCTTCTAAATTACTTTGGAAATTGCGGTCCCGCCTGTGACACATGTCTGCGTAAAACCATTTCGAAGATGGGTACTTAGCATCATCTATTGCAATATAAGCCCATCTATTGCGCCTGTTATAATTGAACACGCAGCTGGTACCAATAAATTAGGACCTCAGATTCCCTTGCGTGGTTTGTCCATCACGATGTACAAAATGAGCGGTTCGCGTCTTCCGATTAGATCGTGGCATAGCAAACCTAACACGTCATATTACACGTAAAGTATACCAAGGTATTGGGACTACAAAGTCTCCTAATTGTTGTTCGTCCGTTACGACGTACAAGATGCGGGGTTTGAGGTTCGCGGCTCCTGATTAGAACGTTGCATGGCAAACCTCCTGGCACGTCATACCGTTTCATTTCCAAAATCTTCTATTGCAAAGCCTTCAATAATTCTAATGAACTCTGTACCCGACAGTAAACACATTGCGGAACCCGCACGGCCCCTTATCTTTCCAGTCCAATTCAGGTAAACCGTGCAGCATATCTCGAAGCCGGATATTTCACAAAGGAACCCGAGGCCTTCCCAAGACCGATAGCCTTGACTATTGTCACAGCCACCAAATTCAAGATAAAGGGATAGCCGAACAACTACACCATTGTGCTGTGTCTTCCATTCACAAATCATGCACTGCACGCAACGGCTTTTATCTTTTGGACTTCCACTCCTCCTTTCATTCTATCCTACTGCCGCTAGGAATGTATGTATTGCGAGCTGCGACAGGAACATTACGAACATCGGAGAGTCCTCAGATCATTTCTTTCACATTGGGTATTATGAAACTTGGAGTCTGGTAAGCGATCCATCCCATGACCAAGGGTTATGTGGACGACCATAACTTCTTCAGACGCGTCCCTGCCTCCAGATGAGCCCGAGCGACATCGATACACATTACTTCAGTCACATTCACTTTGCCTTTGGGAACATTACAAAAGACTTCGTGGTTTCTATTGATGGGGCCAGGGAGCAGTTCGCAAAATTTAGGTCTCTGTACCGCGCACGCCGTATCATTTCCTTGGCTGGGTCGCCTACACGTACAATCTTCGGGGAGGGGGTCACCAACGCGAATAGAGAGACATTGGCACGTAATGTAGCAAAGTTTATCGTGCGTATATCATTTTTTCATGGACGGCTTACCCTGACTAGAAGCAGACTATCAATCATCTTGACGGCGTGGAATTCGGCTGGGATTACCCTGCCGTGCCGGGAGTTCCCTATGTACCAGTTCCTCCAGTGGATCAAGGTAATGTCTACCTTGCGTTTCTGAAGTTGGTACGTGACCTTCTCCCGGAACGCCTCTCTATATCTATCGCTGTGCCGGTATCATACGGATATCTCAAAGGCTTCCCTATGAAGGACATAGCTGAGGTTGTTGATTATATGGTCTATATGGCGTATGATGTCCACAGCAAATGGGACGATGGAATTAGCTGGGCGGGTGCCGGATGTCCTGAAGGGAACTGCCTGAGGTCTCACGTCAACAAGACAGAGACGGAAAAGGCACTCGTTATGATCACTGACGCCGGGGTCGAGGCAGACAAAGTAGTAGTAGGTGTCCCGAGCTATGGGCGTGTTTTCCATATGGCCGACGTAGGGTGCACTGGTGAGAATTGCAAGTTCACGGGCACGGCGAGCCAGTCAGACGCCATACCAGGTGAGTCCACCTCGATACTTCCTTGTGGAAAGACATCACTAATATGTAATCCTAAAGGCCGATGCACCAACATGAGCGGCTATATGGGTGATGCCGAGATCCGCGAGATCATCACCGTGGGCCAATCTTCCGACTCTGATTATTACGGCATAGATCTCACACGAAGTTACCACGACGAAGCCACGGATAGTGACATGGTCATCTATAACTCCGATCAATGGATATCCTGGATGAGCTCCGAGACGAAAAAGGGTCGCATCGATTGGATTCGGCAGCTGGAATTTGGGGGCGTGGCCGACTGGGCTCTTGACCTACAGCGAGACTATTCAACCAATGATTCGATTGGGGACGGTAACTACACGGACCTCGATGATTCAACAAATTTATTGTCTTGCAAGCTAACGAAGGAGTATAATAACCTGGTGGACTTGGAGAAAGATGCTGCAGGAATGGACGACACCTGCAAGGCCATCTACATGCTCGATGTCTTGGACAAACTACTTGACGCTGCCCTGGATAAGTACGAGGACGTGGAGAACGGGTACGACGATCAATTCGAAGCATACACTCACTACGTCAAGGACATGGTGCCAGTCCAGATGGATGAGTTCATGAGCAGGGATGGTGCCGCAAACCCATTCATGACTTGCAATCTCACGGGTTCGGACCATTATTTGGGGAAATGCCCAGTCCCCAAAGGCAAAGCGCAGGTGGGAGAGGGCGCATGGGTTTTGACTTTCACGATCGACGATCAAGACGGATTCTATGATACCATGGCCAAGAAATACGGGCTTAGCAAGGATATGATTGAATTTGGTACACACCATCGCCAATCGATGCCGTGCAGCGGCCGTGACACATCCTTTTGTAACCGTTGGCGAGCCACCTGGAATAACTATCCGCAGCTGAAGCCAGACGCCAAAGTACCGAATCCTAAATCTATAGTCGTCGACTCAGCCGATGCAATACACGAACTCAGAAAATCGCTCGCCATCGCCAAACTGGAAATCCTGTCGGGCTCTTGGGGCGGCGAGTACGATGACGCAGCTCAGGTTCTCTCCCTCCCCGTCTTCACTATCTCGCAGGCGGTCGACTCCATGGAGATCGCTAAAGGAATCGGCAAGGACGTCCAGGAGAAGGAGAAGCGCGATCTCATCCTGACCATAGTCTCGGCGATCCTCTGTATCGTCCCCATAGCCGGCGAAGCGGCAGCTGCAGCATTCGGCGTCGCGACACTTGCTCGTGTCGTGGCGGTGGCAGCATGGGCAGGACAAGCCGCGATGACTGGCTACGACATTGTGCAGGATCCTGAGAGCGCTGTAATGTCTCTTCTGGGACTCTTCTCCCATAGCGGTGGTATTAGAGGATCATCCATGTACAGGGACTGGGCGGAGGTTCGACGGACTAAGATTGGAGACCTGTCTGGAATGGGCAAAGTGTTCCAGGCGCATGAGAAAAGCTTTCAAAACATCATGGGTAAGGTGTGCAAGAAGTAGGGAACGGCATCAAAGCGGGTTATACTCCTTCATAGTCTAAAAATGTCACTCAAATAAAATGTCCTCGCGTACTGCTTGATTATTTCTCGAGCACGCTCCTACGCGCCGCGTTTGAAATATTTCACCCAAGTCTGATATGTTGAGCCCACCTGGACTATCAGAGTTTGAGTGAGAACGGCAGAGACAGGAGATTGAATCCAGAAGAAGACGTGGAAAGTAGGCGAAGCTCTCGTAAAAAAAAATGGACTAATATTGGTGAACATAAAGAGGCCCAAATAGGAGAAACCCACTCTCAAACGTGAACCCGCCACAGGCAACTTTCTCCTGCGCGTAATACGCATTCTAACACCATGCAGACCTCAACCCTCTCACACCCTACAAACCATTTCCACTTTTTCCAACGTTACCAACGGTAAACTGCCGATCCCCTCACTATCACAGCTCCGTACCATCTTCGCCCAGCTCCGCACTTAGAAAATTCGACATGCATGCTTAACACCCCATACTTTACTCTTGTGCAATTCCGGTACGATCGGCTAGAGAGCGATGTCGACATGGCACGTCAAATGGTTACGGATATACTCGGAATAGCGTTTTACTTGCATAGTAAGGTCGGGTTGTCGGGAAGCGCCGCTGTTGGGCGTATTGAGCATATCGAAGTAGCTTTGGGAAGCGCTATAAGGGTCGAGGGTATGTGCTAGCAAGATAATGGAGCTGCTGCAAAGCCGCGACGTCGTAGATATTGCTTCCGTCCTCGTTGGTCATGGCTAGCGGTATCCATCCTCTGCCCTCTGCATGACACTTTAGCTTCAACCTTTAGTACAAGGAATACCTCATTGGGCCCAATTTTCCCCCGCATTCATTATATCAGAATCGATGAATGCCTCGTCTTAAACATACTCTCTAGCTAAAAGAGGAACTAATATATTGTTAGCACAATGAATCGAAGTAAGAGTAGAGCGAGGTCAGACATGTTGGCAACAGCTTCTCGCATATGGAGGTGAATACGTTGACTTCAACGATATGCATTGAAATGCGCCGGTAGTTTGACCCCTGGATCGACAAAAGATCAAATTCGTAAAAAAATGCGATAGCTCCAGTAGTAAAGCAAAGACTTGGGATGATATATATCATAAGATAATGGCCCTACGTCTCGCTGCTCTAGGAGTATCATGCGAAATATGGTAGCAATGCTACTTTTCCCCTGTGGGAGTCGAGTGTATGTGACGACAGGATCCATTAACCTAGTCTTCCGTGATCTACGAGGTAGATTTAGCATTACAAGACCGAGAGACATGAAGATAACGCTCAAAATAATGGAAATGCCATTAAAGCAAGGGGAATTGAGTAAGGCCATCATGGGTTAAAGTACAATCCTACACACGAGAGGGAACCGCTAGCTCGTGTACTAAAGTAGCCATTACATATTGCATCTCGCCAGAGGAAGTCTCTTTGCCTCAACCATGTGCAAAGGCTCAAATGATCCCACACAGAAACTCTTATTCTTGCCAAGTTCCTTCAATGATAGACAATGTTCCTCCCTCTGGCAGGCGAGCACCTACAAAGTGGAAGCGAGGGTCAGCTTTCGCAAACAACTCTCGCCATTCACCAAGTCCTCGCTGTCGGCTATTGAGCAGTTGTAACATTCCGATGTCCATGTATCTATTGCACCCGTTTAGCGTCGCATTCTGCTAGTTGGAGAAGGAAATCCTTACACCATCTTTTGCGCTTCTGCCGGTGTCATCTCGCTTAGATCGCCCGGAAATATACGCTCATGGATCACGATGCGGGCTCCTGGTCGAAGCGCTGGTATAAGGCTTTGGAGGATCTTGATGCAATACTTGTCTGACCAGTTATGTAAGATCCATCGAAGATAGTATACGTCTGCGACGATTGGTTGTGGGGAGAAAAAGTCACTGTCTTTTTGTTAACGTCGCAATTGCTTAGCAAGGTGATGTAATGTACTGAGCCATGAACGTAAGGCGACCTTTTAATTCTTGTGGGCAATATAACGCGCCTTGCTCAATGACCTTAGGTAGATCCTGGACTACACATTTGAGTTGAGGAAATCTCTCTGCAAGCCTAATTGTGACTGATCCGTGAGAGCCGCCTACATCCACGACTGTCTTCATATCACTCCAGGGGAAGCTGTGTAGCAGCAACTCGGTGTCAGGCTGTTTTCGATCAGACGACGCGGACATTGCTTTTCCAAAGAGATCACCGCGCTCAGGATGAGCCGCGAAGATGTCGTACATGCTGCCGCCATGTGCAAGTGAGTATCCCTGAGGTCTGTCAGTAGTGCCCGACGACTACAGCGAATTCGCCTGTCTTTTACTACGCACCGTTTCGTTGGCTTCCTCAGATTTAGGCCACTTTTGCATAGCGTTACCTGCCTACATAGTATGAGCACAGGGTGACTACAAGTTACATGAGCTTCACGAACCATCAAACCCGCAGGCAGGAACTCGTTTGTAGCAGTGATCGCATAGGCACGCAAATTCTCATTTGTAGCCAAAGCAGCAGTTAGTGCCGTGTGTTTCACACGGCCAGGGCTTGGTTCCTGGAAGAGATGGTAGGTGTAGATTCCGTGTCTAATGACCCGACGAACTGTGGGAACATCAAGACCAGATGCCTTAGCCAGCGCTTCAAAAGTTGCCTCGCCTCCGACGGGGAAAGCTTTGTCAAGATTGAATTGTAGGATGATTTTGAGCGAAGTCAGCTCGGTCCACTTCCACTTGTCAACACACGAGCTGAAGACCGAGAAAGCGTGAGGCCACTTACATTGATTGCGAGAAGCTCTTTGGGACCTCTCATTATGGCGCTCAATTCATTGCATGCCCAGATTACCGATGCACGAGCTTCATGAACCACACGTGCGTCTTCAGGAATGGGGAGCGTGATAGGTGCGTCTTCGTCTAGTGAAGGGGTTGGCAACCCATGCGCAGTAAAGTACTGGCTGATAGTTGTAGTGTCTCTGGCAATAATCGCAGATAACTCTTCAACCCTGGTGCTTGTAGAGGCCATGGTTGGTGGGTGGAAAAGTAGGTGCTGCGGATGTCGCGGTTCTAATGAAAGAGTTTGAGGGATTCCTTTTATGCTCTTTAGTACTTATGTATACGCTTGTAGGCGCGCACGTGATACTTCGGTGACTACGTCCGAGCACGACAGGACTTTCACTATTATTTGGAATCATTAGGCCAAGCTTATCACTTAATAAATCCGTTGAGTGCCTCGGTGTATGGGGTTCAATTGTCCGACTACACCACGACCACCTCTAAACCAAATATTCGATATAGGTTTGTGTAGAGCGCACATGTAGTCCAATTCCGATGTGGTGATGGGTGGGAGAGATCCTAGACTTGTATTTTCCATACCATATTACTAAAGATGCCTGATCAACATTCACCGTATGGTACTAGCAGGAAGCCTCTAGTAGATATACGTTTTCCATTAGAGCTTTTGCTGACAACGATGGATGGATTTTTCGGAAAAACTCCATATATATTTTCTTCCATGGCCCTTGCCGAAGATTCGATTCTGGGGTAGTGCCCCATATTCTTTTTTGGTACTTATAAATCTTCGCACAGTCGCAGCCAACGACGATTGAAGGGCTGCATCGATACTGAGCAAGCAAGTTGGAAGTTATCTTCATACCCTTCCTCGGGCTGAGCCGGATTCCTGTGTCCAGGTATCCCAATTCTCGGCGCATAGTCTCTAGGACTTCTGGCAACTTGGGGGCCTTTGGTAGTGCGCTTGAGTGGCCCGAAAAGTATTGCATAAGCGGCTATAATTCCCAATAATACTTCGATAAATCGCCAATAAATCGCCGAGGCTTGTTAGTACTAAGACATATGATGAAAAGAATGACAAGTACCCACAAGATGCGTCTTGGTTATTTTTTTCAGTCTTTCAGACTCATGAGCCATGTTCAACTAGGTTTGAAGTTTCACTCACGCCACCCACTAGCCCATCGTTGTACAATAGTTCCGAAGATACTGGCAGCCAGTGTGCTATGGCATGATTAGAAGTCATAAATGATCTAGCGAAGCTACACTAGACCGGCTGTGAGGAGAATTCCAACAATCACAAGCCCCCGTGTTGTACTTAGGTGCAAGTGTAAAACTGCAGATCTATTCAATTACGCTGAAGAGGTACTATATATAAGAGAAAACCCTATCAAAGACGGCATAAGGAGGGTAAGAAAATCGGTAGCGGCGTCGATGTCGCCTGGCTGGCGACGTGTCTTCGAGTTCCATGCACAAAATCGTACCTTCCCATGGTTTCTTCTCCCGGAGGCTATGGATTAGATTGCACTCGAATATGTTCGTACATATTGACGCAATTATCCCGCGACGCACAATCAAGGTTAGCACAAAACGCCATTTCGAAGAGGCGGCGGTAGCGCAGCAGAACCCAAGGGCTCGTAAATCCAATACCGTTGAATTGGGTAATTTAGTTTCCGTAGAGTATCTTGCATTAGTGTGAGCGGAACCGCTGACAGAAAAGGTTGAATCAATCGGCCTCGCTTTCTCGTTCCACCGGTTCTTCGCATCGCATATATACGTGCATCCCAAGTTCACGGGGTGCCGTCTCTAGACAATTTGAGCTTTTTTAGGAGCATAGTCTGACCAGTCAAATAAAGTTCACTTTATCGATCAACATGATTATAAATAGGTGACAAATGACAACCGAATCAAGTTCAGTAACGACTAAGGAGGCATCCTATATCTTACCGAGCAACACATGCGGATAGGCGGATATAGTCGAATTGCTTTAGGTTATTATCTTATGTTATAGTGGAGTCGCCCCAAGGGCCTCCAAGTAGGTTGGTTATAAAGAGCGTATGTTATTGTTAAATTGGTTATCAAAGGACCCTCCGGCATCTGAGAAAAGTAGCCTTCCTAAGTCACCTAATCACCCATCGGCGCAACTTTTATCCTTCTCCACCACAACATGGTCTGTTCACACGCCACTCGACTGTTGGTCAATCATCTGCGTATTCATCACAATAAAAAACTTAGAATGTAAAGCAAGGCAGAAAGCCGGGATGGCTGAGCTGTGCTGGAAATGCCACAAGTACCAACATCTCCTACATTTGCAATCTTGACACATTCTAGACAGCTCGATCCGATAGCTATTACACCATTACTCCGTAATTATTATAGAAACCTAAACTAGCGGCTCTTGAACATCCCCCACACCTACGCCAAGAAAATACCTTTCGGGTCTAGTCCAAGATTCTGTCGACGTCCCGACTCTAAACTATACGTCTATAAGCATCTGTAAGCGGGCACTCCACAGGAGTACCTGATAGTAGCAGGGATCAACAAAGTAATAATCCTGGCTGAGAGGCATTCGGCGCGCCTACCAACAATCAAAAATAAACGAGACAATCGTGAACATAATGACAAGGCTGAAGCCTTGCTAATGTCATTGGTGGTGATTGCAGCCACATGCGTCCACATGCAGTCGGTCAAACCCCAGCCTTGGGAAATATAAGCTTACCCCTCCTTTTGACGGGAAAATCAGGTTTTTATCGACCAATTATTAGACCTTGTCCAATATCTATTGGTTCTTGCGAGGGAAGAGGTCTGTACAGCCTGCAAGCCCCGCGTGTCTGTTTGCGGGCTGGGTGATCGGCGCAACATAATTAGTGCTCGATAAGAGTGACTGCACTTAAACCGGTGAAACCAAATGATTGAGACCGGTGAAGAATCCCCTCTGTCGCACTGGGGACGTGTTTTCGTCTTATTCGCTAGTCATGTTTCTTATTGCTCGAATTAGATCATCTTGTAGACTTCACACCAGCTCAAGCGATGGCTGGTGCAAACTCATAGAACTTGCGCGTGGGTTGCTTTCTACTTTCGTTCTCGCAATATTTGTACAATTTACAGTGACGCTTTACACAGGGACTTCTAGCTCAAATCTGCCTCCGCTTCTACTACCCTTGCCTCTCTTGCACTCGCACTTCCCTCTACTACCCACTCTCTGTGAAGTTTGCGCCAAAGCGCGCAGCAATCAGTCCCTAATGCCTTCCCTAAGTCGCCCGAGGTCCATCTTTGATTACTATGAAGTCATGTAAGTTTGTGTTTCCTATCTCTTTAATTTTACTATAGCTATAGTCCTCGTAGTCTGTCATATCTACTAAAGGTTCATACCGTCTTACAACTACGCCTATTAAACCTATCCATAGACACGGCATTTAATCTGAATTAGCTCTATAATTACGCATACACCTTTATCTTAATTTCCATATACTGACTTCACTGTTATCCTTTTATAGCAAGGATTCCTTCGAGCCTGCCACCGACAACATTCTGAGCAACATTCACCGCATTTCAGAACATGTCGCGTTATCCTCCATGTATAACAGCAACTTGTACAAATCTGAATCTGCCGGCGACTCACACTCGGGTCAATGGACTCACCAAAGCTTCAAGACCCACCACGAGTATCTCTACCATCGCCTTAACGAGTACCTGATAAAGCACCTCAAAGAAGTGCAGACGAGATCGAAAGAGCGCACTGACAACTCTCTCCTTACGTTCTACATCATGGAATGGGGTCGATACTACGAATCGGCCGGGCGCATCACCGCTCTATTAGAATATCTAGACCGAGTTTCGACGAACCGCTTCGACAATGAGGGCAAGAAAGACATACATAGGATCAATACTCTACACCTTCTAAGGTGGAAGGAGTATGTGTTCACTAACACCAAGGAGAGCATCATGAAAGCAGTCCTCGAGCTCATTAAGAAGCATCGGAACCATGAGCAGGTTGAGCAGTCTCACATCAAGTCCGTTGCCGACGCGTTCGCGTCCCTCGATCTGCTTAAGCACGACAACACAGATTCTACTATAGGCATCTACAAAAAGTTCTTTGAAATGCCCCTCTTAGAAGCTACTATTCAATATTACCAGAGGAAGGCGGAGCTAGTCGTTAAGAACAGCACCGTGGGATATATAAAGTGGGTTTTGGATCGGATTGACAAAGAGAAAGAGCTTGTGAGGAGTTGTCTACGCGACGAGACAATGCAACCCTTGATAAGTGCATGCAACGAAATCCTTGTTGAGAAGCATCCCGATCCATTTACCAAGACCGATTTAAGCAATGAGATAGGGCCTACGGTCTTGTCGCGAGCCGCATCGGACGGCCATGAGGCTATAGTTAGAATGCTGCTCCAAAATGACACCGTTTGCCCAGATACTACCGACAGGGAAGGTCAAACACCGTTGACAAGGGCGTCGCGAAACGGGCATGAGGCAGTAGTTGAGCTACTGCTCGGGAGGAAGACTTTGCGCATGGGCGTTGCTGACAACAGAGGCCGGACACCATTGTCATGGGCAGCGGAGATCGGACACGAAGCTGTAGCTGAACTGCTACTTGAAACCCAACCTACGTGCTTAGACACCGCTGACAACACAAACCGAACACCGTTGTCATGGGCATCAGAGAAGGGGCACAAGGCTGTAGTTGAATTGCTACTTAAACATCAGCCTGCGTGCATAGACACCGCTGACGACAGAGACCGAACACCGTTATCATGGGCGTCAAAGAAAGGGCATAAGGCAGTAGTTGGGCTGCTGCTCAGTAAATCTGCGAATCCAAACTCGAAAGATAGAATCGGCCATACACCGCTATACCATGCGGTAAAAAATAGACATCCGGATGTTGTGCGGACGTTGCTTTCAGGAAATGCAGATCCAATGCTGGATGGGAAAGCTATAGATGTTCATGGAATACAGCCGGTGGATCGAGAGATTCAGGACCAACTAGAAAGGGCAGCCATGCTTGGGGGCTTGTTGGCAGGTCATGACTGGCCATATAAGAGTGAAGAGTCTGATTTCAAGGTGAAAGTAGTGAATTTCTCCCATATATCCGGTATTGAAGAGCCTCAGAACCTTTCGGTACCAGATTTTCTGAAGCAAGCTGGAAATGCAAAGGATGGATATGTACCTTCTTTTAAATGGATACATCTTCCCGCAAATAATGTACGTAACTTAACCTATGTCTGTTCTTTTCAAACTAAGCCTAGCTAGATGCAATGGGTTGAGGTAACAACTACCTTAATCTCTTTTTCTTTTGCTAGCACTAAAGCCTTTTATACATAGGTCCTTATGCATCGGCTATATAAATACCCAGGACAGCCCAGCATTCTCAGGCCAGATCGTTGGGTCGCGCGGCAGCACCTTGGTCTGGGACCAGCTCGAGATGCCCATCACGCTCGATACATGCGACCACTCTGTCAAACTATCCTACGAACTCATTGTAAGTTCTTCAACTTACGCCTATTATGCGTGGAAGCTCATTGCTTTGCCAGCCTCAATGAGCGACAGCGACCAGGGCAAAAAACTCGTAAGTTGCGATAAGAGTTTGGTTCTATTTGTAAGACCACCACTTCTAATGCCCTTTAAATTTAATAAGTTTATCTCATCCGATGCTTAGATGCCATACCTTCATTGGGATTTGGAGGATCAACACGAAAAGATAGCGGAGTCCATTGGAGAGCGCAGAGGCAGATATGATGTCGAAGATCTCCCCTATCAATATCTGAATGATGACCACAAGCTACACGTCCGGCGCACTTTGGATCAATATTACTATCATGCGCTCGGTGACACCAGGAAACGGGATAGTAGCCAGGTTTCGAGTCGCTACAGAAAAAAGTACTGCCCAGACAAAGCAAGAGTGATCACGATGGTTGACCAGATATGGCTATGGGTTCTTGTAGGAGCCAGTGGTCGAGCTGATACAATCATAACGTGTTTTCCGGAACGGCAAGCTTGTGAAAAGGTTTGGGACCGGCGGACTCACAGAATGGTTCCGGCTCCGGATTCTAAAGGCATGACCGATATGTTCAAGAACATCATGATGCATGTCCGGGATAACGAGTTCTCAGTGAAAACAGCTTATGATCTAGCTGGCGTGATCACGAGTAAATGCTCTGGGTTATATTTCGATAGCATCAGCACCGAAGAAATGCTACAATTCCCAGAGATCTATGAGATCTCTGTAAGCGACGTGGTCAGTACTTTCGATTCCTTCCTTTGCTTACACTAATAATCAGGACGAGCGAAGATGGCTGCAGAAACGAACCTCTTTGAGGAATTCCGCAGTGCGATGCAAAAAGAGGGCAAGAGATCTAAAGAGGGCGAGGGATCTGAAAATGGCAAGGGATCCGAAGAGGAGATAATTAACATGACGAAAATCGAACGAGAAGTTCAATTACTGGGTGAGATCAAGGATATCCAGGACGAACTCAACATCATGTCGGTGCTATACGAGGACCAGAGACAAGTTCTAACAGTGATGGACGAGATTATCCAGTCAATGGGTAGAATGGAACTAAAACGCCAACTCAAATTCCGGAAGGAAAAGAAATCGACTGTTCACACGGACATACCGGAGTCTAGCGACGAAGATCCAGAGGACGTTGAAGGTGAAAGCATGCTAGATAGTGTAAGTGTTAACAATACACAACAAGACCCGAACACACAAGAGACAACCCATACGGCGAGCGAAGTTTGGAATACGGGTAGCGATCTAAAGATGACAAGTCTTCCAATCTTTGCTGTCCAACTAGGCATCGATCATATTGAGAAGATGACTCGCCGTGCTGCCAGAGCTCATCAAGCGGTATTTAGGTCCAGATCCTTCATTTAAACGAGCTACTAACATCTCCAGCTCGACTTTCTTGTGGATCTTAAGCAGAAACAGAGCAATGTGATAGAGGCTCAATCGGCGAACAGGCAAGCTGGATCAGCGAACACGCTAGCTCAATCATCGAATAGACAAGGGAAAATCGTGATGGTGTTTACTCTTGTTACCATTGTATTTGTAAGTTCATACGACCTCACAATCAAGACTATCATTCTAACTACTTAAAGCTACCCATGTCATTCATGGCAGCCTTTTTCGCCATTGACATTGCAGAGTTTCCTCGCAGCCAAGATGGTCTTAGCTTGGGTTATGTCTCGAAATATATGTGTAAGAATTCAGGCATGGCCTCACAACGATCACAAGACTTACGTCATGTTATAGTTTCGATCTCTGCAGCTATCACTGTGCCGCTTATCCTGATCGCGTTCAACGTGGACATGTTCAAAAAGGTGTCATCTTTGAAGAGAATTCGGATTCCTCGAATACCTGAGCGCCCTCGAAATCCCGCGCACTCTGGAGACTCCGTGTGAGGCGCGCACCGCCGGATTTAGGCTCGTTGTGCCAATAAGGGCCGATAAGGGCCAATAAGGACCAAACTATGTGACTGTGGCCTTAAGGACCCCGCCCAAGAAGAATCTGTTCGGAACAAAGGACGTTTAGCAGCGATTCGCCTCTTACCTCTTACTGAGAAATACATTTTGTTCTTGACCGAACCTACTTGCATTGTACCACGTTCGTGACCTACACCTTTACACATTGAACGTCAAAAATTGATGGGAACCAAGTTTTTACATCCCTAGACGTAGGTGCATGTACACGACTAGCCTGAAAGAGACGGAATCGCAGGTTGGCCGTCGTGCTGGTGGCGATGTGGTGTTCATCGACTACGACCATCAATTCTAGAAATATCAAGGGTTTGAGATTGGTCCTCCAAGAACAAAGGCCACAATCAGTGATCTTTTATTCTTCGAGTAGAATGCGGTGGAGCTAATAGGGGATGGTGGCATAAGGAGACGTGTCGGCGAGCCAGTGCTTGAAGGATCATTCAGGGGCGATATTACGGAAGCAGCGCATAACGTTAGTGATAAATATCCAGGTATACTATTTGCATGCGATAATACGGATTATGTCATTCCTGCTCCAAGACCCTGCCGAGGCCGCGAACAAAGTGTGGATATGATGTACAAGTTAATTCTGAACCCTGTTGAGCGCACATTCCATCCACAGCCTGCCAGATACCAGATTATCAGTAGCCCAGCCTTACGGCATATTGTTGATAATTGTGATTATATAATTGGACAGAAATGAGTGTTGAGAACAACGACCTGTCCTGGGAGAGGAAAGCTGACATGTGGCCCGAGGAGCAGGAATTCGGAACCTGCAAGTTGCGTTTCGGACAAAGCAAATGGCCCTAATCAACGACATGAATCCCTTGAGATGCTTTTTATCGCCTTCGACGGGGTAAGTTCATCACCCTTGCATATCCATGGACAGGCGCTCAGGGCGAGTGCGAAACTTCCATCGCACTAGACGGCCATGAACAGATCTGTGCCTACACAGCCGCACCGCCGAGCGACTCAAAATGGAAGCATTGCTGGAATGCAACCACCAACACCATCAATAAATCCGTCAACAACGGCCGAAATGCTGGCTGTAGCAATGATCCGCTTGATTTCGCATTCTACCAGATAGAGTTCGGGCCGAAAAATGGCCAAGGAAGTTTACATGCGCCTTCCTAAGTAATTTTGTGACTTCGGGGAGTCCGGTTTAAAGTAGCGATTTCAGACTTGGAGGGCCGTCGAAGAATACATGTCAAGGGGGGCCATATGACGGCGTCAAATATCGCGCTTCAATGGATGGGCGTTCTGCATCCAATGGCTGCAAAGACGACAACGGTATACGCACCACCTAGTGGTTCAGTTACGCATGCATCGGAGGAAATTTAGTGCCTACTAGCAATTCATCAAACTACCAAAACGATTACTATATCAACATTCTCCGCCCAAGATGGTGTGAACTGAATTGTTAGTGCGCTTTGATTGCCCCTTAGAACCTGCTTCTACTCGCAAATTTATTCATGAAGGAAGAAGATCATACCCTTCAAAAGTTCATTATAGTTCGTATGGTAAGTTTTTAACGTGATTCAGAGATGATATCTAGAAGCCCTGAAAGGAGTCTCTAATTCGTTCCAAGGAAGCGAGGTTGCAAAATTTCGTTACGTGACATGGCCTGCGAAATGCATGCAGCATACAGGACGATGGGCTCGGCGCGATCAAGCTTAAGCTAGTCAAGACTTTGGCGAACATGATGGGATCGGGACTTAGTCTATTGAGACTGATGAGTGGGAATTTGTCGAAGCTTGAGCGGGTTCCCTGGCGAGAGGCTGCGTGACCGACTTCCATGAAAGGGATGATGGTTTTATTCTAAATATACGTTCACATGATTGTTGACTCGACGTGGTCCTTCCTGACTTCACAGTCAATCGAGATTGGATACGGAGAGGTATCATCAAGTAAGGTACTGGGATCTTTAAACCCGTATATGTGTATTAAGCCGATGTGGCCGTCATGTCTTGCCCTAATTGACGCCTATTAGAACACGACGTCTACAAAAAAGAAGACACTTTCTATGCTTCTGTTCCGCCCGCAGTGGCCTTCATCTGCTCCAAAGCTCTTTTTGCCGCTTCTCTAGCCGCTGGATCAACCTGGTCATGGCCCTGGTAAAACTCAAGCTGTGCCTGCCAAATCATCCAATTCTCCTTGCTCCAAGTATCCCGTGGATTCCCCCTGTCCGTTTTCTCTTTGGCACAGCACTGTCGATAGACCCAACGCGCCTCCTCGGGCCTTACGAGCCATTGGGCTGCAGCCTGGATCCTGCCTCCCATATTCGCAGGCCGCGTACCGGCTCGCACCTTTGGGGTTGGGAGTGTGTACTTGTTGCCCTGCTGTGGCAGGATGCCGCGCAGCCCGCAGAGGAACGAGCAATCGCTGAATCCAGTCATGGTGATGCGAGCCAGGGTGGACTGGTAATTGCGCCACCGTAGACTGGCTTCTGTGTCTGAGGCTTCGAGGGCTGAAGCTGCGCTGTCGAGTTCTGTCGGAAGGACATGGTGTTAGTTATGAACTGAGTTGAGAACAGGAGCGATGGGCTGATGGAGATTTCTTGAATTATTTAGAAAAGACTGTTGCCCGACCCTGAGGATGAAAGGGGAGGCAAAGCTAAAGGAAAGAGGAATTACTGAAGCGAAAATACAATATACATACCTGCAGCGTGCACTCGGAATGTATCTGGATCGATGACTCCTGGCGGCCAGAGCGTGATCATCCCCACATGATCCAAATCATCGTTATTTGGGATAGAATCAGCAACTTCGTGTGCAGGCATGGACATGAGAACCTTGAGAAAGGCGATTACGCGGTCCTGGCCGGCATGCTGCGGTGGGAAAATGGCGCATAGGCTCGGGAAGCCTTGAAAGAAGCGTTCGAGGTTGCCGCTTGCGTTTGGGGAGACTTTACGAGTGACAGGCCCGTGATTGGTGGTGGTGCTTTGGAGGACAAGGTCAGGCTGAGTGCGAAGGAGTTCTAGTCGACGTGTCGATTCGCTCGTGACCCAGGCGTCGAGCTCCCGAGCGGCTTCAGTACTGTTCTTGGTTCCGTCAGCAAGGCCTTGGAGGAGCGTCCGGCAAAAGACGGCATCTTGGTCGGTCGTGTCTTGGTATAGAGTGAGGTCTATGGGTAGTGGGGTTTGCAACTGCGAGCTGGGGGTTGAGCTCGCCATGGGAACTTCCAAAAGTTGTCTACTTTGGGGACTTGATCAGGTCAGATTGAGAGTCTGGTCAAAAGTCATGGAGGAACGAACGATGTAGGTGGTGAGAAATGGGTTGGGGTACAGTTTCTTGGAGGAACTTAGTTCGCAAGGTCGATCCGGCACTGCGAATGTGTAAGGTCAGTAATGGACCAGGGATAATGACGTTGCGCTGTCGTTGTCTAAGTGTAGATGATCTGCGGGTGTGGAAGTGTATTGGAACCCAGAGTTAGATGTAAAAGGGAGAGTGAGACTTTGACGGAGAGTGGAGGTGTATTGTATCGCAAATATTACGGTCGCAACCCCAAAAGGGCGCCTGCAAGGAGGCACTGTGTCATGTGACGTCATCCATCACCTGCACCTTGCAGCGCCTCAGGCTGTTGATCATCAACCATCAACCACTGATACTTACCGCTCCTAGACAATTAATAAGGAGAATCCATTTAATTTGCCCATTTCCCGTTACCCATTACACATTGCTCACTGTTCGTTGCCTGTCAGCGCTAGCCTCACGTCATGTGTTGCCTTCTTATGCGAATCAGCTTCCCACCCTCGTGAGCTTTCAGCCCCAGCATTCGTTACACGGCACGAGCACAAGACGCCGCATGGGGCAGCATAATTACATCTGACGCCATCATAGCAAACTGCCATTCTAGCTTCCCCAATCTATAAGAAGGCTCTACGTCTTCGAAAGAGCCTCAATATGCAAACACGATCACATAAGTGATAACAACTACAGCTACAGCTTTACTTCTGATCGAATATCCGATTGTCTGATTTAGAAATTACACTTTCGCATCTTTCACAAACCCCTTTCCTCCAAAATGTACATGACCAAGCTCGTTGCCCTGGCCCTCGCAGCCGTCCCCATCTTGGCCCTACCCGTCGAAGAAAGCAGTGGCAATCTGCTGGCCCGCGCCGGCACATATACGTGCAAGCCCAAGGTCAACAAGTCCTCCGTCAAGTCCTTCACCGTCACCGAAGAACGCGCCATAGCCCAGGCAGGCATCGCCCTGTACAAGGCTGGCAAGTCCGGCGACCCTCACAAGTACGGCAACGGCGACGGCTTCCAGTGGGGAGTCAAGGGTTGCGACAAGACTGGCGACAGCAAGAACCAGCTTTACGAGTGTACGTCTTTTTCCTTTCCTCCCCTTGTCCGTCGTACCATCATTTTGAAGAAAAGAGAGACATGAACTGACATCTGCTGTCCCAGACCCCATCTACTGGGACTCGGCCAAGAAGGAATGGAAGAAGGACGAGCCCTCAAGCAATCAGGACAAGACCCCACTGCGCGTTGTGTACTTCGAGGACAAGGGCAATTCCAACCGCCCCAAGCTCTGTGGCGTCATGACACATTCCACCGTCGATGAGAATAATCAGGGCAAGGATTTCTTCCAGAAGTGCACTAAGTAGGGAGGAGAATGCGTCCGTTATAGGGGAAGGCTGGAAGTGTGATTTAGGTTTGAGTAAGCGACTTGGGGTGGGTCTTACTATGTGTGTAAGAGAAAGCTTAAATACACGAGTCTGCTAAAGCTCTTCAAAAATGCGGCGCAGTGCATATATATGTGGCCGATGCGCGAAAAGTAGACCTCGATCCTCCCATGCGTGAAATTGATCCCCGAAACGCTTGTCATCAGCCTTGTCGCACGACCCGACTAAGATGCTGCCATGCTGATAGTCTTTGGGCGGTCGGGTAAGCTCCAATCTATTTAGCTGCGCGCGCAGCTGGGATCTGCTTTTTCCGGTGAGTGTGAACGTAAACCACGCCATTTACAGAACAGAGCACGAGACTTCACTCCGTTCTCCTAGAATCGCGTAGGCTCTGCACACCTTTGAAGAGAGTTTTGCGCCAGCATCTCGCCGCCTTGATCCATGGCTACTTACTGCATTGATGATAATGTTCCCTCATAAAGTAACGGCGGCGTCACGCAGGAACAAGCAATAACATATACTAAAAATAGAATAGTATACATGGGCTCCCAGCTACTTAGATTAGGTTTGGCGCGTGAGCTCGTTTGAACCCTTCTTATACATCTTTACTATAACTAACCATGCCTATTAAGAACATGATTCCCAATTAGACGATCAATTCACCACTTGCTCGGCAACCTGTCCAGCGTATGAAGCAAAGCATTCTGGGGTCCTACTTTGGGAGATTACTATCATTCCCGTCGTGTTAACTTATTTGACCACATAGTATTCTTTCCGCTCCCCGATTGACTTTGCGTCAACTTCAATGTTGCTGAAGATATGGGTCGTAACCTATTCGGACTGCGCCAGTTGCCCATGATTTACCTCGATTATCTTGGCGCTTCCAAACCCTTCTACACGTGTCCTATTGCTTTTGTTGTCTTTTTAAGTGTCGCCATGCAAGTCCGATAGCAACGGCTGAGCGCAACGAGTTGCCGCTCAACGGCATGCAGAACCTCGGATTTCTGGACTTCTGATTCGTCTGTCATTTTAGATTAACACGTGCGGTCTAACCGGGTCCGCTCTGAATGAGGCCAATCCGATGGGTAAATACACGAACATGTGCGCTGCACCTTAAACTTATACAAATATTGCAATAGTTCGACGTTTAGGCGATTTAATATGCGTTAATGAAGAAGACACAATAGCTTTTCTACCTACTCTTAATTACAGGTATTGCTCTTCTGCTTGAAAGATGCCTCGTGAAGCAGTCTTTTTTTGCCCCAACAACTATGTTGGACCTTCGCATTTTATCCGCCCTCGCAGGCGTCCTGGGCACAGCAACCTCGTCTCTCAATCACGAAGCCACAAACTCCATAATCGTTCCCAAACTTAAGTCTGACTTCGCGAAGAACAATGAGACGGCCCAATGGGCTCCCTCATACCCCAAGGAATGGGGATCCGAGGATTCTTCCCATCAATTTGGCGAACCAGATCCCGAGGTCACGACTGACGCCACCGTGACCGACGATGAGAAATACCTAGTTATTACCAATGGTACCCACGGCAGCTTCATTGATCTGGAACAAAACACTACTGCATTGACACTCGACCTACACCTTCCGGCTGGTGCAACCATACACGATGTGATGCTTCGTTCTACACCCGAGAACGGATACGATGTCTTGACCACCGTTAGAGACCGCAATTATGTATACACGATCCTACGCCAGCGCGTCTCTTCGGACCTAAAGCCCGTCAATGATGTGAACGTATACCCAAGCACTCGCGGTGTGGAGCGACATGCTGGCTCAATCAATTCCAAAGGCAGGCTAGCCACGACGGCCGGCTACGTGACAGAATTGGACAGCGCAAGCAATCTGACAGTTACGCTGGACGGGAAGCCAGAGTTCTCCGACGTAAGTCTCAGCTCAGATGGAATATATCTCTCTGCTGTCAATTGGATGACTTACGCGACCGATATCTGGAATGCCTCGTCCGGCAAACAAATCATTCAATTTCCCAAGTTGAATGGATCCGCGCAACCCTGGGAAACGAGAATCTCGCCAGATGGAAAGTACGTCGCCTTTGGCTACGGTGGTACCGCTCCAAACATCATTCTTCACGTATACGCCCTCGACGATCTCTCAGCGCCACCAAAGACACTTACAGGTTTCAACTACTGGGCGCGGTCTTTTGAATGGAGTCCCGATAGCCAATACCTGGCAGCAGGAGATGAAGACCGCATGCGCGTGTGGAAATTCCCCGAGGCGCAAGTCGTTCAGACATGGGAACTTGACAATCAGAACAAGGGCACTGCAACCCCGACCTATGAGATCCAGTGGTTGGATGGCGGGAAGAAATTGGCGTTCCGACATCGCCAGGCAAGAAATATGTATGATTTTGAACAGAATGTTAAGTGGTTTTGGGCGCCGAGGACGGCGGATCATCTTTGGGGTAATAGTGGGGTGTCTTTTATGAGGAAGAGGGGTGTGCTGGTTACGGAGGATGCGGATTCGACTGTGCGCTTTTGGAAAATTTGATTGTGGTTAGCAATCGATGAGATGGCGGATTATACAGTTGCTTGGGGTTGGGGATTCCACCATTGTCATGTCGGCCTGATGCAGGGCGTCTCGATATTTCGCAATTAAGTCAGAACCTCAACTTGCGATTTCGCGAAAAACTTGTCTCAAAATCGCTCGCAAATAGAATAATCACCATTTGATTTATCCCATAGAATGCCTGCTTCGAGTGATTGTGGCAAAGCACGCGATATGGCAAGCCTTAGGGACAACAGTTAAGGCAACCAACAACCTGGACAGGCGCGCTCTCAGTCACAGATATCATGTGCTACACACAGTTCACGAGGTATTTTTAGTTGGGATGGTACCCAATATCCTTGAATAGGAAACTGTACTAAAACGTCTCGCTAATATGGCTAAATAGGTAAATTTTATAGATGGCATGCGACATGCGAGGCAATATTAAATGACATTGAAATGACACATACTATTCGAGTATTCCGATTGCTCGCTTCCGGGATTAGGAACCGTGAAATGCAGAGACAAGGGTATACTAATCATCGAATAGACGAAATAGTAAAGAATATAGTACGAGAGGGTGTGTGTAACTATAGCGTGCTACGTATATAGCTGGGTCCGAGATATTCAGATTAGCGGATCGACTTGTTGACCCTCACGGCTCGAGATTCCTGTGTCCTCATCATAGTGACAAGCAGCAAACATGAAGTTCTCCCTGCAGCACTTTACCTTGCTGGTTCTTCATGGCTTTCGTCAAGTCCAAGCACACTGTACGCTCCGCGCCTCCTTCACCCTTCCCCCCACCCCCTCGTTCGGCGTGTCGTAGTATGTTGACTAAATCAAACCAAAGACGGCTTTCCCATCGTCGTTGTGAATGGTGTTATTTCTGGAAGATGGGAGTACGTCCGGTAGGTTTTAACACGAACTTGACCAGCACACAGAACACTCAGCTTACTACTTAGTCCTACAACCGAGTTCGGACCGGATTATGACTATTCTGGCCCTTCTGCCATGTGCGGACGAAATGCAACACTACCACTTTTCCCCATCAAAACTCTCAAGATAGAAGCTGGTAGTACGATTGGATTCGGTGCGATGGTTTCTAAGAATGCTGCCGAGCATGAGAATTTTAACGATGTGAGATATTTTTCGTAGTCTAGGGCTTGTATTCTCTAGTTTGAAAGATCTGGGGTTTGGTAGATGCTAGGTTTTGTGGACAGGAGAGAGGCAAAGTTGGCCTTGATCAAGTCATTGCGATAACTGACAAGGCTCGTCTACTTCTAGTTCGACCCAAGTTTCTTCATTTACCACGACGGTCCCGCTACAGCCTATTTATCAAAAGCACCGGAGGACTTGGACACTTATACTGGAGATGGGGATTGGTAAGACTCTACAGCTTTCATGATTCTGAAAAAGTGCCACTCACAGACCCGGGCAATATACAGGTTCAAGATTGCTGCAATCGGCGCATCTAACGGCATGAACTGGGACTACCGCTCTACAGAACGCCTCAATGTCGTATGTTCCCTACCCTGATTCAATCTTTTCGTTTTAATCTGACCCAATGCTTTTGCTATAGATGAACTTCACGATTCCCGAATCGACGCCACCGGGCAAATACCTGCTTCGCGCCGAGCATCTGAACATCATGACTACGTACAAGAGGACGGAAATGTTTGTCAACTGTGCACACATTGAGGTCACAGGATCTGGCCAAGGTATATATATGCTCCACCGTAGCACTATATCAAGACTGACAAAACCTTCAGGATCTCCTGGTCCCGTAACCAAATTTCCAGGCGCCTTTTCAGCAAAGGATACACCAGGTAAGACGACGCCAGACATATCGCATGTTTTTGTCTCTGACATTACGAAACTAGGTATCTGGTTCAGTCAAGGCTTGTATCAACCGCCACAACCTATGGACGAGCTTAAGAATTGGCAGGGCGCAGGGCCAAAGGTTTGGCAAGGGTAGACCGTGGGTTTGGGGAACTTGACAGTGTATATGAAAGCGCCAATGCGATCATGCTGTAGGTATGTACATGTACAGGTGTACATACCGATGGTGATATGATTTGAGCGACGGCCGTTTTATAATACCAAGTACAATAGCCTGCTTTAATGCCGCTCTCTGCGCGGGATGGTCTTGCTTCGCCTTATCTTGGGAAACAGAGAGAATTTGTGTTCATATGCGACTTGTACTATATCGTGCGATTTCGAACCGCGTGAAGATTGTAGGAAGTGCTATGCCATCTGATCATGTCTCAGCGGTTTGCATCGTGTGGTACTATATGCTAGGGGCAAGCATAAGCTGGCTGTGTGGTGGCTAGACCGTCAGCTGGCTCGAAGCTGGAAGTGGTTCTCACTTTGGCATCTGAAGTTTCGCGAAATTGTTTAATATTGACTTTAAACCTAGGTAAGTATATATGCCTTAGTGACTAGCTTGATCACATTCGATGGAGTACGGGTGTTGGCGATCTGACACGTGCGCACGTGGCGTGCGGGCCGACGCTGCCCCGGCAACTTACGACAACTCGTCTAGTCCATAACCAACTCCCCAACTCACCCACGCCAGCAAAGAATGTACCGCCGTCGGGCGACACATTGACTTTGTCGCCAAATACGCCCTTTCAGAGTTCTCGGACCCTCGCGATATACACGAATGGCTAACGGCCGTCTTCGTGGCCCACGGCCGCTCGGAAGAACCCCCCACCGGCGCTAGATCACGACCACAACCACGACGTCTGCAAGGCATCCATCATGCTGTAGAATCGAGAGCAAGATCGAGAGCGACACCGCGCACAAGCAGAATGTCGAGCGATGATCCAACAGGTGTGCGCCTTTCCAGGTCACAGAGTTGGAAGAAGTCTACTGTATGAGGGGTTGTGTCCGTGAATGCGGATATGAGGTAGCAAGTTGCCCAAGGGAAAGACGAACACATAGACAACGATAATCTTGCAGAATCTTCCTCATTACACGTCGATATCTCACCGTCTCGAATCAGTCCGCTTACAGCCGACCACGTCATCGCAATGCTGGATCGCCGCCGATGCCCGGTCACAAAGCGCGTCCTCTGGTTATCCGCCAGCAGATACCGAGAGCAACGTAACCACAAATACAACCTTCACCTCGAGTCCAGGCAAGAGCGCATGGAGCAGGTCAAAAAGTCCGGTGAAGAGCATGGTTGATCTCAGCCTGCTAGACCGGAAGGTGAAGAGAGTACATTTGAAGGAGAAGGAATTTCCAGACTGGACACAGCAGCTGATGCGACACGTCGAGGGCGTTCGGAGGGGGAAAGGCGTTATACCATGCGAGATCAAGACAGACGTCGAGGAACGTATACAGGGGGAGGATTGGTGGTGGAGTCATATCGCTAGCTTGCTACCGTCTAAGGGAAAGTTGCTAGTTGAATTGGAGGTCATGGAAGAAGTACGAGATAGGACTCTCAAACTACAAGACTCCGACGCCGCCGAATCGCGATGGAGTAGCGACGTCCACTTCATGATGCTCCGCCAGGTCTACATGCGTCTATCAGGCATCCAACAACAGAACACCACCTCGGCCCGGCCAAATCATAACCTCGTCCCAAAAACCGCTTTCAACGATACCGAACCCAAGCTCGTCGGCTTTGCTTTCGTCTGCGATGAAAGCTTGATCCCGCAACATGTGGTTGAGCGAATACTTGCGGATCCACGCAATAGGATCGACAGCATCAACCACACAATCGCAAGTGTGCAGAGCTTGCGGCAAGGCCCGATTGCAGTTTCCAGTGAGGCTAAGACACCCAATGGCAGCGAATCCACGACGTTGACGCAGCTCTCGCTGTGAGCAGCAACCCATTTCAACCGCATACGCACCCTGCTTCCACCAAGCAAACGGGATCTCATCCCGATTCCCTTGCCCTTGATTATGGCGGTTGGGGGGCGGTATAGTCTATTGTTCGCCGTTGATGGCATGATTGTTCAGGGTGTCGGTATTGTCGGTGGCGAAACAGCGTTCGGGACTGCGCCTCGTTGGACGGATGTTACCAAGTCCTCGCGGGCTTGCGCCTGATAGGAACCTGGGTGAGGGAGGCACGGACACCGTGGTTCATCGAGGAGTGTTTAGAATCCCGCAATAATAAATGAATGAACGTGTTCACCTTAGGGAGGCAAACCCCCTTTAACAAAGATACCCCTAAGAAGACTAGTACGTTAAAGAATGCCTAGAGGCTACTATTACTTAGGCTCTGAGTCTAGTTAACTATAAGATATTAAGTGAAATAAGATGTTGAGTATAATAACTATTTTCTACCTAATCTAATACTAATAAAATACAAACTTAGTATTATTAACTCTTTTATATTTCTATTAGTTTTATCTAATTCCTATAGCGGAGAAGAAGAATAGATATAGTATGGGTGTTAAGAGTATCAAAGGTGCTTACTATTTATATGCTACTCATATATGATTATTAGCGCCATAAGACAGTAATAAGAAGGGCTCGATGCCTATAAAATCGTAGGTCGTTTACAATGTAGAGGGGCGGGATGAACTGAAACCCAACGGTAGTGTTATGTTGGGCAAGGATCCTGATTCGTCCAAGAGACAATGCAAGGCCACGGCTAGGGTGTAATGCGCAAAGTTCATGACTTTTCGCTTGATCAATACCTGGGATAGTAGAGCCGAGGCGATAGATGCACTCACGTGCTAGCTTATTCAAGCAGAGGCGTTGTTTGTTTCTTCATAACAGATACGTTTGCAGGAATACAATTCCATCTTCTCATTTAACCTGTTGTTCATTTGAAATTCGCAATTAATCGAAGATGGCGGAAGTGCAGATCCTCGATTCCGAGATCGGAAATGTCACTGGCAAGGTCGCCATTGTCACAGGTACTGTCTATCTACCTCGATGTAATAACAGGCATTCTATTAATTCGATACATAGGCGGTGCTAGTGGCATCGGCAAAGCTCTGGTGGAATCTCTGCATCAGAAGGGAGCACGAGTTGTCTTTGGCGATCTCAGTCAATCCGCCGGAGAGAAAGTAGCCGCGGCGTTGGGAGAGTAGGTTGACGAAATTCCCGCTGCCTCTCAACCACGCTGACACTCGACACACAAGGGGAATTCACTTTGTCAAAACCAATGTGGTTGTTTGGAAAGATCTTTTGGCGTTGTTCAAGTTCGCCAAAGAGAAATATGGAAGTGTCGACCTGGTCTTTGCAAATGCCGGGATACCTGAAACCAGCAATACGTTCGAGGATAAGTTTGACGAAGCAGGCGAGCTGCTTGAACCTTCCCTCGCAGTCATCGAGGTGAACCTCAAATCCGTCATCCTAAGTAGGTGTAGAGTTGCATTCGAGTATATATACCATGTTGCTGACACTGACCATTAAGCCACCAAATGTGCCCTGCACTTTTTCCAGTCTAACTCTACGCCGGGTGGCATCATTGTCTTGACTTGCTCTACATCTGGATACAACGAGAGACCGAATCTGCCAATCTACTCTGCCGCGAAGCATGGGGTAAGTTGAAGTGATCGCGGCCCCCAATGACCCAAGTCCTGAAACAAGTCAATAGGTCGCTGGGTTGATGAGGGCGCTCCGGCACAATGCACCAAAATCAGGCGTCAGCATCTCGTTGATTGCCCCGGGCGGTACAGGTATGTTGCCATGATGTCAAGTACACAATACAAGCCCGAGCATGAGCACAGACTGACGTACTTTGGCATGGTTACAGAGACGGGCATGCTCGACGACAAGGCAAGAGCAGCATTTAGGTCTCTGGGCATCCCCTTGCAGAGTCCAGAGTATGTGGCTAAAGCCGCCCTTTGGCTAGCGAGCGACCCATGGAGGAATGGAAAGGGGCTGACGCTCATCGGCTCGGTGGCTACGGAGATTGAAGGGCCATTGACGGAGACACAACCCCTCTGGTACGGGAAATACAACTTGGAAGCCGCAGCCAAAGCCGCCAATGTGAATTACAATCGTCATGGCAAATAATAAGGTTCCGACGGGTCTGGGGATGCAGGGAATAGCACCTGTCCTGCATTCATCTCAGCGGTGACTGCACGTGACAGGGTCTGCTTGGCCTTAGGTTTGTGACTTAGGTTTGTGCATATAACCGAGGTAGAAGAATGAAGCCGAACCAATAAGCTTTTCAAATCTCGATCCAATTCACCTTTCCCCGCACTCCCCGGACCCAGTTGACGCACCTGTATCTAAGTAATGTTCTGAGCCTCCTTTCCGGGGCCTTTGAATACCCATTGTCTCGAGGAATGAGCTGATCTTCTGAGTCCGAAGGAGAGCATCCCTCACCATGCCAACCACCCGCTGGACCGCCGTAATGAACTCGGGAACGTCCATACGCAAAAAGAGGGCCGCAGCCGCATGTACGGCCTGCCACGCTAGAAAAGTACGTTGTAATGTTGTGTCGAATGGACCCCCCTGCGCCAATTGTCAGCTTGACGAGACTGAGTGCGTCCTGCACGTCTCAGCCCGCGGCAAGCACAAGGGTCCGAGGCGCGGTCAAGCACAGAGAGAGAATCAACAGCAAAGTCAAGCAGAGACAGAGCGTCAGTAGAGCCCTGCAACTATCCCACAGACAGAGCTTGGTGTACTGACATGGAACAAGCGCCTACTGCTGGCGCATATACCAACCTGCAACTCGCCACACCATCAGATAATGCTAGTACAGTGACAGAAGACTTCGAGTCCAACGTCTCAGGATTCAAGAACATCGTCGAGGCTCCAACGGAACCTCGTAATAGTGCAACGCACATATATGTCGGCAAGAATACACTCCCTGTTCAATCAAGCTGCAACTAACTCCTTGCATAGGTGAGACCCAGGGCTTGCGCTTCATATTCAACGCTGTCAAGGGCAACAAAATTGCATCTTGCGCCCATTACGTGGTCCCTCCAGCCAACATTCCCAATCTGTCACCAGAGGACCTTGCATATCTCAACGCAAAAGATGTTTTCAACATAGAGTCTGACCAACTTCGCGAAGAACTGATTGCTCGGTATTTCGACTACGTCCATCCAATTCTTCCAGTAATTGATCCGTATGATTTCTTCCTCAAGTATGAACAAAATGGCCCTGCAGGCATTAGCCCATTACTTCTCCAGAGTATGTTTCTTGCCGCAAGCAGTGTAAGCCTCTTCCTTTTTTTGCGAGACCGCCATCTCACTAGGTCGTAGTACATATCTCGGCAAGGCCTACGGTGGTCGGGGGCTCCATCGATAACGTCCTTGAAGAAGCGATACTATCTCCGTGCAAAGGTGCGATTTCCTTCGCATGAGACCCTAAGGAGGGTGAAATACGAATTTACTCACGACTACTAGCTGCTGTACGATTTTAATCAGTACTTAGATCAGCCCTCACTCATTCAATCTCTCTTATTGATGGGCTATTGGTACGGAAACACCCATGATCGGGCCGATAGTTGGCATTGGATTGGTATCGCCATCAGCCTCAGCCAAAGCTTTGGCTTCCATCGCGACCCCGGGCAAAGTAACATATCATTAACACAACGCCGCCTATGGCGTCGTATATGGTGGTGTTGCTTCTACCGTGACCGATACATCGCCTTTGGCATGGGCCGCCCTATCCGAATCAATCTTGCGGACTGTGATGTTCAGGATCTGACCATCGAGGACCTGGTGGCGTGTCCACCACTATCGGCACTCAGTGAGGGAGCCGCTGCGACCGTGGAGAAATGCCAGAAACTTTCTGTCAATTCCGTCATCTTTTTAGAGATGCTTAAGCTCAGTAAGATACTGGGACGGGTGCTTGCCCGCCAATACTGCCCTCAACAACCTCTGTTGGACCCTGAGTGCCTGGAATTGAACTCCTGGTTCGGAGCCATGAACATGGTCTGCCCAATTGAAGATGATACATGGGGTACGTCCGATAATGTGAAGAAGGCAGAGGTGGTGTATAAGCACTTTTTGCAGATAACCTACCAGTACGTTGCAGATGTTACATCCACTTGGCAGAAGCCCGCTCATGATTTCTTAGCACCACAATAATCATCCTCTACAAACCTCTTATCATGAAGAGGGACACGAATGAGGATTCTGCGCGCAAGGCTTGGAGTAAATGCCAGTCAGCTGCCTTGGCGGCCATGGATCTCCTCAGGAACCTCGTCGAACGTGACTTGGTTGAATATCTTCCACCAGAAATGTAAGCCTATCCGCATCGCAAAACATTTGTACATTGACGTGGGTGATAGAGTCACATTACTCTTAACCGTAGTTTCGATCCTATTCCTAGATCGATTATGGGCAACAGGATTGAAGCGACACCTGGCAACCCACCAACTGGACCTAGCAATGCTCGTATTGAAGGAACTTCAGAAGAAATATCTGGCAGCCAGCTTCATCGTGACATACTACACAGCCGCATTCCAAAAGATCCTTCAAGAGGCGACGCATGGCTCATTCCGCATCGCACAACCACCTTGGGTGTCATCCGCCGAATGTTCCACCGAGGACTTCGCGCTAGATGTCACAACGGGCGATTCAAGTTGGGTATCGCAATGCATGTCCACCAGCACCGAATCCCACAATACGATGGACACGGCCTTGGACTGGTTCTCGCCGGGACTGATTTCGCCTTATCCCGAATTCTTTTGGGATGGTATCATGAGTCAGGATTTAGATCTGAACTTCATGCCAGGGACCTCGGCGACCGAGGAGCCTCTTCATCAACCGGATGCACATATTGCTGATGTCCAGGAGCAGGCTCCTGGCATGGACACTCTTGCAGACCTTAACCCTTGAAGGGCTCTGCTGTTGGTGCTGTGTATATCTCGGGTGCTATGTACTTTACCATTTTACCACGTAGCCTATTGTTTTGTGCAATCAAAAGCGATGTAATGCAAGGGTTTCGTGGTTTTCGACACTTGTCCCAATTCCCATTGTCTGCATCCATTGATAAATTTCACATTTGCCTTCCATGTTGTGGCTCCTACTAGTGCAATGTGCTAGTCTTTATTGTACACTAAAGGGGCCTTCGATCACGTGGGTGTTATCGGGTTGAAGCACGTATACACGTGGTGTAACAAGTCAACATCGCAATTATGTTCAGATGTAATCATTGCACTCTTTTATAATGTAGCGCTTTGGCCACACCCTTCGGCTACCACGAAGAGCCATGGAACGCCATTACGTTGAAAGACATTGAACCAACAAACCACCTTTCCCCAAGGCAGAACTAATGATGCAAAGTTTGATTTCTTTCAGTATTTTGATGCATGTTATTCTATGCTTATACATAACGCCAGAGGCCATGAGGAAATATGAGTAAAGGATGCAAGAGTCTTGACCGACAATTCTAGAAAAGTAGGCCACCACAGCTTCCAAGGGTCCCAATACTTTATGACCTGCACCAAATCCAAAGCCCGGGCATCTTTTATCGTTATGCGAATCACTTCTGGCAGAACGGGTCGTCGAAATACCACACAGCATTGCCCTCGGGATCCATCTCATTGTGCGTGTATCCGTTTCCAAGGTATTGGAACCTATTCCGGCTTCGATACGTGATGTTGTAGTCCTCGTACCGCGGCCTGTTCAGGGCCTCGAAATAGTGGAGTCGGCTCCCGGGCCATATGGCCGTCACAGGGCCATGCTTTTTACCGTTCTTGAACCACGAGTTGCACGCCGAACTCCAGGTTAGTCGCTTCATGAGCTCGTGGGTGTGGTTTTGGAGCTCCTCGATGCATTCTCGCTTCGGGTCGAAGGCCTTGATGTTTTCTAATTGGAGCTTCTCGATCATTTGGAACATGTAGCGTGTGTGCCATTCGAAGATTGGGAGGGTTGAGCTGTGGCTGACTGGGGAGTTGGGACCTAGGAAATGGTACAGGTTGGGGAAACCTTCCGCCATGATGCCCATGTATGCCTTGGGGAATTCGCCGTATTCCTCTTGAAGCACTCGCCCGTCACGACCTACGACCTTGAAGTGTGGGCTGAAGGTGGTGTCGAACCCGCTTGCGCAGACGATTACGTCCACGACGTGTTTATTACCGTCCTCGTCGATGACGCCATCTTCTACAAATTCCTGGGCTCCCTTGAAGACGGGCTGAACATTTGGTTGGATGAGACTTTCTAAGTAACCTGATCCTGGGGTCATACGTCGGCAACCAAGAGCGAATCCTGGAATCAAGTGCTCTGCAAGATCGGATCGATCTCCAAGCCTCTCTGCCATGGTCTTTGCCACTAAGTCTCGGGAAGCTTTTTGATCTTTGCTGGTCAAATGATTCTACATAACAATTAGCCCTGGTGATCTAGCAAAGCGACGTGATGGGAGTGGAGAGCAGACATTCGTCTCCAGCTGCTAGTGACACATCTCAAGTAGGAAAATGGCTTCACTCACTAATGTGAATCTTTTGTTCAGTTCACCCTCAACGCCTCGGCAATACGTGTCGAAATGTTTGGGGTCGTTTTTGAATCTCTCCTTTTGTTCCTCGGAGTCTGTATTTCAGATTATTAGACGTTCTTCAGGCGAGATGAAGCTGTGATGCTTTTGCTCTGCAAACTTACATTCGAAGTTTGTCCCTTGGGGACCTGCGTATTTAGCGCCAAATCCTGTGGTGATCCAGACAGGCGATCTTAGGAACGGTATAAGCTTCGCTGCCACTGAAGAATCGTCAGTGAATAGCCCTCAGTTCTGCTTCGTGTGGTTCTAACCGTTTTGCAATTGGGGAATGATTTGGACCGCAGAGGAGCCACCGCCGATGACAGCGACTGTCTTTCCTTTAAAGTCAAAGTCTTGATCCCAGTACGCGCTGTGCATCAGCTTGCCCTTGAACTGGTCGAGGCCCTCAACATTGGGCCATTTCCAGGAGCTTTGCGATGGGGATCGTTTTAGCAATTGGTGTAGCTCGAGAGAAGGTGAAGGTCTTACTTTAGGATCCCGCCACCGTTGATAAGTATGTTACAAGAATCGGTGATGGTCTGTCTATTAGGTCCCGTGATGTTTACCTTCCATAGCCCAGACTCCTCGTCCCAGGTCGCAAGGTCGATCTTGTGGTTATACTTGACATACTTTTCTAGATCGAACTTTTGCGCAGTGTCCTTGAAGTACTGCCAGATCTCCTCTGAGGTTGAGTAATACTGGGACCATTTCGGGTTACGTGCCCAAGTGAATTGGCTGAGTCACGTGAGCTGGACTTGCACACACACACACAGGTAGAGGGACAGGAAGGGTTGCCTACTAGCTGTGGCTTGGGATGTCACATGTGCATCCAGGGTATCGGTTCTCCAGCCAGGTACCCCCCAGATCAGAGTTCTTCTCGTAGATGACTAGCTCTACGTCTTTGAGGAATAGTCCTGCTTTGTGCGCAATCTGCAGACCAGACGCTCCAGCGCCAACACAAATGGCTCGAATCGGCCGCCGGGTGTAGAGAGGCTCCTCAGAGACCCGGTAGCCATCAAAATCCTGGCGATACCATTCGTTTTCGTGAGGCACCCCGCTGGTCAGTGCTTGTGCGTCCTGGTCTGGGCTTAAGGAGCAAGTAACAAATGAGTTGGACATTGTTGGCCGGGTGGGATGCTCAGCGTCAACTGTCGCCCAGAATCTGATGGTAGATACTTAAGTTCCATCGACCGGTCCATTGTTTGTTATTTCCGCTAGTGATCATGTTCGTACGGGGGGTTGGTGCTTGACTTCGCCTCGGAACTTACTCGAGGGCAGATCCGAGGATTCCAAAGTATCCCAAGTAGGTCCAAACAGCCGTGGCTTTATTTTATCCCTTACACTCCACGCGACCATCCGCTAGATCTAGAGCTATTTTAGCCATGTGTGAGGCTTCAATTGGCTTGACGTAAAGTGGATGTGGAGTGCGGAGGGATGGAGTCTTAGCAAATATATAACAACGCCTCCGGCATCGAATCAACCCCTCCAGAACCCCGAAGATGTCTCCCGCATCCCTTCCAGATTTCGACAGCCTCGCCCACGTCGAGGGTATGCCCAAAGGGTGTGCCTGGGGCCTTTTCGATAAGGACGGTGTCAAGGATACGTTGGGCACCCTCAATCTTCTCGATGCAGAGAAGGTACGTAGGGCGACTTCCGAGGTTACTGCAGGAGAGAGTGTGTCTTTGAAGTAAGTAAGTAGTTACTTGACTGTGGTTCGAGTCCCCTGTTAGTGCATACCTTACTGGCTTGATGTGTGACCACAACATGAGATGACTGGTCGGTCATGCTGATTGATTAATTCTCGGATAGTTGGTCAATCGCATCGATCTTCGCACCGGGTTTCAATCGAAAGCCTCTTGCACATACACACATTGACTTTTCCGATTTGTCAGTGCACGGATTCGATGACGAGGTAAGCAACCCAGATGTGTGCATTGCATGCCTTTGAAAAGACGGTCTGAAATTAATTAGTCTTGTAGATCCACTTCAACACGCAATGCAGTAGCCAATGGGACAGTCTTTGTAGGTTGGAGTCTGCACCTATAAGGGTAGAAAGCATAAACTAATGATTGGTGAAGGCCACTATGGTCACCAGCCAAGCGGCAAATTCTACAACGGCGCAAAGCCGACTCTAAGCTCGCTTGAGAAACAGAACAACCTTCCAACACTGGACGGTGAGTGGATACTCCGGATATCATCATTTGTTTCTGCGATGAGTCTTGGACTGACGTTAGCAACCCCCTAGGTTGGCACAAGCGAGGCGGAGTTGTTGGCAGAGGTGTACTGCTCGACTACAAAGCCTATGCAGATACCAAAGGCATCAACTACTCGCCCTTTGAGCAGCACGCCATCAGCGCAGCAGACCTTGATGCTGTAGCCGCGCATCAAGGAACAGAACTCCTCCCGGGAGATATCCTCATCATCAGGTCTGGCTACACTGAGGAATTGACGGTCGAAGACAGCGAACAGCAGGCAAAATTACTTTCAACGCATCGAGCTGTCGGTGTAGCAGGCAATGAAGAAAGCGCCCGCTGGATCTGGAATCACCACTTTGCTGCCGTCGCTGGGGATATGCTTGCGTTTGAAGTATTCCCTCCTACGAGCGGAGGCATCCAGAATCTCGGTACGATACATGCTCAATTTGTCCTCGTATCTCCTCAGTACTAACGCCCCCTGTGTGATAGTCCTACACCAATACCTTCTCGCCATGTTCGGAATGCCCATTGGCGAACTCTGGGATCTAAAAGCATTGTCAGAAAAATGTCAAAAGCTGAAGCGGTGGAGTTTCCTCTTGACTTCTTCGCCGCTGAATATCCCGTCGGCAATTGCGTCTCCTCCTAATGCGCTTGCTATTTTCTAAGGCATTTTCTAATATAGGATGAGTTGGCCAGCGATCTGTAACGCTACTACAGATCATTGTGCAGTGGTCTAGTTCAAGTACATGTGCCCTGTGTAAAGGGAAAAGGTTAAAGCTTTCTGATAATGGATGGCAATCATATGGCCTGTGCATACGTTTAAGACCGCGATCTAGTACCATCGCCGAAATTCCAGCCGAGGTGATGTTACTTTAGTACCGACATAAGTTATATATTATAGACTAGTATCTGTATAAAGCTTAATAGGACTGATGAAAACCTTCTGTCGCATAAAATGCTTTGCCCTTATTAGACCCAAATAGATTCAACCACGACTACAACCATGCCAAACCAATCACAAGAAGTGGTAGCTTTGATTGGATTTGGTTCAATAGGAGTCTCCTTCGCAGCCCTCCATCTCCGACACACAACCGCCACTCTCCGAGTTTACGACCCACGTCCCGATCTCCACGACCATGTCAGATCATCCTTGTCAGTGTACCTCGACTCCACATTCTCAATAGACGAGTTACTCTCAGACAGCGGCCGTCTACGGCTCTGCGACTCCCTTGAAGAAGCTTGCGAGGGGTCCACAATCGTCCAAGAGCAAGGCCCCGAGGATGTAAACGCGAAATGCAGGATCTGGTCCCGGGTCTTCAAAGCCGTAGAACCGAGCACGCACCTTTGGAGTTCCACCTCAGGTATTCCAGCATCGCTACAGGCCAAGGATCCCGAGGCCAAATCTCGGCTTCTGGTCGTGCATCCTTTTAATCCGCCGCACATTATGCCGCTCATTGAAATCGTGCCTTCTCCGGATACGCTCGAGAGCGAGGTAGACTTCACAAAGACCTACTTCGAGACCTTAGGATCTGGACACCGTCCCGTGGTGATTCGCAAAGAAGTGCCTGGTTTCGTCGCGAACCGACTCGCATTCATTCTACTCCGCGAAGCATGTTCACTGGTAGCTAGCGGCACAGTGACAGTCTCGGATCTTGATACCATCATCGAGTCGAGTCTCGGACCCCGATGGTGTGTCACTGGACCTTTCAAGTCTTATAACTATGGGGGCGGGGTTGGCGGACTTCCGGCGTTATTGAAGAATCTTTCAACGTCGATTGAGAATGTTTGGCAGACGTCGGGACATGTCTCGATGCGAGGTACCGAGTTTGAACCCAAGGATCGTTCAGGTTCTGACGCGGAGAATACTAAGGTGGGTAAGACCGGGGATGAAGGCGATTGGACGAAGGACATCGTTCGGCAGACAATTGAGGCTTATGGGTACCCCAATCTCGCTGCGTTGGCCAAGCGGGATGCCGCGCTTAGGAGCGTGTTGGATTCGAGGGACTCCCGCTGATAGCATAGTTCTGGTTCCGTTTGCAATAGGCTTAATGCAGTCTTGGTGAATTGCCTGGAGCAAGGGACATCCGCAACTATCCTCTCTCTTGCTCTGATATGTGATTGAGATGAAAAGGCGGTCCGTGTGACGAGGCCCGCGCATTATAAATACCCATATATGCATCTTACCACTGGCTTAGCAGAGATAGGCGTAAGGCTGAGGATACTCGAATGGCGCCGAGGGCCTAGCTTCTATGTCGAAGTATAAAAGCAGCTATGATTGGAAGAGCGAGTGACCAGGTGACAGGCCATCGTTTTAGCCCCGGACAATGAATGATTGAGATTACCCAATCACGAAGAGCACAATCTGAACTATCTTGTACATGTATACTTTGGTGTACTTCTTTTTGCTGTTTTATCGCTAATTAGGGTGACGACACATCGATTAGCTTCACTGTCAGTTGTAGCGCACCATACCATCTTTGGTTATCGTAGTCTAGTAGTTACAATTTCATTGATTCATTTCGCCATTTATTTTGCCTTTTCACTGCGAACAAATATTCAAGAGCCTTCAACAACAAGAATTTTAGCCTCACCCACGTCCCCACAGATTCACCTCAGGGCAATCTACTTCTGGGATAGCTGTACATCTGCGCTCATCGTCCGGACGGATGCTGCCAGAATACTGGCTTGGAGAGACTCCCACGGCTCCCCTTGGACCTCCTCGAGTTGTGTGTCAATGTACCCAGACGCCGCTACGGATCGAGGAAGAATCGCGAAGGATCGACCTATATGATTTTAAATGATTGATTAAGGTATACGACGGTGAGAATATGGAGAGGGCTGGCTTACCGTGGATCGATTTATCAGATGCTATCCGCAGCACGGCGGTGGTGCAGTCCTCTACCTCTGCGAACTCTACCCCCTTCGATGCCAGCCTTTCGATGATCTGAGGCTTGAGGATCTCCGTCTTAGTGTACCTGTCAATGCGACGTTAGAATTTGCTCTAATGCTCGTCCTATTCGAGTTCCATATTTGTTGCGTACCATGGGGCAATGTAGGCGACGCGGATACCCTGTTGCCACGACGTGCGTCTAATACTGCGCATCAAACCGCGTAGGCCGAATTTGGAGGTACAGTACTGGAAGGAGCCTGGTTGGTCAAGTATTCCAGCTATGCTTCCCTTAAAGATGAAACAGCAGTCTCGGTCAGGGTCAGGTTGGACGCGGAAGTAATGTTGACTCAGCTTGTAGGTATAGATGGTGCCGGTTAAGTTGAGGTTTAGTATGCGGAGGGAGGGTTCTGTTGGTTCTCCTGCGGTATCTGAATAAAAGTCAGCCTGGTCTGACTCTTTGAAGGAAATAATCATAGGATGGATAGGATGGATAGAAGTCACCTTCTAGCTCAAACAACTCATCCGGGCCAGTGATGCCGGCGTTTGCGACGACAATATCAATTGCATGGGCTGGGCTTTTCTCTAAGGCAACTTCGAATAGGTTGAGCTGATCCTTCCAAGAGCTCGCGTCGCATTTGATAAAGTGACCAGATCTGGAGTTTAGATGGTATGGAGATTAGCTTGGTTGAAGAAAATCGCGCGCTTGGTCCGAGACTCACGATCCAAGTTCCTTAGCTAGGGCCGCCCCCGTTTGCTCGTTGATGTCTCCAAAAGTGACAAACGCCCTATATTACACTTTTGTCAGAAGCAGATGCGTGACCAGGGTCAGGTGGGATTACGTGCCCAGCGGCTGCAAAAGCCCGAGCGTGCGATTTACCAAAGCCTGCCGCACCTATAGAATCACAGGTCTTGTTAGGACTGTATGGATCATTCCTGGGCTAAGCTAAAGCCCAGAAGGGGAGAGATACTAACCTCCAGTAATGACCACGGATTTGCCCTTAAGAGTATTCGTGTCGGGCTTAGTGGTCGTATCGACTGGGCGGTTGGTGTATGGTTCCAGAGGCATTGTGTGGAATGGTGATGTGACGTAGCCTGTCACGTGAAAAGTTCGAATCTGGTTAGGTATACCCGTATCGCCCTCAGGTATCTGCGTCTGTGTTCGTTCTGACCTGGACCCTGGGTTGAGAGAACGATTTGTGATTTACGAGCTTTTGGACTGCGGGGGTTCATATAGACAAAAAAGATGGGAGGCATGGTTATGGATTGGGCCGAATGCGGGGATGAAATCAGAGGGGGGAGATTTTTTTTTCACGCCCTTCAATAGTCGACAAGCCGCGTCATGCTAGGGTATAGTGAAATGCCATGCCATCTAACACCGACACTACCCACTTCTACCCTCTCACTCCCCTCCGAAGAGGATACTCCTAGAGTAGAGACGCTGAATAAGGCCATTCATCTTCCGAGGTTTTATAACTCTAGGACGAAAAGGGAAATCCCATGCAGTAGTACTACGCTCTTCCTCGGCTTTTACTAATTCATATACTTTATGTAAGAGCCTATCCCTACGATGTTATACAGCGAATCGTGCTCCACGTAGACTGACCTTACGTCTGCGGCCTACGTGCGCGATATTCATAGAGCTAAAATAATGACGTTGTTGAATGGCCTATCTCGTGCGAACTCGATAGGTTGATTGTGATATCACAACTGGAGTACGGTTGTACTGTACGAAGAAGTAGGTTGCATTGCTAATTCTTAGTTCTATCTATAAGGTGTGAGAGCTGAATATATACTAGGGATACAGGCCTGTGCGCAGGTATCACGTGCAGGCTGCGCCATTGACAGCCCGTGCGTGAATTACTTTCACTGCCTGTATGGGATCACGTGCTCAGTGCGTACACCATGTATGGACAGACGTGATGTTTTCTTAACTCTAAGTAATAGTAAGTATTTAATACGCTATTTAACTTAATACTACTAGATGGACTAGTTAATATAGTAAATATAGCTACTATCTATAATAATGTTCCTTAGATTATAATCTAAGTGGGACATGCATAGAGTGTGGTTGCGAAGATTAACCTAATGCCCTAGGGTGTGATTGATTGATTAACTGGTGAAGGTCCTTGGGTTTAGAGAATACATACTACCTCTTTATGTCCAAGCCAGAGTTCGCCAAACACTAGTTAGCCTCCTAGATTCGTTCCTTCATGTTAGTGTATGTGATTTAAGACCCTACCTAGCTCTTTAGCTACTTCTTTTACACCGTCTAGGTCAAGCGTCTTTCCAGCAACGCAGTCTATGATGATATACCTATTGTCCTCACTTTGAATGAATCGATGGGGTCTTGGGATAGTTACTTTATCCGAGTCGAGGCGCTGCTAGGAGATTTACTTGTTCCTGAACTCTTGGGGAGAATAAAATATCCGGATTTTACAGCTAAATTGTTTGAAATGCGTGACACCTTGTTTGAGTATTGTGGAGAAGATAAAATTTTGGTTGTTGGGTCGTGGAAAATTGAGACTTTACGATTGTCGGTAAGTAAGGGCATCATGTGCAGTTAAGGGCTTATTAAGCGCTATGTAATACTGGGTGTATACACTATATACGTAGCTGTGCATTTCGTAGATTGAATATTAGGGGCAAACGTTGGAGTTCTTACTACTCGTTACCCTCCGAATCGTCGTCCTCCATATCATCATCATTCCCGCAACAGCAGAACCAGGAAGCACAACACCCGTAATTAGACTCATCATCACCATTCAATCCGCCGCCGCAACATTCGCTACCATCTTTCTCCTGAGAGTCAGACCACGGACATAGATAACTACAGATATCACCCCAGCACCATTCATTAGAATCTTGTTCGTCATCCTCATCATATCCTGTTGATTCATACACCATGGGCTCAAATTTCGATGGTTGACCTATGCTGCCCGGAGTGTCTTCGCCGTGCTGGCTCTCTTCGTCATTGCTGCCTACCTGATGGTTTCCGGCACCACTATAGCTGTTGTCTGACTCTTGTTGCAACGCTTCTTCGTCTTCGTACCCTTGTTCATCCAAGGACGACGACTGATTACGCTGTAGTTGCTCGTCAACTACATCGTCGTTGAAAGACGGGAGTGGGCCACCGTATCCTAGCGCTACATGATTTGATTGAGTCCTAGCCTGAGCTTGATCTTCCGCTTCCCGAGAACGTTGCTGTTGGTGTTGCGGAAACCGGTAGCTGGTTGCAGGCGAAGACCCCCCGTACTGAGCAACCCCTTGGGGTCGAGACTCGTAATCGAACTGCGAATCGACATCGAATTGAGAGTGGGGATAGGGATGCGCATAGCGTGACCCATATGATGCTTGAGGATATGAAGGCAAAGTGGGCTGGTATTGCTGTGAAGGATCATGCTCTACTTTGTCATGCTGTTGGGTGGCTGGCGAGTCCATGTCCGAACGTGTGGGCTCCAAGCTTTGGTAGGATAGAGATGATGCATTAGAGCGAGCTCGTAAGTTACGAAGGGATTGTTGCTCCGATTCATCGTCCGATATATCTTGTGGCTTAGGCCTAGGCCTAGAATCCTGCTGATCGTCCGAATTGCTGCCCACGCTCGAGTTGTCTTCAACTTCCTCATTCTCCTCGCCGCTGGAATCTCCATCTCCAGCACCCGAGTCATCGCTCGTTTGGCCTGCGTCACTCTCGCTTGAGTCTTCGTCTGAAGCTTCCAGCTTGTTCCTATCCGGCTTGTCGTCTCTTAAAAGCTTGATTATCTCGGCGTACTCTTTCAATTTGTTGTAGTTGTTAGACTTGGTGCAGTTTTTGCGGCCCTTTTCCGCATAGTAGAGTGGACTCCTTCCGTTGAAGTCCTCTATATCTTTGTCAACTCGATCATCCTCAACAAAGATCTTGCAAATTTTGGCGTTTCCCATCTCAGCGGCGTAAGAGAGTGGACATCTTCCGCTAGTGTCGGTCGTGTTGGGATCTGAATTGGCGTCAAGGAGGGCTTGGAGGATGTCAATTCGTCCTCCCTCTACGGCCAGGGAAAGTGGAGTACGGCCCTTCTTGTCCTTGTCGTGCACAGAGACATGGCCATGTTGAAGAAGTAACTGGACCAAATCACCTTTGCTATTTCGAGCGGCGAGGGCTAGCGGGGTCCGGCCCTTTGCATCTTTGGACCTAAGTTCAGCCCTATCACTTCTGTAAAGTAGAGTGCGCGCAACTTCAGTGTTTCCTTTCGTCACGGCAGCTGAAAGCGGAGTCCGTCCCTTTGAATCCTTTTGTTTCATGTCTTTGCTCACTGCCCTTGGGTTCCCTTGGAGGAGGGAGGAGGTGTCTGTGTCGGTCATGATGTGTAGTAAACTCGCATTTGAATTATAGATTTGTCTGCCAGCAAGCTTGTTAACGGATTGTACGTATTGAGACACCGGAAATGTTTGCAGAAACTGGGCCTGAGAGACCCCGCCTTTTTCTGCTGCGTTGGCGTGATAGAGGATATTTTCCACAGCATATGCTAACGCCGCTTTGGACTGTTTGTCGGAGTTCTGGCGACACTTAGCTAACATCCCAGGTCTTCCCGGAATCAGAGACGGTGGAATGGGCTTCCTTCGGATCTTTGGAGCGGCCTGCTGATGGTGTACCTCTTGGCGGTGTACTCCATTTCCTTTGAGTTCCTCAGATCGGGCTCTAGGGAGGTCAATGCCACCAGACCCGCGTGATACGTTAGCATACCAGTGGCTATCACTGGAGTACGATCCATCGCGAAGGCTTGGTGGGGAGCTCGGCCAATCGATTGAGCGGGATAATGGTTGTGGGGTACGTAAAGAAGCCGGCTCGATGGATCTAGAGCTCTGGTTTGAGTTCCGGTCCAGAAGATTCACAAAATTACCTTCTCGCGATAGCCCTAGTTGATCTGAGTTGCTCCGTAGGCTCATAGGGTGATTTTCATAGTAAGAAGCAGCCAACCCACCCATGTGCAGGCTCTGTCGTCCTTGATCACTTGTGCTCTCCTGAACATCTGGACTTGGTTGTCTGGAGAACCCGAGGCGCCGCAATTGGCTTGTGCAGTTATTCTTTATGAAATCATGGCCTTTAGCCTCGAAGGTAGGAAAGCTCTCCCCAAAAACCTGCTCAATGCCACCGTCGTGTAGAAATGATGGCACCGATTCATGGACGAACTGCACAGTGTGTTTTTCTGACCCCGCAATCCGCACGAGGCCATTGAATACCATCGATATGAGTGCGTTGGCCTTAGAATCGTCCTCAAGCTTTATGTCTGAGTGATAGAAAAGCTCGATGGGGGACATGGATTTGTTTTTGGTGAATAGAAGGACTGAGAGTAGTTTTCGGCGGATGGACTTGTCGCCTTCTTGTCCAAGGGAAGCAATATAAAACTTGGGCAAATCCACTGGTACTTGGTGGATTCGATCTCTCATGAAATGTCCAACCTTTTCCTGTAATGAAGGACTACGGTCCCAGTCTAGCTCTTGTTTAAGCATCTTCACCACAAGCGCTGCCCACAGAAACCTTCCATTGGCTTGTTCTCGCAGCCAAACATGGAGTTGCTGCGCGGATTTGCTGTGTTCCATGTGGAGATTGCTCTCAATATGTGCCGATATCTCATCGTGGTGGCCGCGTTGGTCCTCTAGGGTGAGAAGCTGGGGGGCCTTGACAGCCCCATCTGGATTGTTCCTGCTCGTAATGCATATCCTTAGGGAAGAAGCCTTTGACTTTGCGCACGAGCTATCGAGCTTCTGAAGAAGGTCCAAGATATCGCGAACATCAGATTGCTGGCACTCGTCAAGTGCATCAACGAAGCATAGCACACGCCGAAGTGAGCGAGGAAGGAAAAAATACAAGAGCTCCTTCAGCGTGTCTAGCTCCCATTTTCCGTTTTCATTCTTGGGGAGGCTCTTCAGAAGATGCGTTTCAATTGAAATAGTTCCCATTTCTTGAAGTACTTGTAGGAGTAAAGACCGATATAACCCAGAAGCCGTTCTTTGTAACTCCACCCCCTGAGCGAAGAAGAAAAAAGAGATGACAAGGAGATTGCTCGGATTCGCACGGTAATGCCTAATGGTTGACTCCACGAGTGTGGACTTGCCGGACCCTGCATCTCCTTTGATCCATAGAAAATTGGCCTCATATTGGCCGTTGTTAGAATCAGCTGACCAGTTTTGGTATTCTTCAGTGTCTAGAATCCACTTTCGTGGTGTTACTTGTTCACTCTCAATGGCGGATCGACGCATGTCTAGTCTGGGGAATCGTAAAGCTTGCAATAGCTGGGTGCGTTGGTCCTCAGTGAGTTCTACTAATTCGCTGGTCTGTCTTGTCAGCCTGTCAGCAATATCCTTCTTCACGAGTAGAGATGCTGTCTGACCCAAAGTTACGTAAAACTTGATCAAGATGGCGTGCCACTTGCAGGTAATGTCGGTCCTTTTTATGACCAAATTTGATCATTTCTTTATGATCCGCCTGGATTTGGATGGTCACTTCGTTCTTACTGTGCATTCGAGCACCATTTCCATCGACTGCATGATAAAGTTCGCCAGCCTTATCGCCTATCATCTGTCGCCGAATTAGTATCTTCCTTTGAGTCAATGATCCGGGTTAGATCTACTAGTCTTCTGGTCATCTGCTGTTCCACACATGTGATGATTTTGACCTTTGCGGAAAGCTCCGTCAAGGTTGAACGGAGCATAATGCCAATATCGGAATTTTGCTTGAGATCACGGACCGTGTTTCTCATAGTCGGGTTCACGCGCCTTTCGGTTAGCTCTTCCAGTGGCTCCGTAATCATACCCAGAAGAGGAGTTCCAAAGAAAACAAGGCATCGAACCGCTTTTAAATTCGTTTGGTAGGTCGGATCATCTCTCTTTGATGAAAGTTCATGAAGAACCTGGGTTGTTTAGTAAATACTCACTGTTGGCACGTGAACTGATCATACCCCAGTGATGATTCTCCCGCCGAAGCTGTGACCAACGAATATCAATGGGCGCTTCTGATCTTCGACAGAAGGCCGTATATCAGAAAGCTGCCCAACAAACCCAGAACAGAAATCGTAGAGCCCTGAGGTGGATCTGTCCTCGTCGAGCGCCCCTTCATACCCAAAGGATAAGATTCTAGCCTCGGGGACATTGTTTGGCAGAAAATCGCGTGGCCAAAATCTACCATTGGCCGCCGTCCAAGAACCGATTGCATGGCCGCCAAGGCCATGGACGAAGATGATGCTGTTAAGGCATAAGCTGAATGTACAATCACGCAGCAATAAATCAAACCATACTCGGCCTTAGGTGGACTCTTTGAAGGTTCATAAAGTGTCGTGTAACCATGACAAAGCTCAAAAACGAGCCAAGTGTTATCACCTTCCAGCTGAATAGAAGCTTCAGGTCTGGTATTCAGATTTGAGAGAGCTTTTGGTATACCTTTATAAAAGGTAACCAACGCGGTGCTGTTCTCAGTCTCTGTATTTAGAGCCGCTGTCCGATAGAGCGAACCAACCCGGACGTCATGTTCTGGGAACTCTTGGCGAAGTTTTTGGCAAAGGATATCTTCCGTCCAATCTGATGGGATATCCTGGGCTCGAAACGTCCGTCCTTTCGAGGTAGGCATTGACATGATGCAGGAGAAAAAAGCTCGSGAGCCAATGTAGAACTTGGAGAAAGATATGTACCAAGTATTTCAAGAGAAAAGACAGAGGGGAGCTGAGGATTGCAAAGCGAAGTTACGATGAAGAGGAATTGTGAGAGAATTAAAAGAGGGTTAGTCGGTCAATTAAGTTGGATAGAGAGTGCAAGGTTATAGAGACGTACGAAATGATTCCGACGGATCTTCATGTTATATGAGCCGTGAAGGGCGCTAGGGTGGTATCTAGCCTTGTGTATTTTCTCAGCCTTGTCGCCCGTCCGACAAGCTGGAATTGCCTTCCTGCAGCCACACTGCAGCCACCCTGTAGCCTTTCCAACACCACGCCGGTCGACAACCTATAGAAGGGCATAATCCTTAGATAAGCGCCCGCATAGGGAAGTAGTGTATGTCATGGCGACCGTGGTAGGGGGGTTACCGACGTTAAGTGGTTCCCGTGGTCTCAACGGCCAAGTCCAGCTGAGTTGGTCCCACGGCTGAAATTAGCGGTGAAGATGTGAAGATCAAGAGCAGGCTTTCCAGAGCGATTGTGTTGTGTTACGACCGCAGGAAGACATTAAAGACGGGGCCAGCCATCCTTCGAAATTTGAGCCAAAGCCCAACACCGACTACTGCATGGCTGTCCCAACCCTAAACAAAATTAGCAAGATACCACAGCATAATTCTGAAACAGGATGATCGGAAATCAGCTCTCCTTTATCGAAACCCTTCCCGCGGAGCCTCGCTCAGCTCACCCTGCGCCTGATGGTGAGCATGCTTGCTTACCTGGCTATCCTAATCTTGGGTTGGATAAGCATGAGGCTCTATCGTCCTTCCTAACGAGGGATCTTGAGTGTCAAGAGTTAGAAAAAATAGCGGACCGATTATGGATTATGACGATGCAGTCCAGCGCAAACATTTCCTCGTTGCATCGACAGAAGGTGAAGAAGCGAGAAGTCGTCATCACGGAGGAGCCGAGACTACATTTGATCTGGTTTTACAATACAATCTACATCAAACCAATGCCACGATATCTTCTCTCTCGTAACTTCTGGCAGATGTGTCTCTTGGACAAGAAGCAGCCCCTTGGGGCCAGGCAAAAGTTCATCCTACAAAGCGCCTTGGGATTTTTTCGCACCTACGCCCACTTATTGTCTCACGAGTCGGACCTCCGTATCGCCCAGAGCTCAAGCTTGGGACTCATCCCTGACCACATCAACTGGGACCAATGGTGTCTCCTCCGCGACAAGCTCTTGGCCATCAGTGACGAGGACGTCTCAAAACGATTCGGATTCGGAGAAATCCGTCTCACGCGGCTGAATCTTTACTGCAAGATTTTGCTCTTCACTTGGCACTACCATCGCACCTATCCCCAGTACAGCGATTACTTTGCCAGTTTCTACCCACCCCTACTTTTTGCATTCGGCATAATCTCCACAATACTCGCGTCAATGCAGGTGATGGCGACCGTGGAGCAAATTGAGGAGACCTATCCCAACCTGATTGGCTTCTTCCGTATCTTCAGCATCCTCATCATTGCAGTTGCACTTATATTAGTGGCTAGTTTCTTGTCTCTTCTCGTGTGGAAAATCGCAAGGGAGTGGCGATTTGCGTTGCTTTCTCGCTATTCGATGTCGATGTCGATGAGGTCAAGCCCATAGCTATTCGAAGAATTACGTCCAGATAACAAGCTTCCCGATGAACAATACCATTATCATTCTCAAATACTTAGCAACACCAACATGTTCTACTGAAGATATTGGAGCAGAGACGTTTACTGAAAGATACATCCATATGTGCAATGAAGACCCTTGCGGTAGACTAAAGGTCTTGAGATCAAGGCCAATCCGAAAGAGTGGACGAACACGGCGCTTAAATGCTCTCCAGCTGAAAAAAAAAGCCCATCCTTAAATTTCTATTCGTGAGGACTTAGACGTGCACTATGCATAGCCATCTGGCGTAGCATTAAACACATGATGAATCGCCAGAATTATGAGCTACGACACCACGGCCTACTGCGTAAGCGCCCGACTCCTCGCCTCTTCACGATTCAGCCCTGCCTGCACTTGCCTATTCAGTAACTGCCAGGTTAAACAGGGACTTGGGGTCCGGTGAAGCTTGGCTATGCCGGCGAAGCGCCCGGAGGTGTGTCTTCGTTTAGGATGCATGGTGTATCAAGCTCTAATGCAGCCTTACGACGACCCCAATTTAGGAAAAGCCACGTATCATAGTATTAAGAAGATGACTGGGGCTGCCAAGAAAAAAGTAATGTCCTCCTGCAACGTATATTCGCTCTTCACCCTTCACCTCAGCCTCGAGGGCGAGCCTCGTGCCACCAACACCATGGCATCTCGGCAGTTATCCTATTGTGCCTCAGGCTGCGGTCAGTTGATCTTACTGCATAATTATCCTCAGTATTAGTGTCACGGACATTAGTCCTTCATCTTAGATAGTAACCGGTGAAACGAATAGGAGATCTCTAGGCAAGCCTACGTCGAACCTATACAATGAGAACCCCTGAAAAATCGAGATAGTATAAAGTATTCCAGTTACTCCCATTCATTACTCTTGTAGATCATTAAGATCATCTTCCGCTTCTCTTTCTACCCTCAGTTCTTTTTCTACCCTCGCTTCATTGTATGCCCCAACTCTTCCTTATTATATTCCGACCACTCGTTGACATAACATCATCCAAACACTACAAAATCAATCACTTGTCTACCAAATGGCAAAGGGGATGCATAAATCTCAGAAGACTAGCCATCACCCGGCGAAGAAGTCGTCCAAAAAGGGGAAGCCCGCACATCTCATGAGAGTTTGTCTTGTCGTCCTATCGGTATCTGCTTTTCTAGTGACCTTTGGTATCGGTGGTGAGTATTCATTGTTACACCTGCAGCTAAAAGTGACACCAAATTGACAATAGCAGTGCTCACCATGGTGGGTTGTCGTTCGTCAAATTCATTCATACGGTCTCTCTATCTGGCCGAGGTCCGCCAAAACGGCACCTCAAATACACCTTATGACATGCAATTAGGTGTTGGGTATTTCGGTATGCTGGAGCTATCAACCTTTTGCCATTCAAGCTAACACAGTCCATCAGGTGCATGTCTTGAACTGTCTAGCAATGCACGGTCCGGTGACGCCTCAGCCAACTCCACCCAAATCCACTGCCTCAGCAACATGCGCGGCATCGACAGCGACGATATTGAGGAAGAACTTTTGGAGGACCTGAAACTGGGCCAAGACGCCGGAAAACAGCTGAAAGGTTTGCTTCAGAATAACACCTCGACCGTTGCCCATCTCCAAATGGACGTCTTCCGCTGGCAGCCCCCAGTGTTCCACTTGGTCTTTTTCACCCTGAGTGGCCTCATGCTCTTCGTCGCGGTGTCCAATCGTTCGTCTAAGAAATTGTACAAGGTCATGTTATTCCTTGCAATTATCATGGGCAGCCTCGCACTCGCGTTGGCCTTGTTGTTCACATTCGGCTCCGAAACCGCGCTTAATGCTCTGGTCAATGGAGACAAATCCAAGGAGTCCATCTCACTCGGTGGTGGGACTTTCATCTATCGCGCCGGTAGAGTGGCACTGTTACACTATGTTCAATTTGGTGCCGCAGTAATCTTTTATTCCGCAATGTGTGTGCTATATGCTCGGTCAAAGAGTAAGACTAGCCATGCCTAAGGTACATGGATAGGTTTATATTATTAGAAGAGACGAATTATTAAGGCTCTTATAGAGTCTTCAGGGGGCTATGTTAGCTATAGATCGGGTGCTCTTTGTTAAACATTGAAGATAGTATGACCTTATGTTTTATTTGTGTCTAGTGCTTCAGCACATCAAGATAATATACCACTTTACGAATTGCGTATAGAATTTGTAAGTTTGAATTGTTTTGGTGTCATCTTTGTGAGGCATTTGGTGCTCAGTTGGGCCGTAGCGTGCCAATATGGGCCAATAAGGGCCAGAGCACGTGATATTAGGGCTAGTAACCTCGCCGGCACTTGAAGAGTTTGCCCTGAACAAAGGAGAGAGGGCAGCGATTCGTCTCTCTTACGCCTCACCGAGGAATATATTCTGTTCTTGACCAAATATATCGTATTACACCGCGTTGTGAACCCGGCCTTAACATTTGAGAACTGAAGGCATTATGATGCCATGGATCCCACCACCGTGAATATTGGACACATTACAGTGCGCCAATGTAGGACTTGCACATTCATGTACCTCCTCTGCTGTACTCATGCCCCATATATGCAAGACGTTTGTACTAGCAGATTTGAATTCACTTCCAATCAAGACATTCCTGAGCAGCGTCTCACTCATCCTTGTCTGTCCCATGCAGTGTAACAGTAGTGACGAAAACAAATGTCTTTTTCTCTCCAAATGCTACAAGGAGTATATCCAATGAAAGATTCATGATATTATAAAATCTACATCACAGTTTCTGCGCTCGATTTCCGAGTGTCCCGTCCTTGCGCAAATCCACATAAGGCTGGAATCCACTCAGACTCTCCGGGTTCGCCACGGTCCCACTGACGGCCGCCTTGACACCGCTCACAATCTGCTTGACATTGATCTCACACTTCTTCCCATTGACTGTGTACGGAATGGCGGCGACTTCGAAGATGAACTTTGGAACGTGCTTTGCGGAATACTTCTCTTTGATGGCAGCCTTGACTCGGGATACCAGTGCCGGAGTGAAGACATTGCCCGCTTTCATCTTAACGAACAGCAATACGCGCTCGTCCAAGTCGCCTTTCCTTCGTTGTCCGACACAGATGCAATCTTCAATCTCGTCGAAGCGGTCTGTCACAGCGTAGATTTCTGCTGATCCGAAGCGCACTCCAGAAGGGTTGAGGACGCCGTCGCTGAGAATCCTTAGCCTATTTCCTAAAGAGGAGTGTTTCCCAAAACTCACGATCTTCCAAGCATGCGTATACCTCCTGTGCCTTTTTGAGCTTGAATGAAGTCTCCCTGGCACCACGCGCCGTCTCCAAATCGCTGAAAGTAAGACGATCTGTACTTTTCGAGTCCTCCTTGCCCGTAGAAAGCCAACGGCTGGCTCGGAAATGGCTGTGTGCAGACAAGCTCTCCAGGTGATTCCGGTTCCCTCACCGGTGCTGGTTTGTCTGAGACTGGATCGAATATCTCTACGGCCATGCCGAGGCATCGAACTTGAACTTCGCCCTTATACACTGGAACAAGGGGTGTGCCACCCACAACTATCCAAGTCAGGAATGCCCATCAAGAAATAAAATGTCTGGGCAAGGGTATTTTCTTACAACTTCCAGCAATATCGGTGCCTCCGCTCATTGATATTAGATGGGTTTGTTTGGGAAAGGCACCCGAATAAAACCATTCGTATAAGTCATCCGAGAGGACGGAGCCGGTTGAAGTCACGATTCGAAGGCCATCGATTCTATAATCACGATCTAATCTTCGTTAGTGTCCTGTCGCGTAAAAATCTTCGAGTCAACGCACGGGGGTGAATGCCTCTATCTCGAAGCTCCGACAGATATCGTGGAGATGTTCCAAACACAGTGACACTGCATACATATTGTCAGAACTGGAGTAGGTAGGTACCGTGGAATGCATGACGAACCCTACTGATTCCGCTCGTTTCAATAAGATGTCAGGTGTGGGATGGAATGGCGATCCATCATACAGCAGCATGGATGATGCTATTGAAAGATTGATCAGATTCAGTACCCACATCACCCATCCCGTCTATGTAGAGAACTTAGTGATTGGTAGACTCTCGTTCAAAGCTTCCGACTCACCGTCGTGTATTGGAAGACAACGTCGCTTTTCCGCACATCGTGCTGGAGTTGACTATCTGTCTTGACCTTGAGAGCGACACCCTTCGTGGAGCCGGGTGAGTGGAATGTAAATTTTGGAGATTTGGGCTAGCTTACACCTGCGGAATGTACAATACACTTGGGCGGACCAGTCTGTCATGCGGCTCGAATTAGCAATGCACTACACGAGAATGACATTTCCAGTGAATTGGATTGGCTTCAACTCACAGTGCCAGACGAGAATAGAATAAAAGCCGGATGCGAGAACGGGAATGATTTCATGACGAGCTCATCATCTGCTCCAAGAGAGAGGAATTCGTCCCAGTGCATACAACGAGTAAAGCTCTCCAAGCGCACGGTACCATTCCACCATGCAGGGAGAACGACAACACTTCGCGAGTGCTCATTTGACTCGGCGAGCGTCCGGGACCACTCTTCAATGTTACTGCTGAGCTGGATGCGCTTGTTTGCATAAATGTACCCGCTATCTGCAAAGATCAGCTTAGGCTTGATCTGCGTATATCTATCAATGATGGCCTTGGGGCCCATGTCCGGTGACGAGGAAGACCACACTGCGCCGAGCGAGAGCGTCGCAAGACAGAGTACTATGGCATTTACAGAGTTGGAGATGACAGCTGCTATTCTGTCGCCAGCGCCGACACCGCAAGCCACCATGGCGTTGTACGCCCTCTTGACCCGCCATCTGAGCGCCTTCCATGTGACGGCCTCGAAGCCATCCATTCCCTCGCAGCAGAAGTGAATCGCTATTTGCGAGCTATTTGAATTTCGAAGGAGAAGCTCCGCAAGGTTGAACTTTTCTTCTGGGAAGAATCGCGGAGGAGGAAACATGGAGCCGCCATTGCCCGCTGTCTAGCATACGTGCGACGAATTAGCCAGTTTTGCCCTTTCTCCCATGGTGACCGGATACTAACCGATGGTTGCAAGGCTTCGCCGCGCTGCTTCTCTCCCGGAGGAGCAATCTCGACGAATTGATAGGCATACCTCCAGAAATCGCGAAGTGTTCTTGGATCTGTTGACCAACGGTGCAGATCGTGATACGACCGCAGCTTGAGGCCATGCTTTTTATTTACATGTCGCATAAACTTTGCGACGTTGGTCTCGTGCTTATTCCTTGGCTGCCATAGCGGTTGGGGATTGGTGGACGCCATGATGCGGAATTGATGATTGTTTTTCTTGTTTCTTTTCTTTTCTGGCAAAAAAGATTTCTGGGATTCTTTGGATTGGTCTACGTGGACCCTAACCGCGGACAGCACTAACTAAGGGCCAAATAAAAACTTTGATTAGGTGCTCACAAGCTTGGGTCAGAGTAGAGTGAATATCCCAGTATATGAGACATGACTCTAGGAGTTCGCAGGGACAGCTAGGGACCGCTCTGGGCACTATTTCCGTATTGGGGTGCATCAATTCATCACCGATGTGCTCCTCGGCGTCTACATCAAGACGAAAAGAGTAACTGGTGTACCTATTTTGGGGGCGAAAGCCACCGAGGAATGACCTTTTGCCTTTTCCCCCCGAGGTAATTACCTTGGCAACCAGTTTCTGATCACCGAGGTTGCTGCCCCAAGCCCTATACTGGGACTGGCTAAATGCTCCCGCAACTATAGTCGAAGAATTAACTTGACTGGAGAAAGGATTCAATCAGAGATGGTCATTCCGAATCCCAAGACCTTCTCACGCAGCCCTTTCCTTGACTCCCTACCGCATCTAGACCTCATGGCCACTTGCCTTGTTGCTTCCCTGCCACGGCTATCTGCTGCAGCAGCATGGCCAGTCACTGCTTTCATCTGCATCATTACAGCCTCAACTACTCTTGTCCTCGAAAGGCGGCCCTCTGGTAGCAATCGCACGCTCCGTAGATCATGCATGCATGCCATCGCTGCCACGTCCGCAAACTCCGCTGCGGTCGTCGCGTACCGGGAATGCCCTGCTTGCGAGAAGGCAGGTGCTCCCTGGCTTCATGTGAATAAGCTAAGGAAACGAAACATACCCCGAGCTTATCTGAACAATGTAGAGAGTCAGCTAGAGAACCTACTCCAAGAGAACAAGAAGCTCCGCGGTGAATTGTCCTTGCTTCGATGCACAAGACCTGATCTTGTATGTATGACCTCGCCCCAAAACAACATCAACAGCAGCGGCGGGTCCAACAGTATCAGAGCTTAGGCAACCGGCTGGCTTCGTCCTTGGACTGACAATGGATTCGAAGCTAAATTGGAATACAGAAAAAATTAGACGAAAAGGGACAAAGATAGTCAATGCGCTGAGCCGCCTTGGGGGATTCATTTGAGCGCCAGCCTCATCAACCTGCGGCGAATATACGAAGGCATGGTGCACCCGCAGAGGATCCACGCATGCTCGTTATGGTCGAATGCTAGCATGAAAGGGAAGCTGTACACCAGAAAGATGCTCAACACATCGCAGAGCATACAGCCAAGAGCGGGGAGGGCTATCAGCAGGGCTTACAGTTACAGATCCACGTCAAGAGTGCGTACCGTTGAACAAGACGCTCCTAGGGAACAGGATACTACATCCCGGTAAAGCTGTCAAAAGCTTGGTCGGAACCTTGAAATCCAGTATCCCAACTGCGCACCAAAGGGATCAAGTTCCATGCCATCGAAGCCGAAACATGGCTGGCTCTCCAGGACGTGCGGCACAGGCGGCAAACCAAGATCCTCATCTAACATCTTATGGCGATTGGTACCCGAGGGGATCGCAGCCGATTCAGGCGCAAATCGCTCCTGCCGTGCGTCTATTGAGCTGCCGGGCGTTGACCTGTGCAGATCATCTCCGAGATGCGATCGACCCCGAAATTCACTGTGCAGCATGGCCACAGTATAAAATGCCCGGAAAATCTGAAGCTGCTTCGCGCATGTAGTGTAATTTAGTTCCTGTGAGAGCTGTTCTAGAGCTTTTACAAACGCTTTCAGACTTTTCAGGTCTGCCAGATTGCCGGTCTCAATAATGTTGCAGAAGATAATACTGAAAGGCAGAAAGGGGAAGTGGATAAGTCCGCCAATGACCCATAACTCAAACAGCCCAGGACTACGGTCATAGCCGGTGAGCAAGACAATGCATGTAGTGTACTCATGGAGGCTTTCGCGGGAATCCGCCATACATTCTGTAGATATCAAGGTTGATGACTGATTGAATGCGACGCGATAAATGACTAAGAGAATCAGGTAGTCGGTAGCTCTAGTGACGTACTGATAGAATTCGTCTGGAACAATCCCTCCAATGGTGCCACGCGAAATCTCACTCCACCGTGACTAGGCCGTCAAGTCAACAGATTCCAGAGCTGACCAAGTCAACGTACCATGTGCAATTCCTTTGAAGCGATGAGAGCTCGGCATTCTGCTGCAATAGCTTAACAGCAGAGCAGCTTCTCTTTAGACGGTCCCTTCCAAGGCCCTCTTAAGTAGCATACATACCATATAGAAGAATCCTGATTAAGGAGAATCCACCCATAGAGACAATTCACTCATAGGCTATCTCTAAGAGTAAAGGTGTCATTTACTCGATGAGAAACCTTGTGTCCCTTATCATTCACATGCTGGTTAGCAGAGTGCCGGCTTGTAAATTGGCGATCGCATGTCTCGCACCCGTATTCAACGTCTCTTGAGATATTATTTCAGAATATTGGCGCATATATCTATCGATATCCCTACTCAGAAATCTATGAATAATTGCCATTTATTACGGTATGGATAGGTGGTCACCTTGATGATGTAGTACTATTCCTACCTATGTTAGCACTATAGATCAGGCACTTCCTTATGAGAGGGATCTCACGCCTAGTTTCATACAATCAACTCAACTGCACACCCATAGTCAATCCACCGCCGCGACATATATCCCCCTACCAACGAAAAGAAAACAAAAGAAGGTCGTTATGACAGCCTTTGCGTAAGGCTCTACAGCTTTTAGTCGTGGGGCTGTTTCAGTGTTTGGATTAGGCGTTACGTCTACGGATTCGTCGCCATTGACCAAAACAACAGACAAGAACGCGACACTTGTTACGACGACTCCACACTACGGTAAAGGGTTTTGGGGGGAAATCGCTAATAACGAACGTGATAGCGTTCCATCCTGTCTGTTAAGCAAACGCGTCTTAGGTACGTCGCAGTCGAATCTCGGTTATCATTCATCTTCCCAACTTCCCACACAGCGCTACATTGACTAACGTACGTCGCAATCGACAACCTTGATTCCACGCTGCAAGTCGTATGAGAAGCCGTGGACCTCTCGTTCCAGCTTGCATACCTAAATGGAGGATCTACGGCTGTCTGTTGGTCGTTTGTAGCGAGAAAGGTTGGAGCCATTGACCTTTTTATACCTACAGCAACAGATCTTACTCAAGGATACACACTGTCTAGTTGGCTCTACTAATCTCCGAGGGCTTCCGCAGTACAACTTTAAATACGAGACCTCGCTATTATCTAACTCTTTACAGAATTAACTGGGCTTTTTACGTAGTGCAAAGTTAAAGCCAAATCCAGCTCCTTAACGCTCCCGCTACGTATACCCTGTTTGCTTTCTACAAAGTTATATTAGTGTACACCTAGACACTTCAACCAGTCCTGATGAGCCTAGAGGGCACTGGTGCTCATGGGGTAATATTTTGTCGCACCTTTGGGTGCGGTTTTTGGAGGCAGGGAAGTTAGAAGAGAGTGTAGATGTTGAATTGCTTGTAGCATCCTAGCTCAAACTTATATGGAGGTCATCACACGGCGTTATTAGTACCAAGGTTAACGTTCCCGACAACACTTGGCCTGCGACATATTCTATTTCGATGTCTTGTCTAGGAGTCCTAATTGGGGAGGCACGGCGATGCTTCCTTTACGATCAGCGATCTACGCTTGTTTCTCGGGGAAGAGACGAATGCAGCTGGGTTGGTATGACGAGATGTTGATGTGAAAATTGGTTGAGAATTTGTCGCAGGCCAAGTGTTGTCGGGAACTGTTGATAGGGTTGTTATTGTATTCCTTTTCTTTCTTTTAGAGACCTTGGATGAGCTGATACATATGTACAGTGCCAGGAGACTAGTACTGTGGAGTCTCAGCGCCACCATATATGTCACGTCTCAGAACCTGATATTCAGCAGGACGAACCATTGTATGTAGTCCAACCATTGTCTGTGGATCGACCCTTGTCTGTGGACCAGATATTACGTGTAACAGATGCTAGATGCACACGCATATATATGTAGCATGCGGCCTGTTAGACGCAATCAATCAACAGGAATCACCTGCTTCAACAGATAAAAAGTCAAAGTTTGGGCATGACGGGACCTGAGACTCTATACTCACAGTCAACCTTTCGCAGGAAGTGATGAAAATGTCGACAAGCTGAAACTTACAATGCAGAAACTCAGTAGAGATTCAGATTATTAAAAAGGGGGCGAACCGGATGAACTTCCCTTAGCCAAAGAAAAAGAAAAGAAGCAAAAGCACCAAAAGTGTCTCAACATGCAGATACCACAACTCGGCACTTGTGTGACTAATCTATCCCAAACACCAAGACGGAAGGAATGGAATTCATTTACATGTGACCTAAGCTACTCTATTAAATGAACAACCAGCATATGATGGAGTAGAACATGTCAGTCACGATCACGAGATCCTTGGTGGACCTTCACTTATCGACTGTCTCTCAAGAAACCACCACGACCAGCACAAAAACCTCTTCTCCGATGTCAGGAGCCAAGAGCGAGAATTGCCAAAAAAAGTGTAGGGACTTGTCGAAGAGTCCACGAAGTCGCAATATTAAGAAATAGCTAGAGGAGCGGGTCACTATCGTCGACTTCAAGATGACGAAGGTGGTCGGTCTACAAAGGTAATAAGGGCAGGGATCCTCAACAACGACGTGTTCCGAGAGCTTCTGGAACAACGAGGGAAATGCGGATAGAACATATACTTGAGCAAGTAGTATCTCTTGTATGTTTATAAGAACCTGCAAGCAAAGAAGAGTAGTGAAATCATGACGAAAGCTGTTACGAGACTGCCCAGTGCTACCGCGCACCGCTGTGAACTATTCAAGGTGCTTGAGTTACGCGAAAATGAGAAGCATGTAAGGGAAAAAGGCTGCGCATGCGACTTGAAGATCGATGTCGACCAGATGTGCGTTCGTCATGAACTGAAGTTAGCGTGATTCGAATAAAGAATGGCGGGAGTGGAAACAGGCCCTAAGCTATACGGGCCTATTATTGGGTAGACAATACAGCTCTTACGTATTATGCTGCATGTGGATAGGGACCCCGTATCTGGCTTCTGAGGTCCCAGTAGCTGGAACGTACTATAGTCCCTCATGTTATCGAACGTGAAAGCTATAGTCAGAGCAGCTAGCAGGAGTCTCAAGAGACCAGGTGCTCCGAGAATGGTAGAGCAACCCCTTGGTGAAGGTTTAGGAAGAGTAGCATAGTATGGAACAGTAAGTCCTGCGCGCAGACACGCGTTTGCCGCACATAAAACGACGTTTGCCCTCTAGTGGCATGCTCTTGCTGAATTCTGCCCTCGTCTCTCAACTACCATTCGGTTAGTGAGCGCCAAATCACACAATCTCCAACCCCATCTGGATAGTCAGCCTAGAGAGCTTTGCCCCACTAGTGCTTTTGCGCGCGCTATTTCCCGATTATCTCATATACGTGGTTGCGGTCACCTCGGTAGAGTGGAGGCCTCGGCGAACTGGATGGAGAACTACACCACCAAGGCACGAGATCAGCCACGCCCAGGCTGATGATCGACGTAGCTATGGCTAACTAATTTGCCGTGAAACCTTCGAATACCTTTCATAGTTGCGTAGGGCAAAGCGCGGAAGCTCTGCAATTACCGGTCTGGAGTTCATAAGCATCCTCCTTGCTTCAGTGATTCTTTGCCAACAGTCCATATCGCTGATTGGTATTTTTTGATCTAGTATGGAGGCAGGGCTCTTGTCTATATCGTCCCGTCTACTCGTTAGGAGCCAAAGATATTCCACAAAGCTCTCGAGAGGCATTTTGCGACCCTTCCCACCTACAAAAGCGTCACGTCGAAGCATCCACGCGTTAGCAACCGAATATCTCCCTCTCAACCAACCAGAATGGTCCGACTCTCAACGCTCTGTCCGTGAAGCCGTCGCTAAGATATGCGCCAAGTATCCTGATGAGTATTGGATGGAGCGCGACAACGAACACAAGTTTCCCTGGGAGCTCTATAAGGACTTGGCGTCGAATGGATGGCTAGGCATCTGCTTGCCGCAGAAATATGGCGGCTCTGAGCTAGGCATCGCGGAGGCGGCTGTAATGCTGCAGACGATAGCAGAGTCAGGGGCTGGCATGAACGGCGCGTCGTCGGTTCATATGAATATCTTTGGCCTCGAGCCCATCGCCAAATTCGGGACAGACCAGCAGAAGCAAAAATGGCTGGTTCCTCTAATCAAGGGCGAGGAGCGCGCTTGCTTTGGTGTTACGGAACCAAACACTGGCCTGGACACTTTGAGGTTACAGTCGACTGCCAGACGAGATGGTGATCACTACTATATCCTGAAAGGGTCTAAAGTGTTCATCTCGACTGCCCAGGTCGCAGAGAAGATACTTATTCTTGTGCGAACAACACCCTTAGAGGATGTCAAGAAGCCAAGTCAAGGGCTCTCACTTTTCTATACAGACCTTGATCGATCATCTGTGGACATTACCGAGATTCCAAAGATGGGGCGGTCCGCAGTTGACACAAACGCCCTCTTCTTTGAGGACTGGAAAGTTCCTGCTAGTGACCTAGTAGGCAAAGAAGGTGATGGGTTTAAGATGATTATGCACGGTATGAATGCGGAGCGTATTCTTGTCGGTGCTGAGGCTTTAGGTATTGGATATGCAGCGCTACGACGCGCCTGTAACTACGCTAATGAAAGGGTCGTTTTTAATAACCTGATTGGAAAGAATCAAGGAATACAGCACCCGCTAGCTGAGTGCTGGATGGACCTTGAAGGAGCAAGATTAATGATTTATCTCGCAGCACGTCTATATGACGAAGGATATGTAGATGGTGAATATGCGAATGCTGGAAAGTTCTTAGCCTCTGAAGCAGCGTTTAAGGCGGCAGAGAGAGCAATTATGACCCATGGAGGCATGGGTTATGCAAAGGAATACCACGTAGAGCGCTATCTGCGAGAAGCTACCCTGTCGCGAATTGCTCCAGTCAGTGCGGAGATGATCAAGAATTACATTGGGCAAAGGGTTCTCGGCCTACCGAAGAGCTACTAGAAACATTGTTGTATATATATATGCCGCATCAAATTACATTGTCGCCTAACATGCAACTTTTGGACAACTTCAAACGTCATGATCGATTTTTCGAACCCGAAATTCTAGGAACGGAATCTGTTTTCCCTGTTTAAGTCATATGATATCTACCCAGCCTTGTGGAAGAAAAGGGCAGCGTGCGGTCCAGCGGCCCATCGGTTGCAGGAATGCATGAAAATCGACGTCAAGGAGAGCCGGCATCCGCGGTATAAACATTGCATGGGACCAAGAAAGGCGGACTGCTTCCCTCCAGTCTGCCGAGGCCATTAATTATGTTCATCACGAATTGATGCTCCCTGTATCCACATTTCCACGGCCCCCCTGTCTCGACTCTATGCAGATGACCGAGGCGCGGATCTACCCATCGAGATCCCTCTAGCTACATTACCGACGCCAGAGAAGAAACTAGGCTTTGGTAAATAAAGAAAATGCCATCTTGATCGCACACGTCCTCTTCCAACGCATAAAGACTCATTCACTTGCTTCCGATTCCGGCACTAATTGACTATCATGAGGACCTTTTTGCCATATCTCAGTCGACAACTGCGAATCGCCGAAATTACAACCAATCTCGCCGCCAGAAGAGTCACTAGAAAGGGGCATTGGGTGTCCATACGGCACTCCTCGACTAGCGTTGAACTGCAATCGAACCGGAATAGCCAAGGTTCATTGGCCGGAATCAAAATACTGGATCTATCTCGGGTTCTTGCTGTAGGCCATCCATTCCAGCCCAAAGTCTTTGGAACAAGGCAATTTTACGAGCTAAGACATACTGAGCAATTTAGGCTCCCTACTGCACGCAGATACTAGCAGACTATGGTGCGGACGTGATCAAAGTCGAAGCAGTCGGCAAAGGCGTAAGGCTCAAATTCCCTATATATTTCTCATATATGGCATATCGTATGAACTGATGGACGAGATTCTTGCGACAGGATGATACTCGGCACTGGAGAATGAAAGGGGAAGATGCAGCTTGGAAGAAGTCGGCTGGACCAATTTCGAATTACTTCTCAGCGATTAATAGAAACAAGAGATCGGTCACGCTAGATCTCAAGCGAGCTGAAGGAATAGAGGTATTGCATCGACTGGTCGAGAAGGCGGATGTCGTGTGAGTGGTTTAGCGTAAAACAACACGTGATATCGTATTCTCAAGCAACTGACTGAGAGCGCATAGGGTGGAGAACTTCAAACCAGGCACCATGGAGCGTCTAGGAATCGGCTACGAGCAATTGCAAAAGGTGAACCCACGGCTCATATATGCGAGTATCTCTGGTAAGATTCGGCAAGGCCTCGCCATCCCATTCAAAGGCTTAGCCACCATATAGGTTACGGAACTACGGGTCCTTATGCCAAACGCGGAGGATATGATCCGATTGCAGGTGCAGAGGCCGGCTTGCTCCATGTCACTGGTGAGCGTAATGGGCCGCCCGTGCGCCCTGGGCTCGGAGTGATTGATATGGCAACGGGATTGTATATGCATGGTGCGATCATGGCAGCCCTTTATGCCCGGCAAAATGGCGCCATGGGTCAGCGCATAGATGCATCGCTCTTCGAAACTCAAATCAGCCTTTTGGTCAATGTTGGGTTATCATGGTTGAACCTAGGCATTGAGGCAGAGCGTTGGGGATGCCAGCATCCTAGTATCGCTCCGTATGACGCGTTCAAAACAAAAGACTTGTACCTTGTCTGCGGCGCCACGAATGATGCCCAATTCGCGTCGCTCTGCAAATTGCTTGGCTTAGAGTCACTGGTAAAGGACGAGCTGTTCGCGACCAATCCGAAGCGTGTCGAAAACAGAGAGGCACTTGCCCAAATTTTCAACAAGGTCTTCATGACAAGGACGACTTCGGAATGGATTCAGCAATTCGAAGGTACAGGGCTCCCCTTTGCGCCAATCAATAATATGGAGAGGACGTTCACGCATCCGCAGACATTGGCCAGAGATATGATTGCAGAGGTCCCAATCGATGCTGCAGAGACTGGCAATATCAGACTCATTGGTCCCGCAGTCAAATTCAGCGGCACGCAGAGTAGAATCAAGAGCGAGCCGCCGACACTTGGACAACATACTGACGAAGTCCTCGGAGAGCTTGGGTTTGACAGCAGTGCAGTCGAAGCCCTAAGGAAGGAAGGAGTGGTATAGATATTCACAGATAACGCGTTTTAGAAGACATTCCACCTTTTCACTCCAAATTCCCCTGCACGTGGTCCTTGGGCCTTTGGCAGAGCCATGCGAGATTGTGCCAGTTCAGAGTAACAATCTCTAGCTATGACCACAGACGACGACCCGACTAATGGGAAGCACCGGATATGCAAAGTGAGACCGAAACGAACCAGCAAATATGCCGCCCGCCCCGACCTGCGCCATGGCCAAAGGCAAAGAGATCAACCATGTCAAGGAACACGTGCAATAGGTATGATGGCAAGGACAATGATAATTAGTCAAATTTCCTAGGGCTAATTATCTAATATAAGTAAGACACCTATTCATGCATGGTTATCACAATGGGTCAACATGGCCGCAAAACGAGATCAAATTTCCACTCGGACTCCCCTTACGGAGTGTCGCTAACTAGGTAGACCAACTTCTTTCCCTGGAATTTGCCAGCCTCTATGTCGGTCAAACCTTGTATTGCACCCTCGAGGCCTCCCCGGCACACTTGCAACTTGTGTGGTTTAAGAAGTCCCTAAAAGCTTAGTCAGTATATTGGAGACTAATCGGGCAAAACATCGTTGGTGAAGCTCGATTTATCAATGAACTGACCTTTGCCACGAAATCTTCAGTGATGGCGCTGAACCGTTTTCCAAATTCAAAGTCCTCAACACTTGCTGGCATCTCCTGTGGTCCGAACATGAAGTCCTTTCCAAAAACTGTGTGCATGACGGTAGTTACTGTTCGAACATCAGCCCTGGGGAACTTGACGGGTTGAAGAGACCCATATGCAAGATCCGCTTCTGTGGACGACAGTGCTTCGGCGCACATGCGAGCTGTCGGTTCTATGCTAACTGTATCCCAAGCATACTTTAGCTTGTTGTTTGTATATTCCCGCATCTTGCTTCCAACATCTTTGTCCAAGTAGTTGATGGCATGCTCTGCTCCCAAGCTCTTGACATAGTCAAAGTCTTGCGGGGCGCACGTGACCACGACCGAGTAGCCAGACCTGGGTAGCACCGCTTCCAATCAGCCTCCTGAAAAATGATGAACGAAAAGAATTTCTTGGGACTACTTACTGTCGAGCAAATTGTATCCCCAAGGCACCGGTCGCAGTTGCACCACCAGAGATCAAGACATGAACATTCTTGCGGGTAGGCGTCGTTGACGGATGATCAAGCTTCAAAGCTTTCTGATATAGGCCTTGACTAACGGTGAAGGAACCTAAACCAATTGTCGCAGCTTGTTCGAACGACATGGAATCAGGAATCTTCATTTGGAGGTCTCCGATCACGACAGCAGATTCCGCAAACACGCCATCATCGGCATTGACAAGATTTCCTCCATGACCACTGCCAAATACCCTATCCCCAGGGCTCCATCGCTTGCTGACGGCACTACCCACTTCCTCAACAATGCCAGCATAGTCACAACCAACGATGCAGCCGTCCTTGGCGCGGCCATACCGGAAATGTTTCCAATCTGTGGGATTGAGGGCAATCGAAACAGGTTTCACACGGATGCAGTCGTCCCGCATGTTGGGTTTTGAGCGCTTATTATCGAGCCGGGCATGTAGCCCATCGACAACTACTGCCTTCATGCTGAGATACCTGCGACCGGGAGCCAAGGGCCTCCGATTCATTGCAGCTCGATGGATCGCCAATAACGGTCTTGAAACCAAAGACATGGGGATGTTATGGCGTCCACAGTGAATCATGGGAAGGAGACTATGCATCGTGAAAATATTCAATGGGAGAGGAAGCAATGATTGAAGAATGCACGTTGGGGGGTGTTTTGCCCCAACATCTGTAGACGATATGCGATTCGAGAAGTACGATATGAGAAGGCTTTGCACCAATAAGCTCAACGCACTATGGGGGGAGGAAGAGGAAGGGTGGCCATAATGCCAATAACCTGGGACACCAATTAGTGGGGGATAGCCGCTTGTTCATGCCGAGGGATATCCTCACCGGTTTCCCGAGGCTTAGTACTTGTGTAGGATCTTATTCTCGTACGGAGTACTTCTCTCTATATATATACATAGGATGTGTTATACACAAGTGGGTGTACATGACAGATCCAATAACTAGACTGCTTGTCGAATTATAACAAATGCGACCCTGTATGTCTGCTTACTCGCGATGAACATTGCCCTTTGGGTGGGGGTCAGGGAGGAGGTACATGGCAGGGCTACTCACTATTGGTTGGATTGTAACTACGCGGAGAAACATGCTTCTATACGTAGTTGACAGTTGTGAAGTTCGAATTCTGCTAACATGGGTGCTGTCAGGTGATACCCATCAAATTAAATCTGGCTACATACCTGTCCAAAAACCTAAGGCTAGAATCATGTTCATTCTAGACCGCGAAGAACGCAACATACTATTTTTGATACCAATAGATGTAGCTGTATCTAGACTCTTGGTGAATGATATATTGCATTAATTGACTTGATCCGTTTATTTAAGCTTTTGTAGCAGCGTAGACATATAAATACAACGCCAACAAATACGAAGATAATCAAGATACGATACACACACTTGCATATGCATGGCAGATCACTGAGAATCACAGGATTAATTCGACTATAGACAATTCGTGTCGAGAAAGACGTCTTCAACGTACCCGCGAACGGACGCGACTCGGGACGCCGACAATCATATGAGCGCATTTATTTGCTTTCCTTCCCATTCGCATCGGCCTGCGACGGGGAAAATTCCATATTCGGCCAGAGTCATCACTCTCCTTGTCCAACCAAGCTATCCGATTCAGCAAAATAGGACATCTTTAGACTTTCCGAGCATGTTTGCGCCTACAAACTAAGCATTTGCATTTTCGCCATAAGAAGACATCAGCGTGGCGGCAAACGTTTCGTAGAGGTGAGAAGCCCAAACAGCAACAGCCTCTTCTGATACGCTGATCTTGTGCAAGTCCTTGCTATGTACTGGAGTGTCTGACTGACCTATCCTAGATGAGTGCTAATGACCACGGGCATATTTCTAAAGGGGACGTGAGGTCCACAGATCAGAAACATGTTGGGAAAGTTGGGCATAAGGCACCTCGCGTACGTCTCGAGCTTGGTTTCCCAGACTTCGTTCAGTGACTTGTTCTGGCTGCCTCGCACGTCGATTTAGCCCATCACACCTGTCGCAATTTGAATGCCTGTAGCGCCAGTGCCGACAATCGCGACTCGCTTCCCATTGAAATTGATTTTCTCTTTCGACCACCTCGATGCCCGGTACCATTCTCCCACGTACGGTTTGAGTCCAGGAAAAGATGGGTTCTTTGTGGTAGACAGCGGTCCAGTAGGTGGAAGGAGGTAGCGACAAGTCACTAATTTGCCTTTTTTAGTTGTGATTGTCCAGATATTGTCACGTTCACTGTAATGGGCCGAAACCACTTGAGTACCGAATTCGATCTACAGGAACGATCGTCATTGATGTCCATGCAGTTATTACAAGTCCGTAAGACTCGTAGAAATATCTTGTCCAAGAGCCTCCCGATTCTGGATTTACGGGGTTCACACATACACCAGGATGAACGCTTATGTGGCGGAAATATCCGAATCAATCCAAGTACTCGGCTTCGGAACGATCTGAATTGACTGGTGCTGATCCCCCAAGATGCCGTCGGAAACAAGACGGATATCGCACTACAATCGGAGGCGAATCCATCTTGGTGTAGTGCCATGTTGCCTTGCCGAGGGATGAGATAGTCCTCGGCCAACACACTTGGACTCGCTGCTAGCAACTCTTGGGGCTCCATGGGGTCATTGTTCGATGGGGATTCCCCGGTTTTAACGGGGAGGCAGTTCCCATGTCATATACAAATATTCGTGAGCACGAAGCAATGCCACAGACAAGGAGGACCCACGACTGCACGGAAGGTGCCCTGATCGAAGCATGGGGTCAAACGGACTCAAGGACAACCCGACAGGTCTCTCCAGCGGGATTCAAGCCATTCTCCCCTTCGTGGCTGGTTGCGGCTCTGGAATGATTGCCACTGTTTGCATTCAGCCCATCGACACGGTCAAGGTGAGAATGCAGCTAATGGACCAGAGCACTCGGGCGGAATCACCTTTCTCGATTGCAAAAGGGATCGTTTCGCGGGGCGGAATTGCGAGCCTGTACGATGGCCTCTCTGCTGGACTTCTCCGCCAGTTAGTCTACGGGCAGCTACGCTTAGGGCTATTTGCAACCTTCGAGAGAGCTCTCGAACAACGAGCGCACGAAGCTGGAACAACCGTAGGCTTCAGTGGAAGGGCAGTGGCTGGATTAAGCGCGGGTGCGCTGGCTGCTTTCTTTGGAAATCCGACTGAGGTTGCGCTTATAAGAATGCAGGCTGACAACCTGAAGTCCGGCAAAGAACGAGCAAGCTATTCATCTGCCATGGATGCATTACGACGCATTAGCAGGCAGGAAGGTGCCTTAGCCCTTTGGAATGGCGCCGCACCCACCATCGTCCGCGCAATGTCCACAAACTTTGGCCAGCTGGCGTTCTTCTCAGAGTCAAAGCACCAGATTCAGAAGCGCAGCGCCATGTCTGCTGAGAAGAGAACTGTCATAGCAGCTGCCATTGCTGGTTTCGCGGGTGCCTTTATAAGTCTACCTTTTGACTTTGTGAAAACACGGTTACAAAATCAATCAGTGGCATTGGCATCCCCCACAGGGCTGCCAATGTACACTGGCACGCTAGACTGCTTCACTAAAGTCATGAAACACGAGGGTCCGCTCAGGTTTTATCGTGACTTTTGGCCTTACTTCATGAGAGTTGCACCTCATTCGTAAGTTCTCATTTATGATAGACACCTGATCCCATCTTTATTCGTCTCTTCAGTTCTGACGCGGCACTATTCAGCATCATAGCTTTATTCCTCGCCGATAGAGCGATACACTTGATGGGTGACACATCATGAAGGAACAGAATTCGAAATTGGACAGTGATCTAGCCCGGCTATTTCTCAGCACGATCATGAAGTATCAGGGCTGAAGAACAAGGGGACTTTGGCGATAAATAAAATCGTGGAGTGCTAAAGAGTCATCACATGGAGATGATAATTACGACTCCAGAGTAACCCGCGCTCAAACATGGGTGGTGGACAAATTCATGAATTTTGATCTCACGCGCTTCCCCAGCGAACGTAGTGAGACCAACAAGACAAAAGATTATTGTACATAAGAGAAAACCCAGGTACTCAACCAACCCATCTAGACAAGTCCTCGGATGTTTAGAGTAAATCCAAAGTCTTCACGGGGTAAATCTGACGCGGAAGCCACACCTAGAGCAACTTTGAGTGATGATGAGGCTGGCCCCTTTCTGTTTCGACGGAACGTTATCTCAAGTTTGTTAAGGCATAGATACCCTTATGCTACTAGCCGCTGAAAACAAGCAGGGGTCTATATCAAAGTTAAGCAAGGCAGGCAGTAAATTATCGTATTCGCCCCAATTAGCCATGGAACTGGACAATGGGTCCGTTGGCAGTTGACCGCCTCCACAAAACGGATTTACTGGTGTCAAATCAGCAAATGTATGCAAGGGAGAAACAGGTCGTTGCACTCCGCCGGACCCAACTGCTGCAATGGCACTTGGGGAGACACCTAGCGGCTGTAAGTTCCTGGAGCTCATAGAGTTGTAAGTGTGGTCTTTGGCGGAATTAAGTACATCCAAGTTCGGAGTGAATTGTGGTGATGCTCTCGGCGCATGATTGGCTTCGTCGGGGGACATTGCGAGCGCAGGAAGGCGTACCCCCTGGTTGAGCATGGGTATATGTGCCCCTATGCTCTCTAGCACGGTTTGGAGAAAGTAGATGGCATAGTCGGCGGAGGAGTACATGTCCCGGAGCTGGTGCAGTACTTGTAGGCATTGATAGAAACGGCCGATGCTGACATTGCGAACGTCTTCCTCAGGGCTCCGAATATCGAGCAAATGGATCAGCGTTGCGGATAAGAATGCCGGTATACTGCTTGTCGAGAGGTATCGTAAGTGGTTGCAACATTGCAGGTCGTAGGCTAGTTTGGTGATGGATACGGCAGCATTGGTGATCTTGCGTCTCGAAACTTGGTTGTTGATGCCTCCGATGGGAGATTCCGGTCGGGGATGAAACACCTGTGGCCTATGCAAGGCACCTATGGTCGTAAGGTATATCATGTACAATAGCGCTCGATGCAAGCTGACCATATCGTCATCTGGCGAAGTATTTGTCTGCCTTTGATTGGGTGAAGTGTATCGGCAACAACTGTCTTGATTCTGGAACCACGATTCGAGCTCCACGTCGCACTTGACAAATTCCTGAGCCTGCTTCTCGGACTGTCTCGGCACTACTAACACCTTTGCAGAGTATTCAGAAGCAATAGGATGGTCTCCAAGGACTGAGTACTGAGAGTGGAGGATGTGGCCAAGACACACGCATAATTTAGCAAGTTCAATACACATTAGGGCAGTCATCTTCCTCGATTCGGGCTTGAATCCAGGGCCTCCAAGCAAGGTTTTGATCTCCTCCGAGAGGGGACCGAGATCGAAATCATCCAAAGTAAGCATTGGAACGTCAGAGTACTTTTTCTGAATCCTGATCGGTCGTCTGATCCCAAGGCCCAACAGCCTATCCCTCATGAGGCAAGACCACCAAATTCTGGTCCTCAGTTTCTTCTCTTGTTGGTCGATCTTCATATCCTTAGGATTCCGGTGGATGCTAATGAGCTGTCCAATAGAAATGGCGATGCCCATCCAATACCAGGTGTCCTTTTCATCTTCTGGTGTATCATACCAGAACGTCATTAGTAGCAAGGCCTGGATGAGAGAGAGGCGATTAGGCTCGCAATCGAGACTATATAGCAGGCGCACACGATTAAAGAACGTTTTCCGAGCAGAAAGTCTCTGTGAAAAGCCTCGAGCACGGAGATATGTAGCGTCGACGAAAGTGACGCTGACGAACATGACTGCTTGGAAAAGAAGAAAGCTTACGGGGTCATGGCTGCGGCCACTGATTATAGGGGCAAGGAATGCTTCGAGATTGATGGCTGGCATAAATGGGTGCACGACTCTGACATAGGTCCTCAGCAACTCGTCGCGAAAGTCATCATCCGGTATTGTCAACGCACCCTTCTTCCTCAGATATTCAAGATCATCTGGGCCGATGTGGCGCGGAAGTTGTCGAAAACAGGGAGGCAGGATGGGTGGAGTGTCTTGGGATAGGCCAGAGGCGAGAGCCGGGCTCTCATGAGACCTGCCACTTGATAGGTTTGGTGTAGTACAATCTCCCGGGGACAAGGAATGCGGATGGATATATAGCTGAGGATGATGCTCGTTATGCGGCTCAGCAATATATCTCCTCGGTTGGCCTAGCGCATGGTTAATTTGATCTATCAAAAGATTCACATAGCGTTCTTGTTACCTTCGAATGACAACGTGACGAGATACTCATCGGGTTGTTCAGGACGCGGTGTCTCCCCGAGAGGCTGTGAATGCAAGCGCTCATCCACTTGCTCCCGTTGATGTGATGATTTCTGTGGCACAAGTACTCGCTCTTGCGGTTGCGGCTGCTGCTGCTGATACTGGCCTTGTTCAACTCCTTCGGCTTCTTCTTGCTGTTCATGTATTCGCTGCAATTGGAATTGCTGCTGCTGCTGTTGAGTCGGAGCGGGTGGAGAAGCAGAAGCAGCAGGTCCCTGTGCACTCGGCCTTTTGCCTCTATTTGAGTCCTTTACCACACATGATATGTCATCCAGACGACAATTCGTACATCGCCCTCCACAGGCGACGACATCACAGCGCACCTTCCTGGTTCTACAGGAGAGACAGGCAATTGTGGACCGACGCTTAGCGGCACGCTCGCTCGACTGATCTGCGGCCGGACGCTTGGGTGCATTTGACATGTTCACGGTTTCCAAGGCCGGGTCTACCACAATGGTATCTGAATATGCCATGCTATTCTATGCGAGGGGCTCAACATGGAAATACGGGGTAGGCGTGAGGTTGGTTCAGAAAGAATCGAGAGGTGGATGTGCCGTAATGACGGCCAACCGCTCCTCCACACCAAATGCTCTGCACTCCCGGACCCCGCACAGTCGGATCACGAAACCCCAGATGGGGTCCTGTTGAACAGCCGAGTCTAGCTCTGGGTCATATGTGGATGGGGATTTACTCTCCGTAAGCCTGGGCTGGGGCTAGTCCGTAGGGGTGGACACTGTAAGAGGCGAGTAAATACTGTAACGAAACCAGATACGGCTTCTAGAAGAGGCCGAATAGCCAGGGAGAGAGGTCAGATGGATTTGAATATCAGGAAAGAACTTGGGGAGAGCTTTCGCCCTCTCCTCTCTCCTCTGATGGCCTGCAGTCGTGCGTCGTCCTGGGAAGGTAGCCGACATTACCGAGGTCAAGCCAAGCACGTGATTTGGGTCTTTACACCCGTCGACTCTCCAGCCGATAGAATTGGCTACGTGGTCACACCAATTCGCTCAAGACTATTATTAATATCGACGTCAATCAAAACTTCTAACGATCCTGTTATGATATCCATGGGGAACATCGGATGGTTTAGAACTGGTTTTCTAATTTGATGTGACGGGCGAGGCTAATGTCCAGCGTCACCTCGGTAATACCATTACGATTGACAACTTCCACACTTTCAGCGTCAACCCCATGTAATCTGTGATCCACTACGAGCATACAAAGATAGAAGCCTCTTCGTCATGTGCGGAAATCCAAGGCCGTCTTGTTTAGACTCAGAACCAACGTCATGTCCAGCTTCGTGACTCTATACCCTCTCTTCCCGCTCATAAGCAGAAATACAGCTCGTGGACGTGAGACCTTCTCCCGCACCCTCATCAGTACACATTCATCCTTTAAAACCTACCGAGTGCGGAGCATACGATGCCTTTCCTCACAAACTTCCGGGCGAGATGTCCGCATCGTCGAGGTGGCAGCCAGGGACGGCCTTCAAAACATCAAACAGACGATTCCTACCACAACCAAGATTGAATTGATCCGCAGGCTGGCAGACACTGGTCTCCGCGATATAGAGGCTACATCTTTTGTTTCGCCAAAATGGGTTCCTCAGCTGGCCGACGGAGCCGCGGTCATGAGCGACATCTTACCACTTCAAAGCCCCCAGCAGAATCCTAGCCTGAGATTCCCCGTGTTGGCACCTAATCTCAAAGGGTTGCAAAATGCTAGCAAGGCTGGTGCCAAAGAGATAGTGGTTTTCGCTTCGATTACAGAAGCGTTCAGCAAAGCGAATCAAAATTGCACAGTTGAAGAGGCATTGGCCCAGGCCGAGAATGTAACCAAAGAAGCATTGAAACAAGGCATCAGGGTTCGAGGGTGAGTCTATCACAAATGAATAGCTAGATGCGCCACATCTCCGCTGATAATAGCCCCAAAGTGTCGTCTCTTGCATTTTTTCGGATCCGGTCTCTGGTCCAACAGATCCGCACAGCGTTCTGCCTGTGGTCAAACGTCTACTGGATATGGGCTGTTATGAGGTAGGGCTTGGAGACACGCTTGGTGTTGGGACCCCCAGGCAGACTCAAAATCTGCTGGAACTACTGCTGAAGGATATCTCTCCCGACAAGTTAGCCGGGCATTTCCATGACACCTACGGCCAGGCAATAGCCAACATCACAAAAGCGTATGAGATGGGAATCCGTACGTTTGACAGCAGCGTCGCAGGACTTGGAGGATGCCCATATGCGCCAGGTGCCAAGGGCAATGTCTCAACAGAGGATGTGGTGTATAGTCTTGAGAATGGGGGAATTCGCACAGGCGTCGACCTTGAGAAACTTATAACCACCGGTCAATGGATTTCGCAACAGATTGGAATACCTTATGGGAGCCGAGCGGGCGCAGCGTTGGCCGCGCGGCGTAAACAAACCAAAACCCAGGTATCAAAGCCGATGCGATCGTGGGAGGTAACTTATGACGCGGGTGGATACATTGTATCGCGCTCGGGGAAGACCTTGAAGATTACTCTGAACCGACCCAAGAATGGCAATGCCCTGACCAACGAAATGCTGGAAGGTCTCACGAAACTGTTCCGGGACCTGGCCAACGACCCCTCGGTCTATCACGTTGTTGTAGCTTCCCAAGGCAAGTATTTTTGCACTGGAATGGACCTGAGCGGTGGCACCAATACCTCCGACATGTCGGCCGAATCTAGCTACTACTCCAAAACGGTTGATCTTTTCGAAGCGATTGATCATGCGCCACAAACGACTATTGCGCTCGTCGATGGGCCTGCCTTTGGAGGCGGCGTTGGCATCACCTTTGCGTGCGACGTACGGCTCGTGTCTCCGCGTGCTCGCTGGACTCTTAGCGAAATCAAGATTGGCGTCAGTCCAGCTATCATCTCAAAATATCTCGTCCGAGAATGGGGCGCTTCTATGGCGCGAGAGGGTATGCTTTCAGGCCGCGAGATCAGTCCCGAAGAGCTCCTTCGCGTCGGGGCCATTCATGGTGTCAGCGAAAGTAGCGAGACCCTAGAGCAAACACTAAATGAATACCTCGACCAATTGGCGAAATGTGCGCCTCGTTCTGCGGCGGTCAACAAGGAGTTGACTAGATTAGGTTGGTATGGTCCGGAGGGTGAGGAACAGAAGTCTTTGATCAAGAGAACCTTTGGAGACATGATGGCGCCTGGTTCCGAAGGTGAGCATGGCATCAAGCAGTTCCAGAAGAAATCGGAGACCGTTGACTGGGGCGCTTTCTGGGGGAATAGGCACCCTTTCAAAGGTGTCAAGGAAACTACGTAAATAGATGGGGAACCTTATATTATTTCTATTACAATCTATATATGAATTTAATCAAATAGTCCTTTTCTTAAATTAGAGATATTATTTCATAGTCTAAGATTATTCTCTACTACTATAGTAGTATAGGCTTAGGAGATTCTTTAAAAGTACCATGTCCGTATTCTTAAATATCTTTTTATTGGCGGACTCACGATAAATATTCTAGGCGAACGGAAACTCGTCTCGGATGCACGCTCGATCATGCGAATGGTCTAATAGTTCCTGGTATAATCTACAAAATGGCAGAAGACGCACATTTTGACTTTGTATGGTCGAATTTGACCGTCGGGATTCAAACTATCCGCTTTCAACGCTATCCCTCATGTTATCCAAGACGCCGGAATGTTGCGCGTGAAGGTGAACCTTGAGACGACAAGGAGCATAGCGGAGGTAGAAGATTTGTCACTTATTGAAATATAGACATAGGCTTTGGCAATGCGATCAATACTGCATATGCCATACCACGTTTTGAAGCTGCCGGAGCGACTGCCATCGTTATCGAAGATTAGGTGTTCCCGAAACATAGTAGTCTCCGATCCGGAGGGCATCACTAGCTCTTCTCGATGGAAGAATTATAGAGCGAAATTGCTGCGGTTAAATTTGCAGGATCGATACTTGTCAATGCTCGAACTGAGGCTCTCATTTCTGGTTTAGGTGTAGAGAAAGCTGTTCGTTGCGCTTGCGCAGAAGCTGGTGCCGATGCCATTCTGATTCATAGTGCATAAAAGGCATCTGATGAAACTCTTGATCTCTGTTCATCGTGGTCAGGAATCGATACACTCTTCATAGTACCTACAAGCTTTCAACAGCTCTCCTTTCGCCGGGGGGCCTCTTTAAGGAAGGTTGGTTTATCAATTCCGGCAACCATGCGATTCGAACCATTGTGGCTTCTCTGCGTGATGAGCGCATGGTATATGAAGGCAGTATCTCTAGTGTTGAGAACCATATCACACCTGTTTCTGAGATATTCCGCCTCCAGGGCGATGATCACGTGCGCGATATAGAGAAAGTGTGTTTGCCTCTGCATTCGTAGCGTACCATGTGTGTAAGCACGTCAAGCTGCAGTGGTAGTTTCTACGAATGCTAGGTATTGATTCGGCATGGATTCTTCATTTGGTGCACGACATACTAGGAAGCTCGGGGTCCGTTAAGATCTATACGTAAAATCACAGAATTTGATGTAACAAATGGCATATTGACTGATATATTCATCAAATCGAACGCAACTCGTTTTTTTTACTATTAGGAATACAAATTTGTCGTATTAGGACCTAATTAATTGCCGCAAAAGCAGGGCTAGCCTTCTCGCCTGAAGCCTTAAAAACGGTACTATCGTGTGAGCAGCTAGATTTAACGACATGTTAAATACCCATAATATGTGTTTTCAGGATTATCATTCTAGTCTCTTGACCGCAAAATGTGTTTGTTCTAGAGAAGCACACTCGTTCGGCCCGAGGACCGCCGGCTGGAAGCGTCGAGCATATAGTACGGTCGGTTATCTGCAAGGCGCTATCGTACAATGTAAGATCTCGCAGTTCAAATTCTTATTCTGATTCATCTCCGTAAAGAAATATTGAGTGGATCCCCTTTCCAATTATTTGGACCTTTCAACGAAAAGAATAAGAGTGATTCGTGCAAAATGGTACTCGGTAAACTTGCGGTATTCACCAAGCCCGGCGAGCCTATCCGGATCATCGAGGAAGAAGTTCAACAGCCAGAGCCTGATGAAATCCTCGTGCGTGTGTCGATGGCAGGAATCTGCGGCAGCGATGTTCATAGGCTCAAAGGCGACCTCCCAGTCCACCTGAACGCGGTTTGCTTTGGCCATGAAGCAGTCGGCATCATAGAGAGCCTAGGGGCTGATATCACCACGGATAGCGTTGGAACGTCATTGGCCGTCGGAGACATGCTGTATTGGATGCCATTGGCACCTTGTGGTACTTGCTGGGAATGTAGCAACTCGAGTATATTGTACTGTACGAAGCTTCAATGGCCCCCACCTATTGGAAAGCCAAACGGAGCAGGTTTCAGGCAATATGCTACACTCAACAAAGGCTGCACATATATACGGGTGCCGAGCGACACATCCCCCGAAAACGTCATCACGTTTGGCTGTGGAATGCCGACAGCCCTACGAGGTTTCAAACAGCTCGGTGTCATAGAGCCAGGTGCAGACGTTGTCATACAAGGCTCAGGGCCTGTTGGTCTGGCATGCACACTCTTAGCCAGCCTTGCCGGAGCCCGATCGGTCATCGTAATCGGAGATCCTCAACATCGCCTTGAAGCAGCCGCCACGCTTGGTGCAACTACGGCGTTATCCGTAGCCGATACCACACCAGAAACCAGAGCTGAACAGGTGAAACAGCTCACAGGCGGCCGCGGGGCAAACCTTGTCGTAGAAGCAGCAGGAACTATAGGTGCATTTTCGGAGGGCTATAGCTTCCTTCGAATGAACGGAAAGTATCTGATTCTAGGCATGTATTCTGGAAAGATGATAGCGACCTTCGATCCGGTACGGCTCAATAATTACAATCTGCAAATCATTGGTAGCTTGGGCAATGATACCGACAGTTTCAGAAGAACGGTAGAGATTGCATCGCACCATGGCTCACGATTGCGGTTTGCTGACTTCATCACCCATCGATTTCCCCTAGATCGTCTAGAGGAAGCGCTGAATTTGGTAGGCCAAGGGACACCTATCAAGGCGGTCATCGTACCAAATCAGATATCTGGGTTTTGAAATTCATGGATCGTATCTGTTTGCTCTAGAGAGGGGACACATGTACAGATGAAATAGAAATGCTGTTGTTGAATACCAAAGTAAACCACAATTTTGATAGTACTTGCACCTATGAAATAAAATCATTAGGTAGACCTTCAGTGCAGGAGAGATAGGGACTGGAGGATCGTTTGCAAGCTGCACTTCTCTTTAATTCACGTGGACGTCCATTCGGCGTCGGGTAGTAAAAGAATTCAGCGAACTTAACGCATGCTCAACACTAGGTACGGACTTTGACTGATTTTGCAGAACGATTTTATTAATAATAAAGATATCTTCTAGTGAGCCGACGCCTATGTGCTTTCTTCCCAAGCCGCGACATCGAATCCTGCCTTCTTCAATCCTACGAGACTTGTCGCGACGATACTCTTTGCGCTAACTACATCTGGTGGCTGATCATAATCCCAATAACGTGCTTCAGCCTGTGGTTTGACCCATTCATACACTTTCGCAATGGGCATTGTTGCACCCCTCTTTTCAGGGAATTGCTTTTCCCATTTCGCAACATGGTCGAGGTCCTTGAAGAAATTGATGTTATCGCAGGTGAAGATAAAATTCTTAGACCATTCCGTAGGTGCTCGGCCTATCGTATGGATGAGTTGCCTTAATTATGTACCTGCGGCACAGACCTTACCAATATGGAGCACCGCGTTGGGTGTATTGAGTGAGAGAAGTTCGCCATCTTTCCATTTATGGGTGATGGGCTCCCAGCAGCATGGGCACAGAGACGTGACAGTCATTGCCTTCCCGGGGAACAGTTTGTGGGCAGCGACAGCTTCTCCTCCGCATCCTAAATTATAAGTCTTTCCATCTTCGAGAGTGCCTTGGTGGCGAGTTGGGACATAGCTGAAGGGAGGCATCTTCAATAGGCTGAGCTCCGTTCCTGGCGTGATCATGACTTGCACTCCAATGTGTAGCTGATCGATCGAGTTCCATAATACTTCCTGAGAGAAGCCGAGTTCTTTCTGGATGGTGTGGATATTAGGACCAACCTGATTGTCCATAAAATACTGGATGATGAACCTGCGGAGCTTCTTACTTTCCGCAGTCAGATCGTATGGCTCGCTGGCGCAGCCAGGGAAGACACCATAGGGAGCATTCCAAATATGCATTGTTACGGAGCCTATTAGATGGCCTAGATAGTTTGAACCAAAAGAATGGTGATTCAAGGTAGCAGAGCTGAATAGAAAGTCTACAGCTAGTCGATATCCAACTATTATCTCAATATTAACAAGATCTAGAATTTTATTAAAACCTTTTATTCTAGCAATACTGTAGACACAAGCATTGATACACCTCGGGCCTCGCTCATATTCAAACATATGTTCTCGATGACCCTTCGGTTATTAGCTGACTAGTTCAAACTAAGCGAGCCTGGAGATTCATAACGATGAAGCTAGAATCGAAAATGATTTAAAGTCTCGTTTAATTGGTAATAAATGGCCGTAGCAGGAACGGTCGTACACGTTAAAGAGATGAAGCAAGACAGCGAGACTACCTATATATCCGACCGCATGTCAACAACGTTTAGCTCGATGTTATAGCAATTTAACCATACATAAATATCGACGTTGATATTCTACGAGAAGCTATGGACCAAGCCTCAGAAATATTTATGTTTATACAATCGATTCGGGCAGTTCCCTACTACGTCTAAAAGGGTGGAAGGTGTATAAGTAGTTCCCACGCAGCCTTTCGGTCCCGAAATGTAGGGTTAAGTTTGCACTACATGCTTCTCTTCCCTAGATATGGTAGTACTCAAACCTATCCGAGCGCTTTTGCAATAGTGTAGTTTCATCTTAGCAACGAAAGTACTCTCTTAGAAAGAATTAATCTAATCAGGAAAACAAGGAGTTCTTGGCCTCCATAATCTCTATTGCATGACGATAAGAGGGACACGGATAGATGAGTTCTATCAATGTCAAGCATAACAGTCTCCTCTTTAATCAGGAAGTAGAAAGGTGGGCTATTTACAATCACTGTTAATCAATTGGTGCCCTGGTTGCAAGACCCAGTCATATGTTACTAATCGAGAGCGCCGACCAATCTAGTCATAAAATGTTAGCATGTAAGAGAACGCTGTAGCTGCTTAGGCTAAGGGAAGGTCATTCGCCTTTGCTTCCTTTAGACCTTTAGTTGCACTGAGTCTTCATTGTAGCACACATCTGAGAAAGGGAGTCTTCATCGAAATAGCATAATTTCGAAGGAGCCCATTCAGCCTCACAACGTGACAAGTGGCCCCTTCTGGCCTGGGCATGAAATAGTCTTGATTTATGATGGAATCCGTGAGTGAAGAGAATTTCTAGGCGATAATGCCCCATCTATGCACAGGCAAGACAGACAGAAGGAGAAATCATAACCTTTGGGGAACACACGGCTAACAGTTACAGCCAACAACCACATAATGCCTAAAATGATGTTGTGAATAGCAATGGTCGAGTTGTACTTGGAACGGATTGCACATGTAGATTTGACAATGCAGCGCGGAGACGCTCTCATACATGACTAAAAGCATCGTGCAACTAAGCTATGTGGGTCAAAATTGACTCATTTATAGCACGTCTCTTTTGACCAAGAGTCTCATAACAACGTTATTAGAACCTTCTGTACTGTTATACGCCCCCTTCCTTTCTCGCCAAACGTACGGTGCACGCTACAAGTGTTCTCCGTGGACAATTTGTGACTTCTGCCGATAGCGACATCGCGACGGCTTGCCTGATTCTACCCAAGTCACAATGACGTGATCAAGCACATGCTACTCCGTAGTTCTCGGAATGAGGCGGATGTATAGCTCTGGCTTCTCCCATAGAAAATATAACTTATTCTTCTCCAACCACCCCTCGCTTCGTGGATCAAGCTGAATGTCAAAGTTCCACGTCATCTTGGCCAAGATGAGGCGCATTTCAGCATATGCAAGACTGAGCCTGTGTTAGCGACACATAGTAATGGGCCCAATGAGTCAGACTTACTTCTTGCCAATGCAGTTGCGTGGTCCTACAGAGAATGGCTGCATGCCGTCCTTCCGATCACCATCGTATCTAGGGTCTCCGAGCCATCTTTCTGGAACAAATGATTCAGGATCTCTGAAATATTTTGGATTGTGAAACATTGGCCATTGCCAGATACTGAGGATGGTCTAGATGGTGAGACCCCGTTAGTATAGCAGTAAAGGGAAGACCTGCGATAAGGATATTGACTCACATTCGGGGGAATGAACTCATCACCAACTTGAGATCCCTCCGGAGGTGTCTTCCGGGGAATAGCAGAGGGCACAGGCGGATATATACGAAGTGCCTCGTGTAATACGGCAAACATGTATTGAAGCTTTTGCACAGTTATGAGATTGATCTCATCTTCGTTCTGGAAAGTAGTTTTGAGCTCTTCTTGTAGCTTCAGAAGCACAGGCCTGTTCATAGCTAGCAGATACGTACACCCTACCAATGTGGTTGCAGTAGTTTCTGAGCTGCCTACTATAAGGTTATGCGCATTCGCAAGAACCTCCCCCTGCGACACTTGCTAATAATAGAGGTCAGACATAGGAGCCACGAATGCCACCCAAAAAACACTTACCCGCTTCTCAAACGCCCTTATCATAGACTCCATAAAATCGGGTCGTGGATTCTTATAAGAAAGACGCTTCCCGACCTGCTCCCTCGTGAATTCCGCGTGAGTTTCGGCATCCTTTGCCACACTCTTGGGAGTTATGCATTTGATGAGGGTGTTTGCAAACGGAAATCTGATCACGGCCGTGGAGAAGGCTATTCCCTTGATATGCATAAAGATGAGCTTCACCCAGGGATGCCACTGAGCTTTCTCTAGGCAGCCAAAAGGCTCCCCAAAGATGAGATCGCCGGCCATATCGAAAGTAGCCCAGTTGTACCACGAGGTTATCTCCACAGCCTTGCCACCAGTAGACGCAGTCCTTAATCGGTCTATCAGCAGCGTGGCGTATTTCTGGAAGAGCGGCTGCTGCTCCAACATCGCCTGCGCAGAAAAACCGTGCGAGAGAATTTTCCGCAAACGACCATGTCTCTCACGATCGGAGCCAACCAGCGTTAGACTGTCCTCTCCTCTCCAGAAATCCGGATCTTTGCCATTCTCGTCCTGCCCCCTTTTGCGGTGGCCCATCAAGTCATCCCACGCTTCAGGATTCCCGAGACTGAGCTGGTTGGGAGTGATTCGTACGATGTCGCCATACTTTTGATGTACTTCTAGCATCCGTTTGTGACCTGAGCCCGACATCCACGTGAGGGAGAAGGGGATCTGGGACATGGCCCATAGTCTTGGGCCCGGGTATTTTCGAAGTGGGTGGAAGAAGACATTGTAGATTGTGGAGAGAAGAAGGTAGCCAACTCCCTACGTACCAAAATTTCAAAATTAGACTTAACGAACTCTTGACTTATTTCATGTTATGAGAGTCTCACCGAGATCGATAGTAGTATCAGGTAGTTGATGGCTCGAGATTCGGACGAGGCAAGGAGGTCCAACATGGTTGCGAAGTTCTCTGTTGAAAATGAGACCGACAGACGATTAGGGGGTTGTAAGAACTCTAGTTACGCCATTGCCCTATTGCTGCAGGTTTAAATTTCGAACCGAATCAATCAGCCCTTCTTCTCAGAGTTCTTATGTTGGTGGTGGTATTCCATGGTGGTGACCGAGGACACATTTGTAGGCTAACCTCGGCTTTTCGAAGTAGCATCACGGTGCCAGCACACCCAGATTTCTGGCTTTGGTGGTGAGGGGGATGCCAGAATACTCGCACTCCCGTAGATCCAGCTTATAAAAATGTGGAATACTATGCGAAAATGAATTTTACGTTTTACTGATAATGCTATCACGATGGCCGCGCGTGTTTTGAGCCTCTCCTCTGCTACTTGCAATCGCGGGACGAACCGTGCAATACAATAGCAACACAGCCCCAGATACGCAAAGCCCACGGTTTCCCCCGGCCCCCGGATTTTCTCCATGATCTGCGAGGAGTAAGGGAATGGGGCACATAGCGCCTCTGCGGTAATGACGCATTACATCGACCGTCAATTGTTGCGGGCTTATACGAGTTCACATGTACCCACGGCATTCGCCAGTTTATATAGCGGCTTAAGACAAGACGGCGAAATTATATTCACAGTAATTACCGGACTATTAGTGAGCAAGGTGATCATCGGGGGATTCTACCAGGACGTAGCAAGGCTGGGAATATCGGATGGGAGCATTGGAATAAAGTTTGGTTTCTAGAGAGGGTTAGAAGGGCATGTATAAAAGCAGTCACTTTGAATTAGGAAAGTAGCCAATAATATCTATTGATCCACTCATGCATTTACTTATTCAATATCATTGATCCATAAGCCAACCGCAATCCCGCCTTCCTCCAAAACAAAATTAAAACAAAAAATGAAACTTTCAAGTATCATCACTCTCTCCCTCCAAACCCTTCTCTACACTACCCTATCGACCGCACTCCCTACGACCAATGGCAGAAATAATGCTAACCCCTAAGATATCTTCGTCATTAGATAGTCCAAACCCACAGGTAAACTAACCGGATACGCCAAAATCTCCCGCCTCGATGCAGCCTGTGGAACCGAGTTCCACCTAGACGAACCGGAGATCGCATGAGTAGAACTCATAGCCTCTAACACCATCCTACGCGTAAACGTCACTTCAGGCGCTCAAACGCGCTTTCCCCGAGAAATACTTAATCTCTTCCTCGTTTAATAAAGTTATATTTCAACACGTGCGTAAGATGAAGTATATAACATAGATATTTAAAAGATAAGAATACCGACTTTCTTTTCTCCCATCTCCATCTCATCAGACAAATTCTAAGACTAGACTAGACCAGACCAAAACTAGAACATCACATAAGACCTACACAATCCACCATATCGAATCCGCCTCCTCCCCCAATCCCACCAGATACACCTACGCCCATAGCCCCACTGATCCCATTCCCGACAGATATGGGCTCGGAAACGCCAACGCCAACGCCAACACCCACGGATTCACCTTCGAATCCAAACAAGCCCGCGGGAACTAGACTGTCGAAATCTGTCCAAGAGTCCATGACTAAAGGATCCAAGGGTACGGGGTCTTCGATGGGTTCCGTGTCCATGTCGGCCGAGCCTTCGGACCAGGAGTCTTGGTTGTGCTGGTGGCTGTGCATGTGGTGTTGGTGCTGGTAAGGTATGTTCGTGCGCGAGGTCAAGGGGCTGTATGGTTGGCTTTGGTGTGTTTGATTGGAGTGGTGTGGGTGGTAGTGAAAGACAGCCGCTGTACTAGTGCCTGTTGTTGAAGGTTCGAATGTCTCGTTGTCGTTGGAGTTGGGGCCGGGGAGGTCAGGGTAGATTGCTGGGTTGCGGGAGCTGGAGGGGGAGGGATACGCCGTTGCGACTCGGCATGGTGTTGATGCTCTGTGTTCCGTCCCAATGCCCGATGTTCGCCGTGTCCCCACGGTGATGCCATTCGGTATAAGTCGAAGGCTGTCGGTTCCTTTGTTGTTGGATAAGAAAGACATTGGCCGCATCATGGGGATCGTCACGTTTGTCTTCTTCAACACGGTCTCCAGAAAGTGAACGGCATAGTCGGCGGAGCTGTACATGTTCTGCAGCTCTTGCAGTGCAGACACGCATTGATAGAATCGCCCAATGCACATATTACGGACCTGCTCATCTGGAGATCGGATGTCGAGCAGATGAATCAAAGTGGCAGATAGGAAGGCTGGAATGCTACTAGTTGAGAGGAACCGTAATTGGTTGCTGGACTGCATATGAAAGGCAAGCTTTGTGATGGCGATGGCCGCATCTGTGACTCGTTTTCTCGAGGTCTGCTTCCGTGGGCGGGTACCGTCCGCCCCGTCTGTCTCGGCATTGAGGACCTGTGGCTTGTGTAGAACGCAGACCGTCGTCAGGTACACCATGTGCAGGAGCGCTCGGTGGAGGACGGCGATCTGATGTGCCCAGTCGCCCTTCTCTGCACTGATGTGTTGATCGGCGACGTAGTGAGCGCGCGGATCCTGCTTGTTCAGCCACTCGTCCAACTCTGCGTCGCACTTCTCCAGCTCTTGCAGCTGCTTCCTAGACCGTCTAGGGAGCACGGCATTCCTCAGCAGGTATTCAGAAGGCATGGACTGGACCTCAAGGGTGGAATATTGAGAGTGAAGGGTGTGGCCCAGACAGAGGCAGAGCTTGCTCAGCTCGATGCACTGAATGGCCACTTCGGCTCGCGCCGAGGAATCCGCGTGGGTCAACCTCGACTCGCCCATGAGCCGGATAATGGCCTTGGGAGGATCGCGCAAGTCGAAGTCGTCCATACAGAGTGGGGTGATGATGATGTCCTCGTTGCGGATCCTGGAAGGTCGCCGAATCCCGAGAGCAAGCATACGGTCCCGCATGATGCAGGACCACCAGATCCGCCGCCTAAGCTGCCTCGACTTGGTGGAGATGCCATTAGGGTCGATCTCGCGGTGGTAGCCAATTACCTGAGCCAGGCTGAGCGCGATGCCCATCCAATACCACGTGTCCTTGCTATCATCAGGGGAGTCATACCAATACGTCATGAGCAAGACGGCCTGAAGAAGGGATCGGCGATCCTGTTCGCAGTCGAGCCCGTAGAGAAGACGGACACGGCCGAAGAAGAGCTTGCGAGCCGCCTTTCTGCTACTGAAGCCGCGGGCCTGGAGGTACTTCTCATCGATGAAGGTGACACTGGCAAACATGACGGCCTGAAAAAGCAGCAGGCTCACTTGATCGCGGCCGTCATTCACCACAATGGGAAGGAGGAACTCTTCCAGGTCGAGGGCGGGCATGAAGGGATAGACGATGGTGATGTAGGTGCGCAGGAGCTCATCACGGAATGCATCATCTGGAATGCTAAGGGCCCCCTTGTCGGCGAGGTACTTGAGGTCCCGGCTGCTCACATGACGCGGGAGGCGACGAATGTAAGGCGGAAGGAGCCGGGATGAGGGATCGAAGGAGGCCTTTGCCTGGGGAGGAACGGGAGCTTCTGGTGATGGGATGGGCCTCTCGTCGTCCGCGTCGCAATGCAAGAGACTGCTTCGGCGTCGCTCACGATGGGCCGACATGGGGACGTTGACGCGGATGGTGTCAGCATCGTCACGTGACGGAGAGTCCCTTTCATCATCTTCATCATCTGCAAAATGATTGGTTAGCAAAGGAAGCGAAGATGGGGAGGGGGAGGGTGGTTGAGTGAAAAATGGAACAACTTGTTTCCAAGTAGTCTGGTCTGGGGGATGTTGCCACTCACCTTCGAACGACAGAGAGACGAGGTAGTCGCTCGGCCCACTCGGACGTCGTCGAGAAGCCGATGAAACGGTAGGTAGAGGTTGAGGCGGGTTCGATATGGGAGAAGGAAGGACCTGGGGAGAGGATGAAGCTGAGGGTTGACGCTGTGATGGATAGTCTGGATCTGGAGGAGGCTGATGGGTAGCCATTGTCGCTACCGCTATTATAGAAGACGAGGAAGAGGAGGAAGAGGAGGAAGAAGAGCAAGAGGTGTTGTTGTTGTTGTTTGTGCCATTGTTGTTGGCATTGTCGTTGTTGTTGGTGGTGGTGGTGGTGGTGGTGGTGGTGGGGGGGTTGGTGGGTTTGCGCCCTCGATTAGAAGCCTTGACGACACATTCGAGATGGTCAAGTCGACAATTGGTGCATGGATGCCCCCCACTGACGACGTCGCAGCGGACCTTGCGATTGCGGCAGGAGAGACAGGCCTGGGCGGCGCGACGTTTGGATGCGCGGTCGTTGGGGTTGTCCCATGCGGGGCGTTTCTGCCTTGTGCTGTCGCCAGAAGACCCCGCGGGGGCGTACTGCGGAGTAGACATGGCGATGGGGGGACGGGGAGCAGAGCAAGGGGGAATGGTACGAGTGGTTTAGTAGATTGGAAGTGTAGAAAGTTCTGTTCTGGGATGTGTGAAGTGTAGACGCGGACGCGAGATGCAGGGCCAGGCAAAACAGGCAAGACAAGCAAAACAGGCAAGACAGGCAAGACAGGCAGGACAGGCAAGACAGGTAATTAGGACAGGACACGGTCGGGGCTCCGCTTAATACATCAGACGTGACAGGCCACGGGCAGGCCAGGGCATCGACAATGGGCGTTGGTCCCTGCATCCCCCGCATCCCCCGCATTCCCCGCAGAAACGGAACAGGACCATGGTTCCGGCGCACGCGACAAAGAGCGCTAGCAAGGGCTTACCACGAGAAAGCTTATCCGTGGGCAACTCCAGGAGCACTCCTCCATGGGGCCGGGAGTGGAGTCTGCAAGAAGCTGCAGGAAAGCTGCAGGAGGCTGCAAGAACTCTGCTAAGAGTCTGCAATAGTTCTACTAGGAGCCTGCAAGTGGGACCTAGCCGTGTGGGTATGTGTGATGAATGACCTCCATGGTAGATCTGGGACTCAAATCTTCCGTTCCGGTCCCGCCAACTTCCACGCCCATATATTCTCGCAAGACCAAGCCAGAGCCTCGCCATGCTGGGCCCGGGGATCAAAAGACGGGAAGCTCGGCTGCTCCGGGCGTTCCGGAGGACCATTGGGGAGATTTGGCCAAGCCCTCGCCTATTAAAAATCTTTGCATTCGACTTGATTGGCCTGCTGTTCTTTTGATTGCCGTGGCCCTCGGCTTCTTAATCATGACCCAGAACTAAACCGCTTTTCGCCCTGTGTGCTCCCCCATGTTTGCAGGGACACCGAAGCAGCTTCAAGTCCTCGGCCTCTTGATGTCTCGCCCGCTTGAAGCATTGAGCCCTCAATTTGGATAGAAGCCCATGGACCATGTAGAGAGGGGGGTGGAAAAATCCTAGTCTCCAGCATTCGTCTTCTAATACAAAGAATTGAAGGACATGATCTTTTTTTTCCAAGGCTTCCGACTGTTATCCCCTACCTACCACCACTACCAAAACCACCCACCATGTCCGCCCAAAACGTCTACGTCCTAGGCGTCGGCCTGACAAAGTTCATCAAGCCCCGCAACCAGCGCGACTACCCAGAAATGGGCTACGAAGCCGGATCCAAAGCCCTCCTAGACGCCCAGATATCCTACGACGACGTCCAAACGGGAGTCGCCTGCTTCTGCTATGGCGATTCCACCTGTGGCCAGAGGGTGTTTTACCAGTTCGGCATGACCTCCATTCCCATCCTGAACACGAGCAATGCCTGCGCCACGGGTTCTAGCGGCTTGTACATCGCCAGGAATCTGATCAAGCATGGGAGTATCGATTGTGCGCTTGTCATTGGCTGGGAGAAGATGAAGCCGGGGAGTATTGTCAGTATCTGGGATGATAGGCCCAGGGCTACCGAGTTGAGTGCGAAGATGATGGAGGAGACTAGGGGTCTTGTACCGGGGAGTTTGAACCCACAGTATTTCGGGAATGCGGGGAAGGAATACATGGAAAAGTGAGTTTCCTCTCTCTTTTTTTTCTCGTTGTTCCATATTTTGGAGGATTGTATCCGGTCCATGTAGGCTCGGTCCATCTGTTTGGCTTTGCGAAATTTCCTCAGTAATTACCAAACGATCCGCCATGACTAATTCGATCAACCTCTCCAATAGGTACGGCGCGACCAACGAGGACTTTGCAGAAATCGGCCGGATAAGCCACGAACACTCCCAACGCAACCCCTACGCCCAATTCCGCCAAAACTACACCCTCCAACAGATCCTCGATGCTCCCATGATCTTCCCGCCCCTGACAAAGCTCCAGTGCAGCCCCACCTCGGACGGAGCAGGCGCAGCCGTCCTGGTCTCGGAGAAGTTCTTGCAGGCCAGGCCGCATTTGAGGTCGCAGGCTATCTTGATCGCCGGCCAGCAGTTGAGGACGGATGCGCCGAATCTGTTCTCCAGGAGTGCCATCGATTTGGTCGGGTATGAGATGACGAAGCGTGCCGCCGCGGATGCGTTGAAGGAAGCTGGTGCTTCGGTACAAGACGTCAAAGTCTGTGAATTGCATGATTGTTTTTCGGCCAACGAGCTCGTCTTGCTGGAGAGTCTGGGCTTTTGTGAGAAGGGAAAGGCGCATGAGATGGTGAGGAAGGGCGATATCACGTATGGTGGGAAGATGGTGATCAATCCGTCTGGAGGGTTGATTTCCAAGGGTCATCCTCTCGGTGCTACAGGGCTTGCGCAATGTGCTGAGCTCGTCTGGCAGCTCAGGGGTTGGGCTAACAACAGGCTGGTGGAAGATGCCAGTGTTGCACTACAGCATAATTTGGGTCTTGGAGGCGCGACCGTAGTGACGGTGTATAAGCGCGCAGATGGTAAGAAGAACGTCAGAGTCAGCGACGAGGAGATTGCAAAGAAGACATGGCTGGGCTACAATGCAGCAGTCGAAGCCAGACCGCTCAAGTCGGAACAGGCCAAGAAGGTTAGGAGTACCAAAGCAAACCATGAATGGGCGCTCGCCGATATCCCCAAGAAGTTGGATTCGAGGCTGTAAATTGCTTGTTAGATAGATGTAGTGTAGTAACCCATCACATACTCTGTAGATATTGCATTAGCATAGACAAACACTCGAGGTCTCTTACATATCACAAAAAGCATGACCAAAAGAAATTAGCCTCAACCATCCGGAACACTAAGTGAATTCAATTTTCATATACCTCGATGCATACACAAATGTCGCTTTCTCGTACTGCCCAACACAACAGCCTGCCTACTTCTCATTACGCCTCAAGATTCATCAATGGTTCTTAGCTCGCTCTCTCCACACTGCGCACACTCGCCCCGTATATACGAATAAAAAATAATGGTACACATACATCTCTCATGCTTCATCGTTGGTTTGAGTTGAACAGTCACCACAAAGCCCAATCGCACACCACACYACACCATCATCAAACTCAAGAACACTCCATCACCACGAGCAAAAATGTCTTCAAATCTTACTCGCCACCCTGCTCCTTCCTCCCACCTCATCCATCTCCATCTGCATCTGCATCCCCCTCACCTCTTCCCCAACCCCATCTCTCTGCACCCTAACAAGCCCCTCCTGAAAACAAGTCGCCAACAACACTCCCCCCAAACTCCAAATCCTCTGCACCACAAGACCCCTCTGATCCCCTGCCCACGGCGTCTCGAATTCCGTCAACATCCACTCGTCGGCCCTCACCTGCTCTTGATTATGGAAGAATATCGTATGGTCTAGACTGACCATCATTTCGACATTCGCAGGCGCCGATGTCGATGTCGACGTGCTCGCTGCTGAAGCCGAGTTTTCGAGCGCTTCCTCGGTGGCTAGGCGTCGGAGAGACGTCATCTTTTGGCTGTTTACAGGCGTTTGGGGCGAGGTAAGGGGTAGTATGTTGTTTTTGATGAAGTGCGGGTTGCTGAATCGGGCGGCTCCGTGTACGCGTGCTACGGTGCCGATGAAGTAGTTGTCGCTGATGTATGCTAGAGCTGCTAGATGGGGACGAGGATTCGATTGCGCCCGCTTTGTCGGTGCTGTTGGTGCATTGCTGTGTATATGTTTTCCGTCTCGGATTCGTACCCAATGTCTCAGTTTTCTTGAAGCGAAGTGTTGTTCTCTGTCTGTGATGGGAAGCCGGACACTTTCGAATAGGCTGCCATTGTCTGCTTGACATGTGCTGCTTAGTAGGTTTGTGTCTACGTCTTTTCTAGATTCGCCCGGAGGGTTGACGCCACAAACTTCTGATGGCATTGGGACTTGGTGCTCCAATATCGTCTTGTTCTGTCGTGGGTTCTGCTTAGAGAAACTGAGGATTGCCGTAAAGATACACTGCCCTGATTGCCGTACATGTACCATTCTTGTCGCAATACTCTTGCCGTCTCTGGAGCGATCCACATGATAATATATGGGTATATTCTGTTGAGCGGCGCGCAGGAAATGACAGTGCATGCTGTGAACTAAGAAATCCGAGGATACCGTCTCCTGGGCAGCGGTAAGGGATTGTGCGATCAGGGCGCCTCCGTATAGTCCATTTGCCCATATTGGACGGTAGAGGGGCGAGGCGTTGGTGAATACGTCTTTGCCTTTGTCCGGGACAGCAGTCACGGCGAGCATACACTCTGTTGGGAGAGAGGCCCTGGACTTGGGTTTGGCCGACGGCATGTTGCGAGACCAAGTTGTTCGCCTAGTGTCCGTTGTTTTCAAATTTCTAATTAGGATTGAATAGCTTACTTCTTTCCTCTGGCGGTGATGTTCTCTGTCACCTGATCATCGAGGCATGTGATGGTACCTTGCCCAGAACGTAACGACGTGCGGAACCCACCACACTGTTGGCAGGGCCTCGGTTGTTTTTGCTACGACGCTCGAATAGTTGCCATTGCAATGATCCGCGTTGCATTGTACTGTACGTGGCTTGGGCCGTCATGAACGCCGAGAACCATTGACAAAAACTCACGAGCCTAAAACGTGAGAAACCACTCGGCCCGAGGGCAATCAAATGGCTACACTAACGATCAACGGAATGATTTGATACAACGAGCATCCATACGTGGTGCCACATTGTCTTCACACATACTGTAGATGTGAAGAATAAGGCCTCAAAAGAGAAAGGTTCACCTCGCGAAACCAGTATCAAGAGCTGCACCTCAAGACTACAGTCATTGCTGCACCAATCATGACGCAAAGTTCTACTGTCCAATGGGACGATGCTGCGATTCGTCCACCGGATGCCGATACCACAATAGGCTGGGCGGGTGTTCCATTGTCACAGACTCTAGGTTACTATGGTCACATCAAGCGGCCTGTCCTTCCAACTAACGATGCGCTTGGTTTCACCCCAGACTACAAGTCTGTTGACGTGAAAAAACTCGTGAGCTCTTTCATCGACATGTTTGCGAAGGCCATTGAAGCGCAGAATGTCGATGCCATTATCGGTCTGATTCATAAGGACGGGTACTGGAAGGATATTGAATTACTTACGTGGGACATTCGAACCCTGCAAGGACACAAGGACATTCGGACTATGCTCACAGAACGACTTCCAAAGACTGGCATCAAAAATGTTCGCATCAATGCCGAAATACCATCGTCCTTGGAGACTCTCGGCGAAGATCTGTCTTTCGTGTTATTCCACTTCGAATACGACTTTGCGCACGGTACAGGCGTTGGTGCAGCGCGCCTCAGCCCCGTTGGAGCAAAGGTCGGTTCCGCTTCCGAACTGGCAGATGCAAAGTCTTGGAGGATTTACACTGTTGGCACCGCCCTGGAGACAGTTGAAGGGTGGGATGCTGAGAATGGCGATAAACTCCGCTATCAGCACGCAAAGGTTCACGACCCGACCGGTAAAGGACGCAGCTATCATGAACTGAGGCAAGACGAGGTCGATAGAGCCGATCCCGTTGTCGTGATAGTCGGAGCAGGCCACACTGGACTCACAATGGCTGCTCGATTCAAGGTCCTTGGGATCCCGCATCTCATCATCGAGAAAGAATATCGGGTTGGGTACAGTTGGGCCAGCCGTTATGCTTCACTGTCATTGCACGGCCCTACCTTCACCAACCATCTGCCATGCCTGCCATATCCAAATTGGTTCCCAATATTCCTGCCGGCTCGACAGCTGGCAGACTTCTTGCAAAGCTATGCTGCCATCATGAACCTCAACGTCTGGACTAACTCCCACCTTGACGGCAAGAACGCTGTGTACGACGAAAAGCAGGGGAAATGGACCATTTCGGTGACGAGAGAAGATGGGAGCAAACATGTGCTTCATCCACGTCACCTGATGGTTACAACCGGCATTTCTGGAACCCTGCCAAATGTCCCTGAAGTTCCTGGTATGACTGAATTCGAGAAATACGGAGGCCACGTGGTTCATTCATCACGCCATCGTACAGGTCCTGACTGGAAGGGGAAAAAGTGTATCGTCGTAGGCGGCGCAACTTCTGGTCATGATCTGTCCTACGAGCTGTACGAGAACGGATGCGAAGTCACAATGATTCAGCGCAGTGCGACACATATCATGTCCGTGGAAAGGAGCGTCCGTCACCTGTTCAAGCCTCGCGAAAATACGAACAGGAAAGGCGGTCTTTCGTCAGATAACACGGACAAGTCCAACTTTCTAAAACATCCCTATCCGGTCGAGTACGAACTTCTGAGGCGCGGACAAGCCCAGACTAAGGGGTTGGACCGCGAAATGCTCGAATCTCTCAGGAATGCCGGGTATCGTCTCCACGACGGGTATCACGGCGGAGGTGCTTATTCCATGTTCCCATTCGATCAAGGCGGCTTCTATTGGGATACCGGCTGCTGTAAACTCATCGCAGAGAAGAAGATCAAGCTGCTACACTCCGAGATTGATCATTTCACAAAAGATGGTGTCGTTTACAAGGACGGAACCAGCCAGCAAGCGGATGTCGTAGTCTTTGCAACTGGGTACATGAATTCGAAGAGCGCCATCCAAGCTCTCCTAGGCGAAGAAATGGCAAAGAAGTGTCATGAGAGGTGGGAGAAGGGCAATGCGATGTTCTTAGGCCCTGAAGGCGAATCCATCATCAACTATTGCCCACTGCCGCAGAAGGGGTTGTATTCGATGTTCCACCAATTCGCTTTCAGCAGGTTCCATTCGGCTCGCCTCGCACTTCGAATCAAGGCAGAGGAATTGGGGATTGATGTAACTCCGTACGGGAACAAGCCGCTTGGCCCTTCAAGCATGGCAGCTGGACGTCGGCCCCGCACAGAAGTTAATGGGAAACTTTGAGTGCAATGACTTGAAGGGACACGCGGAAGATTTGATGTAGCGTAGAGGGAAATGTGATCAAATTAAACAGACTTGAATAAACTGGAGAGCTCTTATTTAATGTGTTGATTCTTCACGTGAAGCCGTCCACTGATTGGGGTCTTGCCCTCAACTTTCCCCCGAACTTTGAATTTCCTACGATGAGGACCACTACTGCCTATCCTTAGTCTGCTCCATTTGATGCTCGCCGCCTTCGAGATTCCTGACCTAGCCAAGAAGAGCAGCTTCCAAAAATGAATATCAAATATTCAACCAAATGTGCTACGTAGGAAAGATGAAAAGAATACATGTGGGCCGCGGTATGATCCTATTGAGTATTGCAATTGACATCAAGACTATCTGCTTACCTTGTCCCATAAAAACATTGCACATCATGTTTCTTAGACGCCCGGCCTTCTAAGCTTGCATAGGATATCGCAGGGTTTGGTGATGGCCGAGGCATCGTCCAATGCCCCTCGATCTCGCGTGCGCATGCGAGCGGTGCTGTACGGACATGTCTCTATTTTGATATTAGTGCCACTTGTAATAATATATTCCGTCAGGTTCCGTAGCTTCGAGATCGATGTTTCCCCTCGGAGCGAAATAGGAAGCCAATATATAGCACCCAAACCTTGAGACCATATCATCTCGGCAGGATCGTACGTCCAGCCCTACAATCATCAATATCAAATCCCGTACCGACACACAGAAGATCTTCGCGTTCTCATACAGGCAATGGCTTCAATGGAAGGCAAAGTGGTAAGTTTATAGTTATGAACCGCCACAGTCATCCAGGCTGACACTACGTTCAGTTCGTCGTTACTGGCGGTGCATCGGGAATCGGTCGCGCAACAGCTCAGCTTCTTGCCGCCCGGGGTGCTACTATAGCTCTCGCGGATAGAAACGAAGCCGGACTGCAAGAGACTCTCAAATCTCTTGGTTCAGGCCAACACTCTGCCACTGTGTTAGATGTTACCAACAGCGAGCAAGTCACATCGTGGATCGAGAAGACGGCTCGAACTCATGGCAAGCTTAATGGTGCTGCAAATGTTGCCGGTATACACAGTGGTTCCCGGCCACTCCGAGAAGAAACGGATGCAAACCTGGAGTCTGTGATGAGAATTAACGCTTTTGGAACATTCTACTGTATGCGAGCGCAGGTGAATAATATGAGTAAGGGCGGCAGCATAGTAAGTCAATCCCCTCATCCAGAGTATTGGGACCGTTCGTTGTGTGAAGGAAGCTTTCTTATGCGCGAGTGCTGACGCCGTGGGAAAGGTCAATGTGTCGAGTACCACTGGCCTCATCGGAATTTCAGGATCCAGCATATATTCCGCCACCAAACATGCCGTCATCGGGCTCACCCGTACAGCCGCAAGAGAGTGTCCGGACGTCAGGATCAATGCGGTGGCACCAGGAGGCACCGATACGCCATTGCTACAGTCGCTCACCGCCAATCTGACCTCGACGGTATCACCACAGGTCATCAATCGTCCAGGAGAACCTCTAGAAATAGCAAGGGTCATTGCGTTCTTACTTTCGGATGAGTCCAGCTTCGTTACCGGCTCTGTGTATTCAGTGGACGGAGGGTGGGTAGCTTAGATGTGTTTCACTTTTGTGCCATGGCTTTTTTCACAGTAATTATATCAAAAATTTTGTCGAGCCTACTACACAATTAATTCATGCGAAAGCATCAGTTTCTGGGAAGATCTCTCCATTACAGCTAGGTTTGGTCTCGACCCAAAGTGAAGACCGGTGTCATGGTCTGAAAAGTCATCGCAGATGTCGAAGGGGAAACTTAACACAATGCTTCCAATTGGATAAACACCAGAATCTTGGGGCATCCGAGATGTTTAGCATCGCTTCAAATCAAGTGCAGAGAGCAAAGTTCGTTTCATCAGAGCTAGGAGAATAACTTTCCGGACACGTTAAAATGCTCCAGTAGAGTTCTCTCACAGTTTAAATGTCAATCTGTTTGTTGAGAATTCATTCTGCTGGTTCCATTATTTGCCACATCTCTGATCTATGAAGTCTGCCGCCCTCGACAAGCATTCGTCTGCTTCCGGCGCATTTCCCGCCATGAAAACATACACATGCTGCATTCCTTCTTTTAGTTCCATCTGCACTTCGACTCCCGCCGATCTTGCTGTCTCAGCCATTCGAATAGCATCATCCTCCAAGACTTCCGCCGTGCCTGCCGTTATGTATAATGGGGGAAAGCCCTTGACATCCGCGTTCAATAGATTTAATAGAGGCTCTTCCAGTGATGCCCCACCTACGTATACATCGACCACTCCTTGCATTGCTTCCGCTACTGTTAGGGCATCTGTGGCTGCATTCCTCTTGTAGCTGTCACCAGATATCCGCATATCGAGGAAAGGCGAGAAGGTCACAAGAGCTGCGGGCAGTTCCAGACCTGACTGTTTGGCTGCAAGACAAGTTGCAATGGTCAGGTTCCCGCCAGCGGAATCCCCAGCAAAGGCAATGTTCTTGGCAGGGATGCCTAGGTCACCTACTAACCACTTGAAGGCCGCAATTGCGTCGTCGATCTGCTTTGGAAACTGATGATCTGGTGCTCGACGATAGTCGATGATGAGTGCACGGCTTCTCGCCTTCTTGGCCAGATGGCCTACCAACTTGCGGTGGCTCGATGGGGAGCCTGCCATGAACCCTCCACCGTGCAAGTATAGAATCACCCTTGAGGCTGAAGCTGTCTCGGGCAAACACCATATGGCAGGKCTGACGCTCCCGGGGCATTGAGTTTCTTTGTACTTGACATCTGATGGTTCTCCTGCGGCGCTACTGAGCTCCTCCGTGAGGATCCGGAATAGGTCTGGGTCCACTCCTTCAGTGCTAAGGAACTTATTCACCTTGCGGTAGAGATTTTCCAGGGCCTTTGATTCTGGAGAGGGCATTGTGATGGTTCGGCTTAAGATTATGGATGTAGACTTCCAAAGAGTTCGGGTTGCTGCCGTCGTAAACGTGCTATTTCTATCGTGTTGCGGTATCGTGGCCGAGGCAACGAAAACACGGCGACACCATCGCTAAGACGAATCCGTCCATTCGTCCATCTTGGGATATTGTCACTAAACTAATGATAATGATTGTCTAATGTTCCTCTCACGGCCCATCCATACGGTCACAACTGCCGAGATTGCCGAAGCCGAGGGGTGGCAGGTACAATGTATAGTCGTTCCCGTGCGTTCATTGGCATGACCGCGGTTACCAGGAATAGAATGGTCATATCAGATCACCAATGACACATATTCAAATACTACAGAAGCTCAATAAGGTTAACGACAGACATGAAAGGAGCGATTGTTCGTACCTTCATCATACATGACTAGGGGAATCCACACCTGAAACCGATCCTTATCCGATTCGCACTCAGCCTCGAGCATTTCGCAATGGCTGTGACAGTAGAAAGAGTCTCTGGAGTCGGCCCCTCCCAATCTCGGGTCCACGATGCAGGTGTCGACGCGGTCAACATTCAAGCCAAGTATGACCAGGAGCGCGACAAGCGACTTTGGCCCGGTCGCCTGTCTGAGTTCGTGGATCTCACCTCTGTCGCTAAATTTAGCCATCTAAGGTCGGATCCTTGGATCAAAGAAAACAACTCTGTATCTGAGCCTATCCGCCCAAAGGATGGCTCCCGGAGCGAGATCCTCATTCTCGGTGCGGGATGGAGCGGGATGATCAGTGCCGTGCGTCTTCTTCGGGCTGGTTATAAACATGACGAAATCCGTATCATGGATATCGCGGGTGGCTTTGGCGGTACATGGTGTAAGTAAATTTTATTATGGCACACCAATTTCGCGGTCGAGGAGCAGTCTCTCTCCCACCGCCTCCTTGTGTTCCCTGAGACTTACACCTGCAGATTGGAATCGCTATCCTGGCCTCTATTGTGATGTTGAAAGTTACATATACATGCCTCTGCTCGAGGAGACGGGCTATGTACCCAAGCAAAAGTACTCCACCGGAAAGGAACTTCGAGAGCATGCTGAGCGAATCGCTGCGAAATGGGATCTAAATTCCATTGCTTATTTTCAACAACGGATCACATCCGTCGAATGGAATGACAACACTAGCGAATGGACGACCACTGCCATTCCTCAATTGGGAAATGGCAAAGAGGGTGAACCTGTTCATTTGAAATCGCGATTTGTAATTTTGGCGACGGGTATTCTATCTGTGCCTCACGTGCCTGTGGTTCCGGGGGTTGAAAAGTTCAAAGGGGCCTGCTTCCACACTGCCCGGTGGGATTACAATGCCACCGGAGGTTCATCCTCCCAGCCAGATATGGTGAAGCTCCGGAACAAGAAAGTCGGAATTCTCGGGACTGGTGCCACTGCCGTTCAGGTCGTGCCGAATCTGGCATCGTGGGCTAAAGAGCTCTACGTCTTCCAGCGCACACCTCCGTCGGTAGATATAAGAGCTAATCGACCGACTGATGAAGAGTGGGCGAAAACACTCGTCTCAACGCCAGGTTGGCAGAAAGCGCGTACCGAAAACTTCCATTCTTTCGTCACCAATGCCCCAAGTAAACCATCTAAGGACATGATCAGTGATGGCTGGACTCGCATGCCTTCCTACAGTGCTTTGACGGGCACACCTGGACTGGATTGTGGAACGCCAGAGCTGTCACAAGCGAATATCGAGAAGCTACATGTCCTCGACCTACCTCGACAAGAGATGATACGTAAACGAGTCGACGAAATTGTGAAAGATCCCAGAACCGCAGAAAAGCTAAAGCCGTGGTATCCGGGTTGGTGCAAGCGACCTTGTTTCCATGACGAGTATCTCCAAGCATTCAATCGGCCCAACGTCAATCTTGTAGACACTAATGGTGTAGGAATCTCCGAGATCACGGAAGACAGCGTCAAGGTTGGAGATGATGAATATAAGCTCGACGTCCTAGTCCTTAGTACTGGTTACAAGAGTCTGTTCGTGTCCAGCCCCGGAGGTAGAGTCGACATCAACATCAAGGGACGCCATGGGCGCTCGTTCGATAAGAAATGGTTCGAAGGCGTGGCCACCCTACATGGCATGATGACCAACGGATTTCCCAATCTCTTCTGGCCTGGTCTCAACCAGGGCGGAGGCAGCCCCAACTTTACGTCTTGTATTGAGGTCTTCTCGGAGCACATCATCTCTCTCATGAATCATGGGGTGGCTATTCAAACGAGCACCACAACCAATGGAAACAAGCAAGACGCATATAAATACAAATTCACCATTGAACCAACAGCTGAAGGCGAGGAGGAATGGGCTCAACGCATTATCGCACAAGCTGGTGCGTTCGCGGCCATCCCCTTGTGTACACCCAACACGTTCAATGCAGAGGGTAAAATGAATGGCGATGCGCCTCCAGAGGAGTTGATGAAGAATGCTCGTCTAAGTATGTGGGCCCAAGGGCCCAGCGACTTTGCAGGCATACTGAGAGATTGGAGAGCAACTGGCGAATATAAAGGGTTGGAGATAGCCCCAACATCTTAAGAGCTCAAGACTCCATCACTCTAAAGATTTACTCGTCTTTTAAAAACTTCGGTAGCCATCTCCATCATGAACAATGTGTATTTGTCTAAGAATAGTATATTAGAGCCTTTTCTACCATAACCAGTTCACTCGTTAAACGCATGTTAGCGGAATTGTACATTGCTATGCTTCCTGGGTCCTCTTCGACTGCGCCAATCAAGCCGACACGATGTTCTTCAGGACGTGTCGCGCCACATTTGAGTTTCAAGACACGGTTAAGCTGTGGTTGCCGTACATTTGTGGCCGAGGCTGCCCATCTGCCCATTCCAATTTGCACTAGAAATCGTATATCAATCACGTGAATACAGGGTCGTATGTATATTGTGAGACCGGCTATGTGCAAATTCAGCGGCGACTCCTTGGTTCTCTGTGTCGGCGGTTCTAGACACCGAGGGATCTAGGTCGAGTGGATCGATGCCCGAGGATCGAGCGACTTGATTAGATGAACCGTTACCCCCACCACGTTACGAACGTGGGATCGAACAGTCCGGCTTTCCAACTTGGTCCCATGGTCAGAAGAACTATATCCCGCCTCGGAACCCCGCTAACAAATCATGGAAATAAATGTGTCATATGTGATTAAGAGCTTGTCACTACTCCGAACCTCTGAGTCCAATACCCTGAATCCGCTACTTAGAACTACCATTCACAGCAGGCCAGAGTCATCTGACAATGGCGTTTGAGGGAAAAGTTATTGCCGTCACCGGCGGTGGCCAGGGGATCGGACTGTCGTTAGCGAGACTGGTTGCAAGAAGAGGTGCGAGTGTTTCTATTGGTGACAGCAATCCAACAAGCCTTGCGGAGGTGGAGCAGGAATTTAGAGACAAGGGCTGGCCCGTGCTTGTCAATGTGCTTGATGTTAGGAAGCGGCTCGAAGTCGATGAATGGATAGGAGCTACTGTCAAAAAGTTTGGTCGACTCGACGGCGCTGCCAACATTGCGGGTGTCGTAGGGAAACAGATTTATATCGCACCGTTAGCCGAGATCGATGATGATGATTGGGACTTTGTTTTGGGGGTCAATGTAAATGGTACGGCGGTGCCTGGTCTAGTCGCTGTTACTGCCTACTAAACAGATGCCAGGAACCAAGAATTGCCTTCGCGCCGAGCTTCAACACTTGGTGGATGGTGGAAGCATAGTCAATATTTCTTCTAATTTGGGTTCTCAGGGCGCTCCTGGCGGCAGTGCTTATTCTACCTCAAAGCACGCGGTTATTGGACTCACTCGATGTGCCGCTAGAGACTATGGGCATCGTGGAATCAGAGTCAACGTAGTCGGGCCTGGTCCAACATTGACTCCGCTTTTGAGAAGGGTGGTGGAAGAGCAAGAAGATCCTCCACGCCCGAATGCTGCATTAAATCGTTTCGGGGAGCCGGAAGAGATTGCTCTTCTTATTGCATGGCTGTTGGGACCTGAGAGTAAATTTATCACTGGCGAGCTCTATCGTGCAGATGGTGGCATATTCTGCTAGGTTCGTTGGTCGAGATCGGAATCAACACGTGCGATCTTCGATATAGATGTATTCGACAGCTTCATTTAGAGTTTCCAGTAGTCAAAGCTGTCTTCGTCACTCATTCATGACCTTGCAAGGTCTTGTGTCATAATTGCAATCTTACAGATTGCCATGAAACAGCATTAGTCAAAGAATATCCAGACATCGTTGGTCCATGATCAATTAAACAACCTACGCGTACATTTCGTAGCTGCCTGTATTGGCCATCACAACAAGTCAGATAGAGATTCCCACCCCATCGCCATCCGTCGCGAGGAGTCGTGATGGGTTGCCCCGATTCTGAATACATCTTATCGATAGTCCGTCGTCTAATCGCTGGTTGCAAGAAATTGGGAAAGGAGGAAAGGGGGAAAGGATTATCAGGTTTAGATGCTTTGTATTGTGAATTAGCACTTTACTAATGAAGCTGATATACAGACTCCCCCGTCCACTTTGTATCAAGCAGCACGTGTAAATACGTGTAAAGGCTCTTTCTGGTGCGGTTCTATGTCGCAGGCGATGGATATACCGAAAGCGCACGGCCGGAGTCTTCATTGTTGTCAAGCAGTTACACTAGATAGCTTCGGAAGCTAAATCATAAAAGGTGCCTTGTGGAAATACTTCTTTTTCTATTTCAATCTATCAAACAAAAACTCTATAGCCTGTATCTTACTCATTCAAGATTCGTTACACGTGCAGGACTTGCTGAAAATTGTTCGAATAAAATGAACGAGGCTTAAGGTCGTTATTAATATCTTCTTTCAACTTGATCACACATTTTGTGGGGGCACAGGACGTTGGCGCTCTATTCGCCTGTTCAGGAATCAATGAATATTTTAAATACTGGAACAATGTCAGTCGTAGCGGTAGTTCTGTTATTAAGCGTGGCAGGTCTTACGTAATGTTGCAGGGTAAGTTCTTCATTACCTTATGACATGAGAGGGAAAGATCTGAATGGGAGGCACCGGCCTCGCAGAGTGGGGATGTCTGGCATTCATTATGATAACAATTTCTCAATTACTTGTGCGATTTCGTCAAAGCGTTCTATGAGCTAATCACAACAAGATCTACAAGTGGTACATCAAGACAGAGCGTGATTTGATTGACAATTTTCATGAGAGTGCGTGCAAGATTTATTTGAACTGAGCTATTTACAGGGTATATTTGAACCCCTGCTGTCCTTCAATCAAGGATCCTGTTTCATTGCTGATCCGATTCTTTCGACGGAGATTGAGGGCAAGCAGGGAGCTTGAAAAAATGATTGTGCTCGCACAACAGAGCACCGTGATTACCCCTGGAGTATATGTCGGCGCATCCTGTGACCGGAATACTAGTGAGCCCATAATGCCTCCCACCGCACCAAGGGTGAGTTGAACTCCTGAGCTTACACTTCGCTTCGTCCGCGTTGGGGCATTGTTTTGACCAAAGACAATGATCATGGGTCCATTCACTAACGTTCCGCCCATACAGATGAATAAACCTAGGTATTGGGAGCCGGTGTTTGGCCCCCACCTTGTCAATGTGATCCCTAGAATCACATTGAGGGAGAGGAAAACGATAATCGGTGATCTCATGCGAAAACGATCGGAGAGCCAAGATGTGAAAAGGCTCAGTAGGAAGCCCCAGATGTATGGCGGCGTGGAGAGGAGCTGACTGATGGCTCCGGAGAAACCCAGCTGGCCATTCAGAATGAGTGGGGAGAAATATGCCATGCCATAAGTAGTAGTGACAGAAAGCATATACAAGACGCCAAAGACCCAGATTTGCCAATCGCAAAGAATCTGGAAGAGCAACTTAATGGTCAACTTTTCTTCTTCGTTCTCGTCACGATCCTCAGCAAGCAACCTAATAACAGTGTCCCGTTCCTCTTGAGAAAGGAATTTTGACTTTTGCGGGTATTCATCAAGCACAAAAAAAGCGCCCAAGGCCACGAGGATTGTGATGGCTCCCTCCAGAATGAAGATCCACCGCCATCCAGCATACCTAGGAACGTTGATGCGTGAGAAGGCATAAGCAAGGACTCCAGCCAGAGAGGAGAACAACGAGGCACCAACGACGACTGCAGCCATGCGCTTGCCAAAGCGGTATCGCGGGTACCACGAACTGACGACTACGATAATAGTGGGAAAGACACTACTGGTGTAAGCACACTATCTATGGCAGACAGGATGACCCTAATTCACTCACCCAGCCTCGCAGATGCCTAATAGAGTACGCATGGCTACCAATCCAGAAAAATTGCGTACCAAACCCGCTCCAAGGGTAAAGACACCAAACATGACAGAGAGGAATGTGAGCCAGCGGCGGACCGTTGTCCTTTGAAGAGCGTAGTTACTAGGAAGGACAAAAAGGGCATATCCAGGAAAGAAGACTAGCAACGTGATGGAATATCGATATCCGGTGAGATTGAGCTCTTCGCCCATGCCAGCGACCATTACCAGGCCCATGTTGCTGCGATCAATGAAGCAGAATCCAAGCAAGAGGGTCATGATTGGCAGAACGATCAGATCCATCTTTTTAAGGGTCTTTGCGACCATCCTGTCGACCTCAACGACCGCCTCATCAGCCACCACCTCACAGTCGTCGTGTGGGCTGGACTCTTTGGTCGATTCTGCCAGAACCACGGTCTCCTTCTCTGCCGGTCTCGATTCATTTGGGGAGGTCCTCTGGTTCAGCATGATTGATAGAAAGTGGTGCATTAGATATGGTAATAGATATAAACTCGAAATTTACAGGATACACCGATCATTAAATCATAAAGGTAATTGATCGACATCGTGCCAGCATAACTCCGTTGCCGGCATTGGCATACTGTAAGCCACACACCTATTGATGCTTACCGAGGCCTCGACACTTAACGAGCCCGAGGACTCGCCTCCGGATCTAAAACATTTCCCAACACCTTGGCTTTCACCTTTTGTCTGGTTCATGGGATTCCAGAGCCGTGGTGAGAGAAACGGCAGATCTCAAAGCACGAAATCCACGTGATAATTTCGGATTCCGGACGGAGGTTCGCGCTTAGAGTGGGTAGAGATTGAAAATTCGGCAATTCATGTCGAAAATCACGGTCCAAAATATAGACTATTAGATGGCAAGGACAGAAAAGAGTACATTGAACGCAGGGAGGAAATTGAGCAGCTTTCCTGATCATTTGTAAGTTCAGCTTGGAAAACCGATTATTACAGCCAACAATCATGGAGCTCGTAACGTTCAATGGCGCGGCCGGGTCAGTAGATTCTCCGGAGGACACACCCCAATCTACTTGAACAGAAGTGTGCATGAGGACTATAATTCAACACACGAGAATGCTATAGGTTGGACGTACCCCATGGAGAATTGAGTGCGCCAAATGAATAAGCTTCCCAATGATATGACATGCTAGTTGGATGAAAATGTGATGCTCGCTTCTCTTGCAAAGTAGGCCCCCATCTATGGATCAGTACAGTCAGCGCGGGCGTTGCTGCGATCGGGTATTGTGAGTGATGCTCAGGCCCAAGATTACGGTGCACCAACACCATAATTGTAGGATAACTTTGATCATGTCTCAAGCAGTAGTTGCAAAAAGTAGTAGAAGGTCTATATATTTCTCGAATTAGCTAGGGTTTTTTCGATGGTCGAGATCATGTTGACTTCCGGCATCTAGATTGCATAGTGAGTCGCTCCGCCATTTGCATCATAGACTCCGTAGTTCTAGCAAGATGAGAATACATACATGATACACTTGGTGCAAAGTCAAGGGAATTCGATGGTAGTACATTGATTGACCAGCACTACCATGGATCCTAGTCAGACAACGTTGGCGTTGATACAACGCTCAACAGCACAAACTGTGTCACGAGAGGAATGAACGAAGCCGGCAAACCTTGTGCGTTACATTCATAATTTTCATAAAAGTAATGCACTCATGTGAGAATGATCCAATAAGCATGGTGGCAAGATGCCGGTCTGAGGGTGTGTGCTTCGAAAAAGCCGAGGGCCGCGCCTACTAAGTGGTCATCGCGTCTATCTCTGCCAGCCTGCCATTGCGCCAGCCTAATATGGATCAGGAGACTAAATGGTCTGTGAGCGGGGTGCAATCGAATCATGCAAGGGCGACAAAATATACACGTCGCTCCGCTACATATCAGTGATGGGGAGTAATCATGCTGGGTGGGAATTTCAAGCCTAAGCCCACCAAAACGTCGCTATGAATTTCGAATTGCCTCCGGAAGTCAAGGACTACCTGTCGCAGGTAGACGCCTTTATCAATAAAGACATTCTTCCCTTGCAGCGCAAGGACGACAACGAACGCTTCTTTGACCACAGACGAGAATCTTCACGAACACAATGGGACAACCAGGGCCTTCCGACCGATGATTGGGAGCAACTACTCAAGCAAGCCAAAGGACTATCTGATCGGGCGGGCTTCTACCGTTTCGCATGCCCCAAGGAATATGGCGGATCTGGCAGCGATTCATTGAATCTCCACATGTGCGCCATTCGGTACCATTTGTCTTCCCACCCTGTATATGGAGGCGGCGTAAGCCTTGCGAACGATCTCCAGAGCGAGCACAGTGTTGTCGGCAACAATCCCTTCGTGATCCTAATCTACCACTATGGAACTCCTGAGCAAAAGGCAAATCTCATCCCTGCCAGCATCAGGGGCGAGATGCGTGCGACTTTTGGATTGACAGAAATCGAACACGGGTCCGATGCCACATACATGAAGACGACAGCCCGTCCCATTACTCTTCCTGACGGCCAACCTGGATACGAGATCAACGGGAATAAGAAATGGCAGACTGGCATGCACACTGCCAATTACTGCATCGTGTTTGCCCGAACTTCAGGAAAAGCCGGAAATGCAAAGGGGATCACCGCCTTCCTAGTCCCTCGAGACACGCTCGGTCTGTCTGTGGTCTCGTACGAATGGACACTCAACATGCCCACGGATCACGCGACGATAACATTCGAAAATGTCCGCGTCCCAGCAACCGCCATTCTAGGCTCCAAGGACAACGGCCTCGCCATCGCCCAAACATTCACCCATGAGAACAGGATCCGACAAGCAGCCTCAAGTTGCGGGGCCGCAAGATACTGCATAGACCGAAGCGTCGAGCGTGCCAACGAACGCAAAGTCTTTGGGAAGCCGCTCTCAGCGAACCAGGCGATCCAATGGCCACTCGTCGAGCTCGCAACCCAAGTCGAAATGCTACGACTCCTAATCCTCCGCACGGCCGTAGAAATGGACCAGGTCGCCGCGGAAGGCAAGGCATCCTCCAAGGCACCCTGGGTTGCAATCGAAAGACAGCTCGGCCACAAGATCGGAATGTGCAATTACTTCGCCAACAGGCTCGCGTGTCAGGCGGCCGATCGGGCGATCCAGATCCATGGCGGTGATGGCTATTCGAGACATTACCCGTTCGAACATATCTGGAGGCATTTCAGGAGGTATAGGATTACGGAGGGGAGCGAGGAGGTGCAGATTAGGAAGATTGCCGCATACTTATTTGGGTATAAGAGTACGGGGTTGGAGGGTAAAAGCAAGAGCGAGGCCAAGTTGTGATGACGCCGTGTGCATTGTCGGACTGCTTCTGATCACTGCGATATATTGCCATGCTGGCTGGATGGTTTAGAAGACAGAGACCGACTGTACTATGTGGCGATTTTGGCAGTGTAATTAGAACCGAGATAGACTCATATTTAAGCTCTCATTGTTTCGAAATGTGGGAAAGTCATGCCTTCTTTAGAGTATGTACAACTAAGGGACGACTAGGTCGCCCACACCGCTTCTAGATCGCCCTCGTAAATGCGTCAAAATCAATCAAGACAGGAAAGCGTAAGTCGACAAGGGATGCAACAGTCGAAGAAGCTAAAGTCGCATAGGATCCGTATTCATTGCGTCTGGTGCAAAAGTTTCGTAGCTTCAGCTTTTGGCTGCAACATGATGAATCAAAACATTCTATTGCATACCATCAACACATCTTCCACATGAATCAACTAATCCAAACATTCCATCATGGCCTCTAACAACTAGAAATTCGACTTGGCAACATCAACCAACCTAGCTCCACCCCCAGAAACGCACACCTTGCCCGTCTCCCCAACCTTGGCCTGGAACTTGACTAACCCACCCCCACACTCCCACATCTCTGTAATCAGTGTCTGGCCCGGCGTCACAGTCCCCGTGAATCTCACTTTGACATTTCTCACGCGTCCGAAGCTCGAAACGACGTGTTTGGTGCTGATTCCGAAGGTGCAGAGACCATGTAGGATGGGGGCTTGGAATCCCGCGGATTGGCTTTTGGAGGGGTCGATGTGTAGGGGGTTTCGGTCGCCGTTTAGGCGGTAGAGAGCTGCTTGGTCTACAGACGTCTTCTCTTCTATTACTGCGTCGGGGTTTCTGCTTGGCATCGAGTAGAAGGCTGATGCGTCTTTGTGAGATGAGGTGGAGGTGCTGGGACCTCCGAAGCCGCCGGTTCCGCGCATGAAGAGTGCGAACTCGTTGTAGAATATTTCTTCTCCTGTAGAAGCGTCCTTTGTCAATGTGCCGATGATTGCGACGCTGGCCTTGCCTTTGTCTAGGACGTCTACGAGTCTGGCTTGGGATACGAGGGTGCCAGAGGTGGGGATTGGGTATTTGCGGATTTCGAGGAAGTGCTCGCCGTGGAGGAGCATGTTGTAGGAGAAATTTGGAACCAGGTCTTCGAGCTTGAATGGTCTCGATGCTGTTGTGCCTGGGATAACGCCGAATGATGGGAGGATTTGGAAATCTTTGCTGTTCTCATACACCAACGGAAGTTGAGCGCATGTCGCACCTAGGGAAATATTGTACAGAATGGCATCTTTGTCGGTAAAAGGCAATTTGGAGTCCTGGGGTTTGGCATTTTTAGCCATTTCAATCGCCTTCAGGTATTGATTGCTGGATGCTGATGGCGTTTCCGCGCTCGCTGCCCTTTCAATATTTGCAACTATGCGTTTTCGCAAGTCCCCTGCAACCTCAGGATTGCTGGTTTCAGGCCCTTTAAAGTTGACTATAGCATGCCAATTATCCAAGACCTTCTCCGGTGTGAGTGGTTCGCGGAGGGAGAAGTCGACACCAACCGATCGCTGCCATCTGCTTCGTCCCTGCCAGCCACATCCAGCTTCAAAAACTTGACCCGTTACAGAGGTAGCAATCTTATCCGAGCACAGTAGCAAGACTATTGGAGCGACGTAGTCTGGCTTACGTGCCTTGACCAGCTCTTCGCTTAGGACTCCCGATGTGAGTTGCGTGCCTGCAGATGGCGCGATGCAGTTAACTTGGATATTGTTCTTACGTCCTTCCACGGCTAGAGCGCGTGAAAACCCAATCACTGCCGTTTTCTTTTGTGATTATGGTCAGCAGATTCATTCTGTGATTTCTGGTCCAAGAGCGTCACTTACAGCCGCCGCATAGTTGGTCTGTCCGTAATTCCCATAGATGCCACTGGTGCTCGTCGTGTTTACAATGCGGCCATACTTTTGCTTCACCATGTACGGATAGGCAGCTTTGGCGCACTTGTACGTTGCCTGTAGATGAATATTGTTGATATCGTCCCACATCTTATCGGTAATGTTCTGGAACGCCTTGTCTCGAAGGATTCCGGCGTTGTTGATGACAATATCGATTCTTCCAAAGTTATCAATGGCCGCTTTGATGATTGCATCACCATCCTCGGCGGATGATTTGACGGGAACAGCAGTTCCCCCTAAGGCTCGAATCTCCTGTACAACCTTGTCTGGATCCATGAGATCATTTACCACGACGCTCGCGCCGCGTTTGGCAAGTTGAATGCAATATGCCCGGCCCAAACTGCACTCTTCATTAGCCTAAGGTGGTTTCTGGTGCATTCCGCTCATGCTCATACTCACCCAGCACCTCCCCCCGTCACTACCGCGACTCTACCATCGAACCGGACATCCTCACCTGGGGCGTTTGGAGGTAGGTCCTGGGCAGCTTTCAAGTGGGCAACCATATCAGCAGTTGTCGTCGGGTGATCCGGATTGGAAAAGTCATCAACTGCTGCCCACTTGGCCAGGACGGCTCCGGGAGTCATGGTTTCATCACACTTGAGCAGTGCGCCGCTAGACCTTTCCCATCTCACCTTGGAAATGTGACCTCCACCGACTTCAAAGATGGCTCCGTTCTCAAAGGTGTTCTTGGGATGCACCAGCACCGAGACTAGGGGCACGACCCATTCGGGAGTGACATGCTTCAGGAAATCCGAAGGCAACACCGTCTCGGTCATTCGACTCGCAGCGAATGGCGCGACAATGTTGGTGTGGATGTTGTACTTTGCCCCCTCCTTGGCCAAGGTCTCCCCGAATCCAATCATACTAGCTTTCGCGGCCGAGTAGTTGCATTGTCCAAAGTTTCCGTACAAGCCAGCTGCGGAGGAAGTCAAGATGACTCTACCGTACTTTTGCTTGCGGAAGTGTTTCCAGGCTGCTTGGGTAGTCTTGTATGCGCCTCTGACGTGCACTGCAATGACGGCATCCCAGTCCGAATCCTTCATATTCTTGAAGCTGACGTCGCGCAGGATGCCAGCATTGTTGATCACAATGTCAACGCGACCAAATGCATGGATGGCTGTTTCAACGATTTTTTCTCCCTGCTCCACGCTGTCGTAGCTAGCCACTGCTTTGCCGCCTTCGGCGACAATCTCCTTGACCACTGCATCTGCGGCCTTTGTTTGTGCGACTTCAGCATCTATGTATACATAATTTTGGACTGACAAACCTTGGAGTTGGTATTTTGACCCGTCAAAGAAGCTCCCAGGTCATTGACCACAACACTGGCGCCTCGAGAGGCGAGGAATTTTGCGTACGCTCTCCCCAGGCCGGATCCCGCCCCCGTCACCACCGCGACCTGATTGTCGTAACGAAACGCCATGGCACAGCAATGGAAAATTCAGAATGAGCCTTGAGCCCAGAGCAAAGCAAAGTGTCGCTGCGGAGTGAACAAGCCAAGAGAGAGCCCAAATCGGATTAGTCGAATTAACAACACCAGAATCGACTTGCTTCGCAGATTGGCGGCTGCGGCTCTGTAGCAGGAAAGCCCAAAATGACAGGTTCAAATATGATTAGGATTCCCCAAGCCGGAACAGGAGCAAAAACTAACCATGCCCATGTAGTAGGGTAGACTTGATATAAAAAACGCCGAGGTGACGACCGTGCTCGGCCCGCGGGGAGGCCATCACATGCAGCGACTCATGTCGACGAGCCAACCATGACAGATATTCATAATAATATACCTGTTCAAAATTTCCATTATGCCCCTTCATAATTCCAAAGACTATTCTCCCTCAAACACAACAAAGAACAACAGAGTCATGACACTGCTGAGCTACGACCCCGAATTCGGCGCCCTGGCCGCCCCGTACCTGTCCGAGCATCGAGCCGTAATACCCGTAGGCAACATCGACCAACGTCGAGAGCGAATCGCGGGTTTCATCAAGAATGCAGGGATCCCTCAATTGCCTGAGAACGTTGAAACGATTGTTCATCATGCTAGAGCATCTGATGGTCATGAAATCGCAATTTACCATGTTCGGAGAAAGGGTGGCGAGGCTGAGAAGAAGGGTGACGGTCCCTCGCCTGCCATTGCACATATCCACGGAGGCGGATATACGTGTTTGAGGGCCGAAAATAGCATTCCGACATTATCGGGCTATGTATCGCTCACAGGTGTACCAATGCTATCAATTGACTACCGCCTTTCACCCGAAGCCGCGTATCCCATTCCCCTCGAAGATTGCTGGAGTGGTCTATTATGGATTCAAGAGAATGCCGAAAAGCTCGGTATCGATCCAAACCGCATCGCCATCATGGGCGAAAGCGCTGGTGGCGGTCTAGCATCTGCCATAGCCATTCTCGCCCGAGATAGAAAGCTGAATCCTCCCCTAGCTAAGCAGATACTCCTGTATCCTATGATGGACGATCGCACAGAATCAGACCACACAAACGGCATCGCAGTCTTCGCCGTCGAAGACGTAATAACAGGCTGGTCATCGTACCTAGGACCGCTCTATAAGACCGACAGAATCCCCCCAACAGCAGCCGCCGCCCGACTCCAAGACGTCACGGGACTGGCCCCCCTCTATCTCGACTGCGGCCAACTAGACATGTTCATACACGAGGCGACGGGGTATGCGCACAAATTCATCCTTGCGAATATTCCGACCGAGTTCCACGTCTATCAGGGTGTTCCGCATGCGTTTCAGAGGTTTGCGCCGACCGCCAAAGTCACGCAGAGGGCGCAGGCGAATAGGGTTGCTGCCATGACTAGTTTTTAAGTAGATGGGTGTTGGCAGTAGAAGCCTTTTAGTTATACGAGAGAATAAACAAGCAATTCGAAGCAAGACTAGAGTAGCAGCTTCTCCGTGTAGTCCCACTCGCCGTGCTCTATTTGCTTGGTCAGTGTTGTTTAACCCGCAGAACATTTCTAGGTCGTCGGCCCTCGGCAACTACTCGCGGGCGAGATACATCAATTCCTTGCCTTGCTTGCTTCTCGTAGTATTGCCAGCATTGTATCTCTCTTTCAAAATCAAGATCAACATCAACATCAATTCGTCGGGTCGCAATGGCTCCCTCCGCCCAAGCTCAAATCCCCTTCTCAGACCCACCATGGCTCATGGGTTGGCCATCGCCATACTACACCGACTCGCACCGGAAATGGCAAAAAACATGTCGCGACTTCATCTCAGAACATCTCGAACCATACGCCCTAGACTGGGAAACGGAGGGGAACGTTCCCGAAGACGTCTTCCAAACCTTTTCTAAGCATAATATGTTAATCCCAAACCTACCTGCTCCACTACCCATTAACATGCTCAAGCAAATGGGCATTACGGAGTTACCCGGTGGTCTTAAGATTGAGGAATTCGATTATTTCCACTTTGCTATTTATTTCAACGAGATGCGAAGACTAGGGATTTCGGGACCGACTTCTTCGCTTGCGACGGGTATGGCGTATGGTATGCCACCCATCATCACGTACGGTAGCCAAGAATTACAAAGGCGGTTTTTACCTAAGCTTATTCGTGGGGAAGAGAGGATTTGTATTGCCATTACTGAACCGAGCGCTGGGAGTGATGTGGCTAATATTTCGACTACGGCTGTGAAGAGTGAATGTGGAAAGTACTACATCGTCAATGGACAGAAGAAGTGGTGAGTCGCGTTTTGTTTTCACAAAAATAGTAGATTTGCTCATTGACCGGTCCAGGATCACCAACGGTGTCTGGTCACAATACGCTACCATGGCCGTTCGAACAGGAGGGCCTGGTGCTGCAGGACTTTCGCTACTCGTGGTTCCGCTACTAGACCACGATGGTGTGAGTATGCGACGTATGAAGACAACAGGAGGCACGACTAGTGGCACGACCTTTATTGATCTGGATGATGTTAAGGTTCCAGTCGAAAATCTCATAGGTCAAGTAAGTACCATCATTCTCCCTTTCGATACCGACCAAACTTGCAAAAAACTCACGTTTCCCCCCTTCAGGAAGGCCAAGGTATGAAAATGATAACCCGCAACTTCAACCACGAGCGTATCGCCATCGCAATCGGCGTAACCCGCTCGGCGCGCGCTGCCCTCTCTGCAGCCTTCGCCTACGTCCTTGAACGTGAAGCCTTCGGCAAACCCCTAATGGAGCAATCCGTTGTACGCAACCGCCTGGCCAGATGCGGCGGCGAACTCGAGAGCTTATCATCCTGGATCGATGAACTACTCTACCTGCTCTCTACCTCTAAGCAAAATGGGACCGAGAATCGTCCTGAGCTTGGGGGCCTAGTAGCATTAGCCAAAGCTAGAGCAGGCATGGTACTCGATGAATGTGCTCGATGTGCTGTTTTGCTTTTCGGTGGTAATGGGTACACGAGGTCTGGACGCGGGGAGTTGGTGGAGAAGATTTATAGGGAGGTTCCTGGGGCGAGGGTTCCTGGGGGTAGTGAGGATGTTATGTTGGATCTTGCTGTTAGGCAGTTGGTCAAGGGATTCAAGCAGAGGAGCACAGCGTTGAAGAAGGAGATGAAGGCGAATTTGTAGGGTGGAGTTGGGTATAGATTGTAGATATACGTTGCATATATTAAGGTAGTATAATAAAACATAGAAATATCATATTTGTGATAAAAATCCCGGGTTCCAATCAATCAATCAATCCATCCGTCCATTAATCCATCCATCGACATAGACTTGGAAGAAATCACTCACTCAATTCCAAATTGGAGATATGTAAGAATTTTTTTATCATGCCTAACGAAGATAATTAAAGAATTCAGGCTGACTTACAGGTAGGCCCCGTCAGGTACATGCACAGGTTTACTAATTAGTTCGTATGCAGTGACATGTTTACGAGTTGCAGCGAGATATGCTAACAAAGTGACCTCGGCAACCAAGTCCGACGTCATAACGACTTATTTATGAGCGGCGCGGTCGTGGATCTGTTCATTTTGAGGTGGAGATTGCATAAAAACCAAAACGATACATTATTACTATCCCGGGCCGCATCCTCCTCTTACAATTGGCCCAATCAGCAGGTCGCGATGCCGCTTCAGTACGACCCAGAGTATTTGAAGGCTTTTGAGCCCTTAATCCCACTTCTAGCGGGAAGAGCGAAGCTCAAGCTAGAAGACATACCAACAAACCGAGCAGTGAGGGAAAAAGGGGTCGGAGCACTCGCAAACCGATTACCAGGTGCCCCGGACGTGGAACAAACAGAGCATTACGCCCAAGCAGAAGATGGCCACCAGATACAAATCGTGGCCTTCACCAAAAAAGGAACCCAATCCGGACCCGGTCCAGCAGTCCTCCATCTTCACGGCGGAGGCATGATAAGCGGTTCAGCACAACTATTCGCAAAACTCATTGGCCCCTTCGCATCCTCAACCTCCATCCCAATCTTCAGCGTAAACTACCGCCTAGCACCCGAACACAAAGGCCTAACCCCAGTTCAAGACTGCTACTCTGCCCTCCTCTGGCTTCACGCAAACGCATCAACTCTCTCAATCGACAAATCACGCATCGCCGTCTTCGGCGAAAGCGCAGGTGGCGGCCTAGCAGCCGGCGTCGCCCTACTAGCCAGAGACAAACAATTAACCCCCCCACTGGCCAAACAAATCCTCGTATACCCAATGCTAGACGATCGCACCACAAACATACACCCAGGTCTCGACGCCCTAGCATTCTGGAAAGCGCACGATAACATGGTGGCCTGGCAAGCTCTCCTGGGAACCTCAGATCGATCCTCGTCCGATACGTCTCCGTACTGTGCACCAGCGCGCGCCGAGTCTCTGGCCGGCTTGCCCCCGACGTACATTGACGTCGGCGAACTCGACATCTTCCGCGAAGAGGATTTACAGTATGCGTTGCGGTTGATGAGGGAGAATGTGAGCGTGGAAGTGCATGTGTATCCGGGAATTCCGCATGCATTTGAACTCGTGGCGCCGGATATAAAGGCAGCTAAGACGGCATTTGCGAATAGGGTCAGGGCTTTGATGGGGATTTAGGGGGGATTGGATGGGAGGAATCTTGAGGGAGGGTTGGGCATGGGCATAGGCATAGGCATAGGCATATGGGGTGGGGTCTGGATATTTGATATCTCGATGTGATGTGGATGAGGTTCGAATTGTGTACTGTATAGCATGCTCGGTGTGAAGTAAATTCTTGATTCACTCTAGGTTTGGAAATGAGCGTGTCACGATCGACATTCAATTCCATGATAATTGCAGGATTGGATAGACTGGGCGCCAACCTTGACGAACATCAATGATAGCATGTACAGCATCTATGACTATGACTTGTCCAGGTCAATACGAGGGTAGCGAGGCCATATGTTTGCGTAAAGTCCAGAAAACCCTTCACCAAAGACGGTGAAAATGGATATTCCATACCTATTGACGTGAATATGGCTCAATCCAAGAGCAAGCTAAAGCTCACTGGCCAATAGCCGGACTAAAATCGGTGCCAAGTAGCGTAGATGAGATACGGGCACTAGAGCTGCTCTTCAATGTCTACATGATGCTACGAGACGAGCGTTCACTATGATGAGATGAATCTGTCTGGCAATATGAAAAGATTCATCAAATTAGAATAATAGCGAAGCGATACCATGTTAAAAGATGTTGCAAATCTAGCGAATCTCAAAGTCATCAAAGTTAGGCTTCTGAACCATCTGGTGATAGACAGAAGTATGCCATGGCACATTAACACTCTGACGTCCAAAATCATTGACGTAATACCCATGCCCCTCCTGCTCCCATATGAGTTTCTTAGCCTCCTGATCCAACTTGGCATTATACTCGTCGAAAACATCCCTGCGGCATTCCATCGATTTCTTGTCGTTCTCGATCAAATAAATGAGCGCAGTGGCCGTGTAGCGCGACCAGATCTCGCCCCAGGAGTAGAAGCCACCGGAGCGAGGTTGATGATTCGGACCGTAGAAGATGAAGAAATTGGGGAATCCGGGCATCGTGAGACCGAGATAGGACCGTGGACCGTCTTTCTTCCACAGGTCTTCCATGGTCGCGCCGTCGCGGCCAATGTACTTGCAGGGCCAGAAGTATTGCGAGACTTTGAACCCGGTGCCGAGGATGACCATGTCGAAATCGCGCTCCTTGCCGTCGGCGGTCTTGATGCCAGTCTCGGTGAATTTCTCAATCTTCTCTGTGACTACTTCGACGTTGTCGCGGCGCAATGTGTCGTAGAATCCGTTGTCTACGACTAGACGACGTACCAATGGCGAGTGTTCGGGTAGAATCTTTTCTAGAAGACCGGGAACGCCTTTCGCTTTCTCCTCGATGTATTGCGTCAATGCCTTCTTCACCAGGTCGTTACGTTCGTTAATCACGCCGCCCTTTGCCTGCCACTCTGGATCATATGTCTGGAGGTACTGCAACTGCTGAGACGCCACGTGTGCAGAATAGCAGTACCAGTTCCAGTAGTATGGCATATTGTTGAACATGTAGCGTACAGTGTCATCAATGAGATCCCTGTAGCCGTCCATTTTCATGATCCAATTCGGCGTGCGCTGATAGACGGTGAGGGATTTGGCCTTGGATGCTACTGTGGCGGCGAGTTGAGTACCCGTGGAACCTGTACCGAGAAGGGCAACGCGTTTGTCGGTGTAGTCCACACTGTGATCCCAGCGTGTGGTGTGGAACATGGCGCCTTTGTAGTCCTTCACACCTTTGATGTCCGGCTGATTTGGGGTTGCGAAAAGACCAGAACCACTAACAACCGCGTTGCATACAACGATCTCCTCATGTCCGTCATTGTGTCTGACTGTGAGCTCCCATTCGCTTCTATTCTCATGCCAGACGGCCTGGATGACTTCACGATTAAACTTGAAGCGGTCTGTGACTTCGTAATGCTTGGCCACGTCCTGGAGGTACTGGAGTGTCTCCCCGGCGGAGGCAAAGTATTCGGACCATGGATAGTTCTTGAAGAACTTGAACTGGAAGAGAAAGCTTGATGTGTCGACACGGGCATCTGGATAGGAGTTGAGGAGCCATGTGCCGCCAATGGCTCGTTGTCGCTCCAACACCTCAAAATTGAGACCTAATCTCTTAAATTGCACGGCAGCTGCGAGACCACTGATCCCACCGCCGATGACGACAATCTTAAAGCCAGCAATCTTCTCTGCTGAAGGTTTCTTGCTCGTCCACTCGGCCTTTCGAGGGAACTCGTCGTACGCTAGCTCTTCATAGTGGTACTCGTATTCTCGATCTTCCACTGGCTCATCACCAAAGACATCGGCCAACTTCTTGGCATCGGCCTTAGATGGTGGTGGCGGGATGGGGTCACCTGGCTTGCGCTTTGAGAGGTACTCAAAAGCCTTCTCCTTCAGGGCTGGGACATCCTCCTCAGCCAGAACATGGGCGAACATGGCACCGCCACGGATCGCATGGCGGCGCGTTCGCATCTTGTACAAGTCAGGATCACCAGTCACTTGCAGAAGTGCCAGCCGAAGGGCATTGAGATTGGCCTTGTCGATGGAGCGGTGGATGAGAGCCTCATCGACTGGCTTGGTGCCATTGACCGCTGAGCCATTGACTGCTGTGCCGTTGACTGCTGTAGCTGAATCCGTAGTCATGGTAGGACCTTTGAGAAATCAAGATACAAGGTCGAAATTGAACTCAATATGGGATAGCCGTTGTTGATTTTCGTAGTCAAGAACGGCTGTCTTTATGCATACTGTGCAGTATTCTAGACACTTGTAGACACTTGTGAAATGCAGAGGAACGCGCTAAATCTCACTCCACATCACGTCGTCCCATTAACAATACTGCTAACTTGTGTCCTTGTGAATTGGTTGCATGGATGGAGCTTTGGACGCCATGATGAAAGTCGCCGAGGACCGAGGCCGTGTTATGGATTTGACCTCTTGTTCCAGCACCACCACCACCACCACGCAGACGGCAGCGACGCACGAGTCGCTAAACAGTGCGAGATCCTTCATCCTTCCCGAGATAGAGCTTTTATGCCTGAAGCATGGCAAACATGAATATGGTAGATGCGGGGAACTGGAATCGTCCCATCTGATTGGAGCATCAGCTACCATCCCCCATAATGACTATCACAGCTGTTCGGGCCAAGGCATAGCTACCTCGGATACCAAGCTTGGAGCCAGTGAGCGTGCAGAGCCCTTGCGGCGATAAGTCGTTCTGCAGCTGTACCTGTCTTCTGAGTATCGTGTCACCATCTACTGTTCTATCGCTGCAGAGTCCAATCTCGCCATGCTGTTTGAATCAAGATTACCCCCCATACACTGTGCGTTCCAATGACCAACCGCTCTTTACCGTTGCTAATTCAATTCGATGTGTGACCAGGTCCAACAGATTTGACAGTATGGCAGTGGGCGTTCGAAGATGCAAGATTCTCGACAGTTCTCAACTTCCCCCCAAGCAAAATCGGTGGCTTTACTGATGCCTCAACGCGAAAGCGGCTGAGCTTCATCGACGTCAAAGAACATGCCACCCACCTATCTACCGCGTTGGTGAAGAGATTTGGATTGAAGGAGGCAGATACTGTGTCATTGTTCAGTCAAAACACCATCTGGTACCCAGTGGCTATGTTCGCCATCTTGAGAGCGGGTATGTATTGAAAGCGATTGATTGGGGCCCAAGTCTACCACGGACCTATCATTGCATACGTCGGCTAAGCAAAGACTGCAGGAGGAAGAGTCAATGGTGCTTCGCCGGCATACAGCGCAGATGAGATGACGCACGCTCTCAAGACCGCAGGGTCAAAATACATCATGACTGCATCCAGCTCTATAAAAACTGCGCTCGCAGCGGCGAAAAGAGCCGGAATTCCAAAGGAGCGCATTTTTCTACTTGAGGGAGAATTCGAGGACTTCACTACAATGGAACAATTATTGCAAATTGGTCGAAGCTATGGCACCAATGGCCAGAGTCCGTTCTACACCATTCCTGCCGGTGCGACTAATGATGTCTGTGGATTTCTCAACTTTAGCAGCGGAACTACTGGGTTGCCAAAGGCTGTAGGTAATCATCACCTATTCGCGAGACTTGCATCGTTAATCAATTCCAAGGTGATGCTATCCCACAAAAATGTGATTGCACAATGTCTCCAGTTGAAAGGCGTAGCAGGACCCGAGAAGAAGAGATATCTGGCCAGTTTACCGCTATTTCACAGTATGTTTGTCCTGTACCATGATCGCACGGTTGCGATTCATCCAAATGCCTGCTAACCTTTCGATAGTCAGTGGACTGGTGCGATTCCTAAATTATCCACTGGCAAACAACGACGACTGTATCATGCTTCCGCAATTCACCATGGAGGCATTTCTAGAGGCCATTGTTGAACATCGAATTACCGATCTCGTTCTGGTTCCATCAATCGTAATCCGGCTCATAAATGACCCTATCGTGAACAAGTACGATCTCTCCTCCGTGCAGCTTATCGGATGCGGTGCGGCCCCGTTGGGACAAGAGGTCATCTCACAGCTACAAAAAAAAATGCCTTGGACCGGTTTCCGGCAGAGTTATGGTATGACGGAGTCTTGCTGTTGCCTCACCAGTCATCCTCCAGAGTACTACGATTACAAGTACGGAAACAATGGAGGAACGCTTCTTGGCTCAACAAGTTTCAAGGTCATAGACATAATTACCGGAAAAGAGCTTGGACCGAATGAGGTTGGCGAGATCCTGGCCAAAGGTCCACAGATCGCTATGGGATATCTCAACAACGCGGAAGAAACAGCTCAGACTTTTCAGGCGGATGGCTTCCTACATACGGGTGATGTTGGAAGCATCGACGATCTTGGATTCGTCCACATCGTGGATCGAATTAAGGAGATGATCAAGGTCAAAGGCCAACAAGTCGCTCCTGCAGAGTTAGAACATCTACTACTAGGCCATCCAGACGTTGCAGACTGTGCAGTATTGGGAATACCAGACGACTACAGCTCCGAACGGCCCAAGGCATTCATAGTCTTGAAACCGGGTGTGGAGGCTGACGATGCTATGGCAGAGACTCTGACCCAGTATGTCAAGGAGAGACGTGTACGTTATAAGTGGGTTAAGGAGGTCGAGTTTATAGACGAGATTCCAAAAAGCCCGAGTAGTAAGATATTGAGGAGGGTATTGCGCGAGAGGGAGATTTCAAGGAGAAAGGGGCAGGTCAAGAAAGTCCCATCAAAGCTGTAACCATCATATTCGAATGCTATGATTATTGTAATCAAATTCGATCAACACACCGCATCGCACACGACCCTTAGCGCTCAAATCTCAAATCAAATGGCACAAGAACTTTTACCCCTTGTAATCAAGGATCTCTGTCCATATCGTGGCGACCAATACGACGCGAAGAAGAAAGCAATCATTGACTTGGCAATTTTTGTAACTAAGCACCACTATGTGTTTCAGCAATAGACATTCGGAATTATCGGAATGATCTTCCGTAAAATACGAATGGGTGTTGATATTAGCCTCGGTTCAGCAACCCATACCATCTACATTTTTGAAAGTGAGTTAAGTAACCGCAAGCTTACCGTTCCGAGGCAGAACCGCCTTGACAACATTTTCAGAATCAAATTTCTCAGTGTTTCTAGCCTTAGTAGAGGACCTCGGTCATCCCGTTGCATATTTAAAAAACGTAGTGGGCAACTCCAAGAATTATTCTTTCACAACTAGTCTGCATTCTTCGGCTTCTTTGAGCAAACAAGCCAAGCCACGCCATGTCGTATTCAGGAGAGACCGGGTATATTACAGGTTCGTAATTAGCTGACTAATGAAATATCAACCGTGAATATGGTAGTGACTCGTGTTTAGGAGGTGCCAGTGGCATCGCACGTTCACTGGCAGAGAGCCTTGCGAGCAAGGGGTACGTGCGCCCTCGTATAAGACCACAAAGTAATGCTAACACGAATTCAACATTAGTATGAAAGTATTCATCGCCGACCGCAACATCCAAGGTGCAGAAGAGACCGCCAAAAACCTAAACAAGAACGGACAAGTCGCCTGGGCAGTCCAAGTAGACGTAGCAGACTGGGAATCCCAGCGAAAAGGCTTCCAAGCTGCACTCGATCAGTTCGGTCGGATCGATTATGTCTTCCCAGTTGCCGGCATCCCGGAGTCAGCATGGCTGAACAACAAGCGAAATTTCACAGAATTCGAAAAGCCCGATTTGAAGGTTATGGAAGTCAATGGCATCGGTGCGATTTACACCGCGTCGCTCGCGATCCAGCAGTTTCGTCGTCAGAAACCGAATAGCCATGGCTATCGCGGGAAGAGTAGGACGGCCCATTCCGCAGTCGATATCACGTCGCTGATTTGAATATTTTTGTAGTTGTTATCACGGCTTCTGGATGCGGGTTTTATTACATTCCAGCCATACCAATCTACACGGCCTCGAAGCAGTGAGTGCACTTTTTAGTGGTCTGGGGATTTTGCGGATACTGACTGATGTCAAGCGCTGTCGTCGGATTCGTCCGCTCATTCGGCAAATTGTTAGCTGATGAGGGCATCACGATGAACGCTGTATGCCCAAACATTGTCAAAACCGGTATCTCTACTGGAGAATTCTACGACAAAGCCGGGGCACGGGGGCTTTTGTGCAGTGAGGAATCGCTGGTGGGCTCGTTTGAGTCTCTGCTGGGAAGTAATGATACCTCTGGAGAAGCGATTGAGATTCTTCCTGGCAACGATGGATATAGAATCAAGGAACGCCCGGAATATACTAATGATAAATGTAGGGAGAGTGTGGAGATGACTCAGGATCGATCTCATAGGTCTTTCAAGTTTAATATTCCGGTCGATAACTGAGGGTCTCAAGTCAATGCAGGGTCTCAAGAAATAATAAAATATGGAATTAAATCAACTCGATAGGTGTGAATGTGGCGTGACAAATCATTGAAATGAAGCTTATCGGCCCGAGAAATATGAGCGTTTCTCCGACATGCATGAGGTACCTGTCGCTCATAGGCCGACATCCTGGGAAGTACCCATAACAAATATCGAAACCTGCTTGTTCCCTTGCTGTATGTTGATCTGATACATATTGCGCGGATTCTTGCTGGGACGAGAAAAGGAAATACCCAACACCTCATATAGAAGAAGATCCCGTTTCAACGAGTATTGCCCAGAAACACTACCACGACTAATCGTTCGCTATGTTACCATTTACCTTAAAAGCTCCGTTGGTAAAGGACTCGATCAATAAAGATGTACAATTTAGATGCTTAAGGCGGATAGGCTGTTCATAGTATAGAAAGCGAAAGCGGTTGGTTGGATACCTGGCTAAATGGTAGAGTTCCCAGTGGGGGTTTTTTTACAAGCGATTCTGTAGGAAAATATGCTCAAGAATCTTGCCTATGCGCGATATAAGCCCATATTGGAATATATCAATTCGCAACTTTTCTCACTTAATTGAGATGCAGAATCATTTTCGTTCTGCCATTTGCGGTTAGATTAGAAAAGAGAGACGAGGACCTGCTTTCAGCTCACAGAGGGCTTATACGAGATATGTGAGTTCTCGTACCACTATGATCACAATCGACATCTTTATATGAAGCATCAAACTGCTTATAGATGGCCTACGCGAGACTGTTCATGTATGCACAAAATGGTCTTGTAGGGCTCGCATTCTGGCTTATCTATTTGCTCTACCGAGATACATACAACTTCGGATACGGATTTAGTCTATTCCTCTGCGGGGCATTGCTTATGCCTTGCTAGTCACTTCGCACTTGGCAGTCTCCGTTTTGTCTACGTTCTCTTGAAGTACCACGTCACTAGCCTTCTCCTGGGGCTCCTCTGCTAGGATAACTACATCGCCAAATTTGGCGCCGATCTCCTCAAGGGTCAGTTGCTTAGTCTATAGATGGTAACCTGTAAGCAATACTGCGTATACAAGATATATAGTCACGGTGTTGGATGGGAGAAAATGGGGATCGCTTACCTCAGGGCACAAGAACAGCATCGCAGTTGCTGTTACTAAGCATACGCAGATCATGACCCAATAGTATTTCCAGCCAATGCTGACAAAGGCAAGTGGAGCAGGACTGGTGTAGGCAATAGCGCAGCAGAAAACGGCCGACACTCCAACAGTGGCGCCGTGACTTCGGAGGTGTGTTGGCCATATCTCTGAGAGATACACGTATGCAGCGCAATCTGCCGTGCAGCCGTAGACGAATACGAAGATGAAGTAGAACGCAACGGCTGCGTTGATGCCGGCCTTGTCGCCGCCGCCTATGTAGTACTTCTGCAGAATGGCCTCAATCATAAGGGATAAGCTGCATAGATAGCCACCCGCAACTGTACGCAGAAGAAGTCAGCAATCCTCGTTTATCCATCTAAATCAGCAGGCGGAAAGTTCGAAGCAATTTCATTGCGAACAAATCTTACCTAGAAGCTTGACACGGCCAACGCGATCCATCAATACCGCATTCACCAAACACCCCAAGACAGCGACAAAAGACCAGACCACAGACAGACCCAGTTGCAATACTGTGCTGAAGCCTAGTTGGCCAAATAGAGTCGGCGTAAGACTCGCAATGAGGATTATACCTGTCGACAGGGACATGGTCATTGTGAGGATAGAAATAAGCGCTCGAAGACGGTGAGATGGGGTGCGAAAAATGTGCATAAATCCTGAGGGCAAAGTCCGCTCATAATGTATCTGTGCCCTAATTTGAGTAATCTCATCGTTGGCTAGATGGGAATTTTCATTCGATGTTGATTGATGCAGGCGCTTCAAGACTGCGAACGCTTCATCATCTCGGCCCATCTCGCACAACCAACGTGGTGATTCTGGAAGGATTGCTACTGAGCCCAGTAGTAATGCCCCGAAGAAAGTCACAAGGACGAATGGGAGACGCCATTGGTATGAGGTTCGGACGAAGTTGAAGATCAAGGAGGTCAAGGCTGAGGCTAAGTACGCAAAAGCAATAGACAGTGAATGATTGCTGACGAGGAGACCGCGAACGTGTGGTGGTGAGATCTCGCTCATGTAGACCGGAGAATTCGTGATTATGATGCCTGCCCCAATACCACAGATAATTCGAGCCACTGTGAACATGGCAATATGCACACTACCGGCTTGCAAAGCACCGGTGACGATAGTAATCACGCCTGCGATGCCTGTAGTGACGCGACGTCCATAACGGTTGGAAATTGGAGCGGAGATAACACAACCAACGAGGCAGCCTGCCTGGTATCTATTCACAATATCAGTTATACTCATATTGGGTCCCTTCAGACCTACCCTCCGAGAATTCCTCCAACGATAGATTCCGCATCGCTTCCACTCAGGAATTTTGTGATGAAAGATTCCTGGACAAGAGAACCGCCCATGGCTCCAGTGCAAAATCCATAGACAAAGCTGCCCAGACCAGCAACGAGAACGGTCTAGATTTGGAGATTTGGAGTCAGTATTCTTGGACAATACTATGGTTGGAGCGTTACAATTGGCATAAACTTACGAAAATGTTGGCAAAGGTAGTCACTCTTTCTAGGCGCGGTCCCTGTAGGTCAGGTTCATTTCTGTTGTTCTGAATCGAAACACGCATGTTAGATTGATTGTAAAGGTATGAGACCAAAAGTATAATTAATCGACTTTTCGAGCGAATACTTGTGAATAGCATATTAATACTTATCTTGGAACACTATACGGCGACCGCCGCGTCCGAGGGCATTCGATTCGCTTACTGCGGTAGAGACATTGCTTTGCAAGCCTAGACTGCCCATTGGTAGCCGAACGGACATGCTCCATTCGAAGATATTTGGTTGTAGAGTTGGGCAAACTCCAGATTACCGACGCTATCTTCTCCGCATTTCCCCATGATCCCCACCTTACCGAGGCAGTGGAGACATATTCTAGATGTGGGCCTGAGCGTCTGGGGTAGACGCCACACTAGACCTTGTAAATTCCTAACATTAGTAATAAGCCGCTCTCGCGGGAGAACTATCACTTTTAAAGGTGTACTGTGATAATGTTGAACTGCGGCACAGGAGATTACTAGGAGCACTTGACATTGAGATAGTGGGTTGATTACAAAACTATGGGAGACGACTACATCAGAGACGTGAGATACACCAGCTAGATTAGCGGCGTGTAGGTATCTCACCATTGCACCGAACGTCTTCGTATCAGGCGGTTACCGTCATAGACGCGCCGCCGAGGCGATCTGCATTAGGTAATGGCGAACATTTCAGGAGTTGGAACGGGCAGTCTTACTAGATACCGTTCGTGTGACGAAGGTGTGCCTCGCACCCATGCCGAAACTTAAAAATGAATTCATGGTTACCTATTAGTCATCGAATTCACGAACAATCCTACGAGAGATTAAACATTTCTACACTTGATCCTATTTTCTTTTGTGACGACGCGAAGATGCGGGGCTCATGTAGAAGATGCCAGTGGCTTCACCGTTTCCTACGAATAAATGGTCTATCTACAAGGAATTATCAAAGTTGATCTATGGGGGCATTTCACCCCTGATTATGAGCGGTTTCTTCATTAAATCAAATCATACCGTAGCCCTATCCGGGCACGTGCTGTATTCGGTAAGAGCAAGATCTATCATTCCTGGCATATTCTTTCGAGGGGTCCAAATAAACAAAACATAGCGGAATTTCCTTCACTTTCAGAGACCTTCACGTCTAGCTGGTTTCCATATTCCGAGCGGCGCTGATAAGCGCTGACAAGGCTCATAAATGAATTGTCTAGACCCGAAAACGACGGACTCGACCCCTTTGATCTGGCATGAGACTAGCTCCTATGTCATGACTTGCGGCCCAGCCGTTCGTCAAATTCGGACACCTATCCATCGATGATCACCTCGGATATAGCCTTTAGACCGGCTTTCTTTCTTTCACATACACTGGATATGCATCGAAGTGAAGATTGTACCAGAGTCGAACGTGCGTGGTATATGCTGTGCCGCCTACTCACAGAAGAACAAATCACTTTTAGTAGTATCTAGGATTTTATATGTAGCCTAGATGATAGTAATATATTATCTTGAAAACGTAACTAAACCTGTAATAATTCTATTAATCTTTCTACACATATTTAAACTACATAGACGGCGAATTTAGCTAAGTGCTATCTTCAGCAATAGGATCGACGCTACCCCAGATACTACCATCTAAGAGCCCGATATTAATCTCTTCGATTAGTACACGCCAATGATCAATTCCATCCTCTTTATCATTCAAATTTTCCTCAGAAACATTAGTGTTTTGTTCTTTTTGAAGCGAGTAGGGAGATGGCATCACATCCAATGTCGGACTCGGGTATGATGGCGCGATCTTCGTCTCCATATGACCATCGACGTCGCTTATCGGGGTCGTGGCTGTGTCTTGCATGTCCACAGTAGGAGATTCGAACATGTCGCGCATTTGAGGATCTCGGTCTTTAAGCCATTCTGTTATGTCTGCCTGTAGAGCAATCCGCATGCGCTCCGCCGGCTCGAAGCTTTGGGCCATTTCGGACAGGATCACAAGTAGACTCTTAAGGTGATATACGAGCTCATCCCATCGACTGCGTTGTATGCTACAGCGCAAACCAAGTAAAAGGCCCTTGGCTGCCATGCCCTGAACTAAGAATTAGATTCCAGATGACACTACTTCAACAATTAGAGACCAACTTACTGCATTGACAACCCCAAACATGAGAACATGTTGCGTCTGGAAACGACGCCTGTAGAATTGAAAGATGCGGGTGATCCAAAGAGCGTGGCGTGTACAAACTTCGGAAGAAAGACCTGTACGCCGGGGTTGTTGAATCGCGTCTCCACGACCTGGAGTAGAACCTGGGTGATCGTTGAAAAGGGTGAAAATTAGGTAGATTGCAATCATGCTAGCGTGATACTGTTGGTGTAGAAAGAAAAAAGAGGCCGGGGCGTCCGCGATGTTCTCTGGGGTCCACTCCAACTCAACCGGTAAACAATTCCTCCAATGCTCAAAGGAATTGCTAAGTTCCAGGTAATGACCTACATCAAGTGAAGATCCTAATTCTAGGCTTCCGATATTACTGCTTGTTATGTGCAGCAACTGTAGAAATGTTCTGTGAATTACATCCTTGATTGACATCCTCTTTGGTGTTGGGGCGTCTATGTGGAAGCCACTGCTTAGACTAAGACATTCCATACTCGCTGTTGGCCCTAAGAGTAAGGACCAGGTTTGATTGCATTGAATGCAGGCTCGGAGCGTTAATCGGCGGACATCAATCCCATTTGACGATAGAAGGACGTTATCGGTAGCCCGGTGTAGTCCAAGCTCTATTGCAATTCTAAACCGCATTAGAAATGAAACAAAGATATAGAAAACATCGTCACCTAATGGCCATACGACTCATCGACCAGCCTTGCTTTTCTCGTCCAACAGCCCATTCTAGGTCACTCAGGAGAAGCAGAGCAATAATAATAGGTATTTGCGGCGATTCTTCTAGCGCGCTTTCAAGAATGAGCTTAGCTTGATGATGAAATAAGCTTTCCCGATCAGTCGGCCTTAGGTGTTGCATGTCCGGTCTCGTCTTGTCTGCATATCGATAGCCAATGGCTAGCATGCATGTGTGTAGTAGTTTGGAATAATAAATGGGATTGTTGTCGCGTTTGTGCTCGTCAAACGCGTGGCGGTGTAGCACGGGGACCACCGTATTGAAATTAGTCCAGAAAAGGCTCAGTAAATAGTCGTAAGTGTTGATAGAAAGGAAGTGAATTGTTTTGTCGCAATAGTGTAGTTGGAAAGTCTCGGTTCGTTCCAAAGGAGTAAGCGAGCCCAGGAGCCGTAGCCATCCTGTCAATTCACCGAGCGGCCGATCAGAGGATGTTTCGCTCATAGGAGAGTTAGATTTAAGTGTGGATGAGGACGAAAGGCTGGGCAGATTGAGCTGCGGGAACTCAATTTTTTTCTCTTCAAGAATCTTTTCTAAAGCAGCAATGCGCTTGTTAAGATACTCTATATGTGCCCGAGAAGGGGGGCTAGAGAGAGTAATAGTTAGCCTATGAGCGACCTATCAGATTGTTGTATGACAACACAGGGATAAGGGGCACATACGTTCTTCTTTTATCCTGGAGGGGGAACACGCAAGGAATGTCGAGCGTTTTGCAGGCTTTACATTTTGCATCGGCGGGGTCTACGACGCACTGTTTGGGATAAGTCAGTTACTGTTTACGTCTTAACAGCGAATAGCGCAAGAGTAAAGGAACAAAGGACATTACCCGAACACGACGTTTACGGCAGACTCGACAAGCAGTCGAAGCTCTCTGTCTACCAACGCCTTTTTTCGTGAATTTGGGCTTGGAGGAAGCGACACCGGAATTAGGGGTCGAGGGCATGTCCAGGTCGGGCCCAGTGACTAATTCGATGTTCTCCATTGACTGCTTCATTCACTGAGTCTGCAAGCTTAGCTTGAATATGTAGGTTAGACTTGCCTAGTAATTATTTATTTACTCGTCAGCACTAGGCTCCACGCAATACTAGAAGACCACGAGCTAACAGGACTGAAACGTAGCTGTCTAAAATCGGATTCGCCTAGCTATAGCGTAAGGAGATGACATGACGAAATAAAAAATCGATCGCTCGGTAATATCTAACTCATTTACCGAGGTCCGCTAAAGTTCGCATCTACATCCAGCCCTCTGTTCCGGCCCGGGAGGCTTATACCTGCGAATAACTAGGTTTCGATTGAAGAATAATGCAATATGTATACTTACGATGTCCAGATTCCCATGCGATCTCCTCATCAACAGGCTTGTATTCTCAATGTAACCTTTCAATTTCCAGTGAAAAGATCCGGCTTCGTCGATATACAGATCGCACTCGCGCTTGCTGCTTAAAATCTCCTGTGCCAATGTTGCGAGTGCGGGTGACCTACAGATTACTGTTCACTGTTGCCAAGCTAACAACTCTCGTGACTCGAATTCTTTCTAAATAGCTTTGTGATTTGCTGCAATATCCTTCGGTCGTACATAAAGCCTCCTCGCCCGTGACGACCTTATTTGAGAGTTCAGCTTCGCACAGGATCTCGGCAGTGAGGCAACGTCCACCTGGCGCCTCTTCTACTAATAAAACCTGATCATCTTAAACGACGCGAAAGAGAATGGTATCGAGATATTGCCAAGATTATAGGACATGGAACTCCAGAGAACTCTAGGGTTAATTCTTTTGTTTCTCAGCATGACATGATATCGCAAGTGTGTGCAATATTAGCTTGAATATCGAATTCACGCGTAACGGTTTTTGGACGGAATATATGAATTCGCTTAAGCTATGGGTCCCAATCTAAAGCGAATCCATTTTGTATTCGAATTTCTTACTCCTCAACTCTATATCGAACCTTAAGGTAAGGATCCCAAGGCATCATGGTCATCCATAAGCGCTGCGATACGCCCAATGAAATCAAGAGTCGTTTCCTCGGTTTGCATATCCGGCATATCCACACCCGGAGTCAACGTGATAGTCCAATACCATAGTGCTCCAAAAGTCTGCCGTCGAAGCTCAAGCCAAGCTTCCTCCTCTATGATGCTTGGCCCGCCCGCTTGCTTGAGCTCCGAAATGTAGATCTGTACGATTTCACGCTCCCAGAGACGACGTTTGTCAGAGGGAACTCCAGTGCCTAGAACGTAGGCGAGGTCACGAGACCAGTGACCTCTGGCCAAGGCTTGCCAGTCAGTCAAGCCCATGTGTCCATCAGCTGTAATGTACCAATTGCCTGCGGAAATCCCATTAGGACACATATTTGGACGAAAAGCCGGGGCCTTTCAGATCAACATACCAAGATGCACATCTCCATGGACTGTGGTCTGCGGTAACGAGGCATTGTGCTCCACCGACTTCACAGTCGCCGGCCAAATCTCAGCCTCCCTCGCAAACAGCCTCGGTGGAATGACGTGTTTTGCCGCTCGGAATCCATTGGTACACGCTTTCTCAAGATCCAGACCCGTGACCAGACTCTGGAAGCGGTCCCGATAACTAATAATGTTGGAGAAAAACTCTTCTTTGGACTCATAGAACTGGCCGTGCAACCTAGCTAGGATCTGGACTTGCTCGGCGAATTGCGTCTTGGTGAGTTCGGTCTTGTGCGTACAGAATGTGGCGTTCGTCCCCATGTCTTGCAGCATTATTATTGATGCCCATGATTTCGAATCATAAGCAGCGAAATGCGCAATGGGCGCCTCAATGTTTACTCTTGGTCGAACATTGTTGTAAAAGGTGACTTCACTGTACGTCCCAGCGTTAGACAAGATGATGCGGTTTTCTAGCTTGTGGGCCGCCTTGCAGAAAATTGAACGAGGCATCTTGTTAGCCTCTGGTCCCTCCCAGTCTAATTTGATTCGTCGACGATTCGAGGTTCCGTCATCTTTGGGGCCTAGCGTGTATTTGGTGACAACTGTGCTTGAGTTACGAGGAGCCAGTGTTGCCGTGAGCCACTCTACTGTTATGGACTCATAAGACCCCGGTATGTCGCCATATTTTCGAGGAATTGGCGGTGACTTGTTCTCTTGCTCATAGCATTTCTTGATAAGGTCAATCCTGTCTTTCTTGATTGGGCCTAGGGGCGGCATGTTGCGTACGTAGGGGAGCGGATTTTAGAGCTATATGCACGAACACAAGCACACAAGCGTAATGATACTGAGGTTCAAGTGAGTGCATTAATATACGAAATCTGATAGGGCGATTTCTTACCTCGGGAACCAAACTCGATGTAGACATGCAAGGTTTAATGTCCCCGAGGCCTTCAAATTAGCCCTAGTGCTGGATTGCCGAGCTGGAACCTGGATCGGAACAACTAGACAAATCTATGCGTGCGATGGCTGAATAGTGACAAAGCTCCGAGGAGTCCAAACCTAAAGTGCGACCTTTCCAGCTAATATAATGTTATTTTTAGATACGAGCATGACACTTCCCATGTATACTACATGATATGAATAAATATAGGTATAGTAGTAACGGCTAGCTTACATTTCACATAATCACGTCCCTCTTGTCATAGTAGTCAATTACGTACAATTCCGTAGCAGCTCTATTCAATCCACAATCCCTTTAGAAAGAGGTAGCCCTAACAAATTAACGATATCGTTGAGAGCTACTAGAACACTAAAGCATTGATGTGACTTTTAGTAAGTAGCATGATAAGAAACCATGGGAGAGCTAAAGGTCGATAAACTAGAATAAGTTATAGGAGAATAGTCTTAAGTAGTCCATACCTAATAAGAGAGGAAATGTTGCGAGGTAAGTAAAATAAAACCTCGCTCTTGCTCTCTAGGCATATCCAAATCAACTGCGAGTGTCCCTAGCGTCGAAAGATATTCCTTATATAATCCATGACAGTTATAGAATACCTCGTGGTGTAGACACTCCTTCTTATTCTCATCGTCATAGTTTAGTTGCCTTCTATTCTACTATAGATGCACTCGTTGATTCGAAGAAGTCCTAGTGACAAATACAACTAATACAGTAGCGTATCTCGAAGCTATTAGCATCTGAGATTGAGCGAAAACTTGGGATTATCTCTCGCGCTGTAGAAGTCACAAACATCTCTGCTGTCGTTGCCCGGGCTATACATGACAACATTCGCGACCAATAGAATTGTTGCGATTAAATCACCGCTGTTCGAGATGCCGTGTCGGTTAAGGCGTTGCAAATCATCATTCGGCGCCAGTAAGAAGGCAAGTATAACTGATAATCAGGGCTTTTGTTATTCATGTTTGCAGGGATCCCGAAAAAATATACACATGTGCATCTCGAGATGCAATTTAGGTAGGGCGCTAAATCAGTTAGAGAGATCCATATTAAAATCATCGGTATTTATAAACTTTCTAATGAGTTTATAGAATACTAACAGTACGGCAGTGCCCGAGGCATCACCAAACGTAAAATCCCATTGGAGAGCCCACGACCTCACAATAGTCAATCCTTTCTCCTTTTCTAGAACCTCCTGCTGCGGCAGTAACCATGAAAGGCATGAAATGTTCCGAACTCCCTTCTACGTGCGCCTTCCAGCTCTCTGGTACTTCTCGCCACTTAGAGAGTGTCGCACATCTCTGATCAACATCTTCTATAGCTGCTGTTTCTACTAAGAAATTCTCAAAAGCCTTAGAGTCAAGGCCGACGGTAGCATTCGGGTTGGATCCCAGACTGAAATACGCTTTGGCTATCGCCCCGAAGTCGTGATAGGATCCTCCACTTCCCATAACAATATACCCATCATCACGGAAACGCTGCATGGCCTTGCCAAGTGCCAAGTTGCGTTCAGTTGCATGCTGTTCAGATGTTGCCTTCAGCACCGACATTTGAACGATAGGGATATCTGCGGATGGCCGAAGAATAGTCATTGGAACATAAACGGCATGGTCGAACCCGCGATGATAATCGATCAAAGGCTCAAAACCGTGATTGGAAAGTTCCGATGCTATTTCTTTGGCTAGCTCAGGATGACCGTTGGCGTTGTAGTCGAACTCGAAGGCAGCTGAGGGTAGTTGGTCTCTCATGTCTTCGTAGTCGTAGTAAACTCCCGGTTTCGCCGCTCCTGAAATACAAGGCTCATCCGTTTCCCAATGTGCTGAAAACAAAATAATGGCTTTAGCTTGGTGGATAACATGACTGTTCCTTCGTAGAGTATCAATGAAAGGCTTTTGCTCCGGTCCACCCAGCAATGGAAACGGCCCGGTGCCATGAGAAACGAAGAAAGAGCGGCCCGTTACTGACTTTGAAGAGGACATATTAGGTTATTCAGTGTAAGGAGTAGCTGGTCAAGAAAATAGGCTAGGTCAAATAGCGCCCTTTATAAGCCAGATGATTGCACGGGTCATGTGGGGCAGCAGTCGGAGAGTTTATAGTCCGAAACCCGAACCCGGGAAGGCATGGGAAGGTATTTACCCTAACTCCGCAAAGCCAAGTTATAACGAGGGCCAGCCCTTCGACATTACAAATTCCAGGAGAGCAGATAAAGCATCTTCTTATTCTGCGTGAGATACACGTGCACAGGCTAGTAATGACTTTTCTGTCGGTGCAAAAGCCACTGTTCTCGCCAAGGGCCGCCCACTACCTATTTTTCCACACCACCATGGACACAAACTACACGATTCGATACCTAGTTCTTACTGATATACAAAACAATAATACTACGCTTGTTAAGCCACTCCTAGTAATGATAAGCGAGCGTGGCAAAAAACAGCACCAAAGCGCTTTATATAAGATTCCTCCGTAGGATAGAGCAGAGAGTAGTAAATGTGAGGGTTAGGCCTAGGTATAGTACCAAGGCTATGAATTAGCCACCTATAGGGAGGCAAATCGCTTCTTCTTCCCTTGCTAGATAAGGTCAGCAAACCACGGCGCCACCAGACCTTGATTAGGCGTGAATTGCGGCCGATTCGCCGTGGCCTATAGGGGCTGTCCAACCTCTTACTTAGACTTGATCTACACCGATGGGTGAGGAAGAAGTGGCATTGCCTAACCCGCATTCCAGTGTACCCTGGCCCCGGTTGCCACGCTTACTTGGCCCAAAGCCCTTCCATAGCTCCAATCTAGACTTCCACGACCTCCACGCGCCAACTACTCTAGCCATTTGACCTGTCACTAGCTAACATACCCCAGGCATCTTCGATTCATGTATGTCTGCTACTTGTATTGTGAATACCCAGCGTCTCGTAGCCTTGAACTCGCCGGACCTGACGTCCAATTTGGCCCACAACGTTCCGACTGAGCAGCAAGACTGACGCTGGACTAGCCGTGACGCCTGTTGCATCGGTTACCATGTCCCTCTATTCCTCAGCCTGTCTCGATTGGGCTTGCCGTTAGCTGGGAGACTACAGCTTCAAACGCAAAGCGCACCGCTTTCCTCACCGATTCTACTCCTCAACAATCAATACTTCTCCGCCGTGGTTAAACAAGAGGACTCAAGCCCTTGGTCAACCGTATCATACTTGATAGTGCTATTAGTTAGCGCTTCTTTATTCATACCATAGGCATTTATGACCACCCCTACGGCTCCATCTATATCAATATCCTTTGTCTTTTCTTGGATATTCTTACGGCTCCTTAAAACCTCCTGATAAACATCTGTCCAACTCAACGTCTGTCCAAGCCTTGTAGCATCGTCTAAGCCTCGTGGATTGTTCACAACGTACACGTCGCACAATTTGCCATCTTCTTTCCTGATAACGCCATCCACAATGACCACATCCAGGTCTCTTATGCTGGAATGCAGCACGATTGCCGCAACGGGATCTTCTTCTACTGCTGCGAGCATACCAGGACTTCTGCCATTGAAGATATTAATATCTGCCTTGAATCCCGGAGCCAATCTGCCAACTTCATCAACCATTCCGACAGCCTTTGCCCCTGCAATAGTCGAAAGATTGAAGACATGCTCAACCCGAGGTCCAACGCTCCTACTCCACTTGCTGTCTCTCGCCAGGTCTTGTCCTTGTTGGCATCTAGTATGCTGCAAAAGCATACTCATCTGAAATGGCATATAAAGAGTTCCCCAACTATTACCGTCGTTTCCCAGAGAGCAGTGCGGGTAAAACTCTGGTTTCAACGCAATAGGCGCCCAGCCTACATGCATCTCAGTGCTAACTGTTGAAGAGATAGAAGCGCCGGAATGAGCCAGCAGCTGTCGGTCCTCCTCTTTAGCAAAATTCATGTGGGATAAAAGAATGTCATTACTAAGCAAGGAGTGCTTATCGAGCATGACCAGTGCAGAAGGGCCGCCGCCGAAGCTAGGGCCTCCAGAGCCATGCGTAGTGATCAGCTTTGCTGCAGTTTTGCGGATGGCGCAGTAATGTGACTTCAGGACGTCTCCAGGTAGGTAAAGATTGTCCATGGCGTATCCCAATTGCACGCGCCCATTACCGAATGAGCTAGTCGCAGCGAGTTCTTTGAATCCATCAAGAGCAGCTGGAGAGCTGTAATCAACTGTGAGCTCAGGGCTATAACAAAATATGCAACGAATCCCTGAAGCTGCAAGGGCATCCACGAGCGTCTTTGCTATTCATCGTCAGGTATAGGCGTTGGGGATGCACATCTGGCACTCACAGTGTTTAGTTAAATGGGGACTGCCATGATCGACGACTGTGGTGGTACCAGCATCAATAGACTCTAGCGCACCAGACAACTGTGCCCAGAATGCGTCCGTACTAGAGAAGTTTGCGGCGTTGATATTCGCACAAGCAAAATACTCCGGGAGTGACCGGTTGGCAGTCATTCCTTTGAGCTGGGCTTGGTAAAGATGGTGGTGGGTGCTGATAAACCCCGGGCTAACAATTTTTCCTTCGCAATCCAGCACCTTCGTGACCTCTTTCTCGTCATCGTCGAGATGAATTGTGTTCTTTATCTGAATAATTGTTGGCCCCTCGATGAGCAGGTCAGAGATTGTTGGAACCACTCGATCGTTTTCGTCATGCAGGAGAAGTGTTCCACCACGCAATAGTAATTTTGATACTGTCGTAGTGGCCATGCTGACAGAGCGTGAATTATAGAAAGTGCTAAGATCAACTGCGTTTTGAAAAATAGAAACGAACAAACCCAAGCAGCAACGAGTTTGTAGGCGAATTTAAACTGCTTCATTTGGTCAAACTATACCAACCTTCGGGTTTATCGCTGCTTTAACGGAGATAGGGCTTCTTCAAGGCGTAGAGGTAACAAATTAGGCCGCGACGCGGGCCGAACTTCTCGGAGCTAAGATGCCTTCGGTCCGATTCAGCACGTTCTATCTCAGGGCGGTAAATAGTACGTACATACGTCCCATACAAGGTTTGTATTTTACTAGGGCCCTGCTACGGCTACAGCTAACAGTGGCAATCCCGGGGATGCCTCAGGACTGGACGAGTAGCCATATATCTATTAGTCCCACATAGATTACAGAATTTTATTCGCATTGATGTGCTGACTGTTAAGGTTAGGTACACGACTCGGTGCAATACAATAGATTTGGTGAAGAACAGGATATATTTCTCAGTGAGGTGTAAGAGAGACGAATCACTGCCCTCTCTCCTTTGTCCAGGGCAGACTCTTCAAGTGAAGCACCAAGCACCAAGCATCGACGTCTGAGGAATGTTGAAGTTGGATTGCTAGACATATTATCTACTCTCATCGTCGTCTTTTACGCGGGCTAAAACTTTGTTCGCCCCAAGAATATGCCCCTCCCAATCAATTTCATTTCTCTCGAATTTTAAATGACAATTGCTAAGGCTTCACTATCGCGACCATTCGGAGATTTTAAATTTACTTGAGCACATTTAAGTTCCCTAATTTGCTCATTTATTTTCTGTTGCAGTTCCTGAGTGCCGGCATGCTTGGCAACCAGGCTGTCACCGCTCATAGCTGGTAAGCCTGGTCACTACGAAGGAGGTTTACAACTTATAGTTGCGCAACGAGAGGTGATATACTATGCTCGATCGTTCTAGAGATTCTTCTGAGTTCGCACAGAGCTCTCCGGCGAGACTATTCACAAGCAGACATCTATAGAACAATAGATGCTTGGGAGGAAAAAATTATAAAGAATTGGTCAGGCGGCAATGGTCAGCAAATTCTCCAAGTACACGCTTGCAGAGAGTATAAAGGTGGTTTTCGAAAGCTATCTCATAGAACATGCAACACCACGGAGCCGAGCCCTAGTCCTAAGTATCGGTTGATTAATGGACGTAATGTCTCTCGTTGAATGTGATGAAAAGGAGACTCGAAATGGTCGACTCCATAGATGAAGAACTAGATGCAAGACCATTTTTGGAAACTCTACATCACTGGCTTTTCGACGATCTCTTCAACGCCCAAGAGTGGTGTCTAAACGTGTCCTCACATATTCTTGATTATTCCGCATCAGTAACATATGCTATATGTTTTCGCTACGGTCGAAGCATGTCAAATTTGGACATCACAACCGCTCAGATCCTATATGTACCGCAATGCAGTCCTCGCCCCCCTCAAGCTCTCCGGGAGCTGCTATGACAGAATGACATAAGATACGCTTCCTCGAAGACATTGCGGGACATTTTTACTGTATCTTTGGTTACAATGTGAAGAGCGCCGGAGTCGAGAAAAAGCACTAGAAGGCCCAAGCTGCCATGTTGGATTCTGGAGCCGGTCGACTACTCGTGAGTTGATGAGGCCATATGCATTTAGTCTTGATCCGACGTTTCTGCTGAAAGCCCCTGCATCGAATGAGGGATGTGCTCAGAAACGAATGAAAAATCTCCCGTCAATGATGAATCCAATACCAGAAGATTTCCTAATTTTTCCAAGGCCAAGGTCGTGTTACCATGACCTTAGATGGGAGCCGCCTCAACCTTGCTTCAACCAGTATGGAGCTAGCAGGGTCCTTCACAGAACGGCGCAGGTTTCCCCCGATAAAGATGTAACTGGCCTACGAGAAACAGATTTCCTCTCACCATCCGGACTGTGAATATCTCTCCCAACAGTCCAGCTGCATCACGAAATGCCTCCAACGGCGATCGTAAACGATCAATAAGATGTCTCCTTTCTTAGTAGCGGTCGAACAATGTTTCTCGGGGCTTTGGTGTGGTCGAGCGCGCGTCAAAGACAGCAGGGCAGCGTTCTTAGCCGGATCATTTTGATCTTTTCTGATCTTTGCAAACGTCGAACCAGCTGGTTCTGCAGTTCTTGTCAAGCAGACTAGGACTCACGAGAATCTTTGGACAGCAGGGTATTGCGCTCATACATCCATAGTATCTCTTCCCACGGCAATCAAACCAACAGACGAAACCAAACGCAGATCACTTGCCTTTGGAGTGAGTTGGATCTCGCCGCTACCCATATGGTGTAGACTGAATTTGGCGTAGAAGGAATATGGATTTGATTCCTTTTTTCCAAAGCAGATGAATCCCAAGGCAGTGATCACGTCTTCCTACATAGGTAAGCGGAGACGCGCGGAATCTGCCGCAACATTATACGTGCATACGATGACACACTGTGAAGTCATCAGAAAGGTCTCAAAAGAAGTTTAGTGGTAGGGTCTCATGCTCATCGTAGTGGGATTGCTTTCCCAGAGTGCCCTAGAGACTATTTTATGAGATGTGTTTTGAGGGGTTGGCTCCGCTCCTCTTTTTTCTAGGGAACTGAGCTCAATTTGCGATGGCTGAACAAAAAATAAACGGAAGAGTGCTCCTTTATACTCAGCAAGAATGGCTGGATACTAAATGATCTTGGATTGCCTTGGTTGAAGGAAGTTTTTCGATCGCCAAACTCGTGCTCAGGCGGCGTGATGGCGTCGTTTACTCGTCGTTAATGGCCATGGAGGCCATGTTCGTGCTATATTTAACTCACGATTATGCCTCCACATTGCTCACATATTCTGCAGCCACTCGCTGTTGTCAGAGCTCAAGCGGTACCTCGCTGTTGAAACGGTAACACTTTCTTAGCTCAGCTCAGCACGCATCCCACGTTAAGAATGGATTGAACTATAATCTAGAGCATATATGGAAGGCCTTATAAAAGGATAATATACTTGACCACTAATGCCTATGCGTATCTGGAAGGGCCTTCCCCAAGCAACACCTGAGCCTGTTCCTCAATAATATAACGCATGCGAAAGGACTAAATTAGACCTCTTGCTACTCAAGAGCTCTCCGTGAGAGCCAGCTGGACTGTCCAGATCTAGTTAATGGTTTTCAGAGGCGTATCACGAGTGTCCTCTGCTCGCTCAGCAGGTGACGCGATATGGCGACCGCATTGTATGTCTATTCGAAACACAGGCTACAACGATTGTTTTTTAAGTGAGACAGATCAAGCGCCATACAAGGAGAAAAACACGAGAATTCAGTACGGATAAGGAAGATAAAGAGTCTGACAAATCATGTGAAATTATTTCAGATGACCCAGCGACGCGCAGCAGTCGCGCAGTGCTCTCGCAAGTTCTAATTTGATATTGGTGGGTCACATCCGGGGGCATGACTCTTTCAGTTGTACTCTCAGTTATTACTTCCCTGACTTTTGCTTGTTAGTAGTTTGTTAACAGTCTCAAAACTTCCGATAGCTCCCATAATCCTCGAGAATCTTTTCCAAGTCCCTGATTTAGATATTCACCTATTTATAAGATATTATATGGGGTCTCGACGCTAGCTATATCAAGAGCATTGGGCCCAGCAAAGGCGCTGACATTGTCCCATACAGCTTCTTCAAAGGATTCAAACCCGCCATTTCCGAAGCTCTCATTTAACAATTGGTTCGCCCGCTCGCGCCCCTCCACGACGAATTGAACTTTTCCCATCCTTGGGATATCCTCAACAAACTGTCGCTCAGGAAATCTCTCGCGGAAATACTGCAATACCCGATTCCAGTCCCATGGTTCGCTACTGCCCCAGAGTCGTTCACTTTGCACAGCTGGATGCACGGCCCCAATGAAGTGTAGACGTGCGATATCACGTACCGAAACCGCGTACCTTGGCGTCATAAAGCCCGCCAATTTGCCCATGAGTTGATTGTTGGTACTCTTAAAGAACTCTAAAACGGCACCGCTAGTTGATGAATAACCCTGTAATTCTGGACTGACAGGGGAACCAAAAGTGGAGTCGGGCAGTACTGCAATTCTGGACTGAGTATTTCCCGTCCTGCGACGTGTGAGAAGATGACTTACCAGTATTCACTTCAAGTCCAGACTTGTTCTCCTTTGCCAGTCCAAAAAGGTATTGCTCAACTCGAATCTTCGCGACTGCGTACACAGCGCTCGCATAGCGCGGATCCTCGGGGGGTAGTGTCCATGCCCACTCGAGTGCATCTTTATTGTAGTCCCACGTACCCACATTGCAGGGCACATTCGGCTCTCCGAACGATCCTGCAAAGCTGGAGCTCGTGTACACAAATCTCTTGACCGTCCCAGATGCAATGCCAGATTCGACCAGCGATTGTGTTGCTCGGAGTTGAGATGAAACGGCCTTGTCAGGATCTTGGAGAGGTTCCGTTGGTGTAGCGCTATGAATTATCGCGGCCACGCCCCCCTTCAACGCGTCTTCCCAGACTCCAGCCTTGGTCATGTCCGGTACAGGGTATGCCTCAAAAGCACTCTTACCATAGCGTGGATGGAAATGTTTCTCCATCCATGCACTCTTCTTCACATCGCGAACGGTACCCCGGACTCGGTAGCCTTCTTGCAGGAACAGATCAATGATGTTGCTGGCAATGAAACCGTTCGCCCCAGTCACAAGGACTAAAGAGCCAGGTCGGATGAGTGGGTTCTCAATTCGACTCATGACTGGTCGTGCAAGCGGAGTCGCAGTCGTCGAAGGTGGTACGATGGGGCAGTACAAAAGTTTGGCTGCTTCGAGAAGACGCTCATGAACACCTAGGTTGACCAGGCTCAAAGTATTCGATGCAGAAAGACAACTTCCTAAGCCTATCACTTCTGGCTTATTAGGATATAGACTACAATCCCCGCGGTACTATACTCTTGGAATTGCTTACAGTGCATCCAAGGCCTCCTCGATATACCCTTGAGCTATTACCTACGTAGTGATGTAGACTGGTATAAACACTTACTCCGAGGTTACCTATATCGACTCAGGGCTTTACTTGCTACACCGTGGGGATTATATACATTCTCCGAGGTTACCCATTTAGAACTTGGGGTTCTACCTACTGGGCCCCCGAGGATTATATACACTCTCCGAGGCTAACATGGAATCGTCTCAGCATGTGGCGAATTATCAGAATGTGGCAAATTGTTGGCATATACTACACCTATGCAGGCAGCATTTGCCCGCCCCAACATGTCCCATGGTCTGTAGAAGTCGAGAGTTTGTATTCTCGCATTGGGCGCTTTATTATGACAATCTACTAGCCACTAGATAAATATATCGATATGTGGGGCCCTCTGATCCGCTGGGGCGGCTGTCCATGATATCGCTTTCTGCCCTTGATGCAGTCTTAGCTCCTTTTCCAGAGACTTCTCAGTCAAGAGCCAGCTATCTGCGCCAGTAGGAAGCTGTAATGGAATCCCCTGGCCCGGCACACCCCCCTCAATTACATTGCCAATGGTTTTTACGAGTTGTGCGGGTGTTCCGAAACTGCTAAGATCATGATGTTGTGTCAGAGCTCCAAACCACATCTCGGATCCTTCTTTGAAGCCTTCATATGCGGGATGCCGATCGACCATGGTTATGCTCTTCTTGAGATAGTCGGTCTGCACAGCTTGTGGGTGAGCCGTCATGACATTGATATTCCACTCCGGGCGCAGTTCCTTTGATAGACTCTTCACCAGACCTTCCCAAGCAAAGCGTCTGGACGGGAAAAGTTAGCCAACTGTCGCTGAAAAATGACGTTGGTATCATCAAGTCAGAGAGAGGTTCTCCTTACGATGCAATGTAAAATGTACCGCCAGGATACGTCACGCGACCACTGACGCCGCTCACTTGACAAAACACGCCGCCGACCGGACCCGACTTTGGATTCTCCTCTCGCATGACCCGAAGCGATTCTCGAAGGAGATTGGCCGCGCCCCAGAAGTTCAGCTCGAATTGAGTGCGCGCCTTGTCGTCGGGGATAGCTTCGAAATCGCCGAAAAGACTGAATCCGATGGGGTTCACTACGACATCGACGCGGCCGAACGTCTCGACTGCTCGTTCCAGCGCTGCCTTTATGGTGTCTGGCTTTGTGATGTCGAAAACGGTCTTGAGAACAGAGGGCCCATCTGGTAGATAATCCAGGTCGGAAATCTTTCTTGCGCAGGCGGCAAGGCGGTATGATTTATTGCTATTGACTTGTTCTGCAAAGGCTTTACCGACTCCCGATGAGCTGCCAGTAACTGGGAAGCTGTTAGCACTGGGGATTTTTGAGGGCGTGAGGTTTTGGCATGAGATTGTTGTGACTGACTTAGCCATACAGCATTGTCCGGAATAAATCTTTTGTCTGCCATTTGATAGGGATATGTTCTATGTTCTTAACTAAGCCTTCTAAGCGATCTATTGCATGAGTGTATACAAGGGCGCTATGGGTCCAGGCGTGATTTTGGTGGGTTTTGTAATCACTTTTGAGATAGTGGTCTTGAATACGGCTGGCTTGGTCTGGGTGGAGTGGACTGTGCTTTAAACCCTAGTGTTATAAGTTACATAACCCGTGGTTGCCGGTCATTCAAAAAACAAATTTCCATGCTTTCTTTCTCTCTTTCTTCCCAGCGTCTGCACACTCTGTTGTGCTCCAACTTTGTTCTGTCTAAAGGTTACGGTCCGAGGGATATATAGGATTCGTCCGAGGGCCGAACAAACCTCGGCCACAATCGTTGTTGAACATGGATTCTTGCATTTTGCAACGGAGATGCACTGTTGCAACATTTGTTTGGCCACATGTTTGCTCTGGTAGCATAATCGGAGACCTCGGACTGCGACGAACAATCTATCAGCGTTTTATAAAGGGAACGTATCGAAGTGCAGCATCAAGGAAGAGGGAACCACATCCCAAAACCTACTCACTCATATCCTTTCGTAATTCCCACATCTGGTGTTGCATCAGACATGGCAAGCTCTGACCTCGTTGCCCGCATCGAACGCTTAGAAGCCATTGATGAGCTCCGTCAATTGAAGTTCAATTACACCTGGCACCTCGATAGGAAAGAATGGGACGCTTTCTTTGACTGCTTCACCGAAGACTTTACCTTCAACGGCCTGGGAGCGACTCTCTCCCGTGAAGAATTTTCCGCCCAAGTGCGCGGCAACCTGAGTTCTCTAGAAACAATCCACGAACTGCATCAATACCAGTTTGTGTTTGAAGGGCCGGATCGCGCCAAAGGCATCTGGCGATTGCGCGACCATCTGATTTCGCCCGAGGGCCGCAGCGAGTTTCGAGGCCGCGCTTACTATGACGAGGTTTACACTCGGACCGACCAAGGATGGCGTATTTCTAAGCTGTCGCTCAACTACGTCAATTCACAAGGTGCAGTGAGCATCGGACCAGGCCAGCCTACAAAAGCAATAAGCTTGGTTCTTACACCTCCGCCGTCGTAAATGTGTGAAATCGCAACCCTACGGGATACTTGCGCCTCATCCTCAACAAGAGTTCCAATCAGGAGGTTGCTGATAGTGTGGTGTGCGTGGTGGATAGTACACTCACTCGTAGAAATTAGTTCTAAGTCTAAATTTATAGACATACATGATCTTGACCATTCTTGTTTTGAAATCAAAGTGCCATCAGTCTGCTTCGCCACATTATGAGCTGCGTTCCCGAACGGGCGGACTATTTCTCCTGCTCTTGATGATTGATGATTAATGTGGTATCTCGGAGCTTGTACAATCACACGAGAGAGAGAGAGAGAGTGTGTGTGTGTGTGTGAGGTGTGTAAGAGAGAAGACTCTGCTCGCTGAGTACACTTGGCAGTGTCGTAGTAATGAGACGTGGCGACTTCGGACTTGCATGGATTGGAACGAATAGTAAGCATAAATAATAAAGTATGAATTTAAATTTATATGCCGTTTCTTGCGTTTGTGCAGTGTTTGGCGCCTTGTTCTCATCGAATCCAATCAGTACCGCCACCACTACTACTAAGCCCCCTACATACCGCATAACTCATAACGACTACCGCGTATACAAGAGAGTGCATAAACAGATATTACTCTGGCTGGCTATGCAGTGAACCCTCCATCCACAGAATAAATTGCGCCAGTGACGTAACTTGAGTCGTCTGAGAGCAAGAACGTGATGACTTTGGCAATCTCCATTGGTGATGCTGCCCGACGGATCACTTGCGGTGCCTTCATGTCTGATGGATTGACGTTCGCGGAAGGGCCTAGTGCATTCAACATGGGTGTATCAACGCCACTGGGCGCGACAGCATTCACTCGAACATGCTCGTTCTCCATGGCGGCCACTTTGGTCAGACCAACGACGGCGTGCTTGCTGGCGCAGTATGACCCCAGACTTTCGAATCCACGGAATGCGGAGGTGCTTGCCACATTGACCTAGAATGTCGAGGGATGATGAGTATTCCAGGATCGATGGGGAACGAAGAAGACTCACTATGCTACCGGCGCCAGAAGCGTCGATGTGGTTGAGTTGTGCTCTCAGACAATTGAAGACGCCAAAGGCATTCGTGTTCATGATGCGCTTGAAATTCTCGTCTGTTTCGTTCTTGATGATACACGGAGACGAGTTGATGCCGGCAATGTTAGCGGCTCCGTTGAGGCGACCATGCTGTCGAACAGAGTCTTCGATCCAGGCATTGACCTGGCTGCTGTCGCTCACATCGACTAGATGGATTGAGTGAGTGCCTCTGGGGAGGGACGCCAATACCTCATCGAGCCCTGCCTTGTTGACATCGGCTAGGGCCAGAATAGCGCCGCGAGTGGCCAGAATCTGCGCCGTGGCGCGGCCAATACCAGAGGCGGCTCCAGTTATAGCAATCTGACCAATATATCAGTGAGAGAGCGTGGGTGGATTTCGTGGAGTGCACCTACCACTTTCCCTTCTAGAGATGCCATCTTGTGCTGGCCTCGGGGACAGGAGAGACTAGCAATTCTGGTTCACGAGCCGAACGAGGGACCAGGCCTTTCAAGGAGAGCCATGCAGATAGCGGTATGGTTTTTGTTTTAAAGGTCTGATGGTAGAGTTGGAATGGGCCTGGGCCGAGGGCACCATCCTCTCAATGGCAGTCCATGCGGGGAAATCGGCCATGGCCATCCAGCCAGCGATACCCAGCTCCGCGGTCTCGGTGCTGGATTAAAGCAGGTTTGCAACGTCCGTCCCGAGTGCCCGATCGGTGCCTTGTCCTCCTCCAAGGTACAAGGTAGGGTAGACTGCGTTGAAAGGAAGATGAATGGCAGTGGCCGCGGCTAGAGTCAGCCTCAAGGGGTAGCGGCTACATGGCTGAGAAGCTACATGAGAAGCCCCCTTCGCCTTTGGTCTGTCGGCTATCTGGGGAGGCCATCGGCCCTGATTGGAAGATCTAGCTCATGACTTGCTCCTTGTTCTTGTTGATTTACTACGAGCTGACAAACGCCGTACTTTGCTGTGAACCGAACAGTAGAACAGTAGAACCGCAGGCCAGGGGGTTCGGGATCGGGAATGGGATCTGGAGCAACAAATCAGATTCTGTACTGTATATTCCCCCACATATATTGACCTAGATCTGGGGTCCCCATCAAGAATGATGTGGAGTTTTCTGTAACCGAGGATATGATTCAGTGTCGTGCAAGCAGACAGAACAAGTTCCCCCCAGCGATGGGACCTGTCTAGTATATCCCGTGTCCCGTGTCTTGTGGCTCCTGTTGTATTCTTTCCAGTATCCCGTGTCCAATGATAATGATGACGGCAAAGGGCAAAGCTGGGGTTCCCCGCATTACCCTCGGCCAAGTCCGAATTCGATTGTGGATGTTGACGGCGTCTAGACCCTTTTGGAGCTGGTCCAGTTGCACAAGGCTCAAAGGGATCTAGAACCTTGACCCCAATGTCATGCGGATGACAAGGCGTTGGATAGACACTTCTTACTAGATGTCAGTGTCTTCTTGCTCGCTGTTGCACGTGACTACCCCAACGTCGAATTTCAACGTCGGAGGGGATAAAGCTCAGCAACACATGGGGAACAATTTGTCGCGGAATAGAATGCATGATTGTCAACATTCTTTGATACATTTGGACATGAAACTCTTTTGCTAGCTTTTAGTCTGCAAAAATAATCTTCTCACCGAAGAAAGAAAAAAGGCTTGGGAAGGTAGTCAAGGACATGACATCCATCCTCCCTCCTCAGCGACAGAAACGAGATCAAGCCCCATCGTTGCCTTGCCTCGAGCTGGTCCATCCCAACTGATCGCTAAACCTCGAATTTCCTCGGCGTAAGCTCCACGTACAGCTTTTCCTTGTCCCAGAGCAGGTACAATTTGTTCTTCTCCGTCCACCCCGTGCTCCTGGGGTCAAGCTTCATGTCGAAATTCCATGCCATTCTTGCCAGAATAAGGCGCATCTCTGCATACGCAAGACTACAACGCGAATACGTTAGCGTCCAAGAACTGGGAAACAAATTAAAGACGACGCCGAGGCCTCCCAGACTTGGGTGGTCGGTCATATCAACTTACTTTTTGCCAATGCAATTACGAGGGCCGTAAGAGAAAGGTTGGAATGCTGCTCTCTTATCGCCTTCAAACCCTGGCTCGTTGAGCCATCTCTCTGGGATGAATTGTTCTGCATCCTTCCAGTGCTCTGCGCTATGGTTCATAGCCCATTGCCATATGGTAAGCATAGTCTGATTTGCACTATCAGAGCTGGCTTTG
>JGVQ01000384.1:0-18615 GCA_001007845.1 Nigrograna mackinnonii
GGGGGGGGGGGGGGGGAGGACTGACACGTGGTGGTACGTAGTCTCCATGAATTGTAGCTCCTTCCGGACCCGTGATACGAGTGTTTCCTTGAACTACCGCTGGGAATACGCGAGAAGCCTCATTGATGACGGCAGTGACGTACTCCAGTTTCTGGACACTCAAAAGGTCGATCTCACTCTCGTCATTGAAACCGGTCCTCACCTCCTCGTTGAATTTGGCTAGAACATGCGGATGAATGCAAAGAAAGTAAGTGATGACTGATAGACTTGTGGCAGTCGTCTCCGATCCGGCAAGAATCAGGTTCTGGGCGTTGTGTAGGATTTCCGTATCCGACATTTGCTACCACGAAATATTGAGGTCAGCAAGGCCGTCCTGTCTCATGGATCATCACTAGCTGCAAATGTACTTACACCTTTCTCCTTGGCGGCTATCATGGAGTCTACAAAGTCATGTCTTTGGGTGTTGATGGTGAGGCGCTTGTCAATGGCTCTCTTGGACATGGCGAAGTGTTCCTTATATTGATGCCTCTGCTCCTTCGTCGTCAAGAGGTTGATAACCAGGTCATAACCTGGAAGTTTCCGCATGGTCCATCGAAAGGCGACGCCCTGCACTTGCTGGAAGATGATATCGATCCATGGATGGTGCTGAGCTTTTTCCAAGCAACCAAAAGGCTCACCGAAGGATAAGTCACCGATAACGTCGAATGTCGTCCAGTTATACCAACTGGTCATCTCTTGAGCCTTGTTTGCCTCGACAGTTGCTCTCAGCCTGGTCATCAGCAATGAGACGTAGCCCTGGATCAGAGGCTGTTGGGCGACCATGGCTTGATTGGAGAAGCCGTTCGCAAGAATGCGACGGAGACGACTATGATCCTCACGCGTGGCCCCGACCAAAGTGTGGTTGTGATCTTGCCAAAAATCGGGATCTTTGCTATATTCGGGTTGACCCTTTTTCCTGTGGCCCGTGATCTCTTCCCATGCTTCTGGATAGCAAAAGATTAGCTCAGTAGGAGCGATTCGCACCACGGGCCCGTATTTGACGTGTAGTTCATGCATTCGGTGGTGCACTTCTCCAGACAGAAAGGAAATCGAGTATGGTATCCGGCTCGCCGCCCACAATTTAGGACCCGGGTACTTTCGCAGTGGATGGAACAATAGATTGTAGATGATAAGGCCCACCCAGTAAATTATCAACTAACGTTCGAAATTCTACAGGTCAGCCCTCGTCTGCGTTCATCCAAGACAGCTACCTGTGCGTGGAGTGTGTACACTTTGACCATTGGGCTGATAGGCTTACCAAGAGACAAATCAAACCGATCAAGGGGAGAGGTTTGAGAAGCACAACGGCGTCCGAGCTCCATTTCGGAAGCGCAGAACCAAAATTTTGAGCGACCACCATGCTGGCGTAGAAGAATGAGTTGCAACTATTCAACTTTGTCCTTCAATGCAATCAAGAAAGCAGGATTGACACGACTATAATGTGGCTATGGAGCTGTTTCATCGGTTTGGTGAATTGGCAACTTCAAAGTGCCAGTAGACGTGGCCGTGTTTACTTTAGTAATACTTCCTTGGGAAATAATCCTAAGACCGAGGCAATTGAACGCCTCCTTGATGGTCTAGACTCCGCCACTATACAATGTGGTGATCCTCAAGCGACTCCATGTAGCCTCGGGTTTGAGTCATTCCAATTTTGGACGTGGCATGCTCCTGTTCTTGATTACAGTTGGTCCGTGTGGACCCTGTATAAAGCGTACCCCGTGGGGTATGCTTCAAGTCTTCAACAAGGTCTTCTCAAGTATATTAACCACCCGCATAAGGAATTGTTCCTTCAGCAACAACATTCCTCGGTTACTTATGCCGATCATTTCTTAAATTGGGATCAGTCAATCGTGATCAAAATGGTTCACATGAACAGGTACGTTCAGAGCTACCCAAAACCAGGCATCACAAGCAAAGAAATTGTATATTGAAGTTCTGACCTGTTGCTAGACTCAATATCTATTCCATCTGCGCATTGTCGTTCGGTGCCATATTCTATGGATACGACTCCGGCGTAACGACTTCTATCCTAGGATACCCACAGTTCCTTCAATACTTCAACTTGAACTCCAATACTATTGGTGCTCTAGGCTCATGTTATTATGGTGGAAGTTTCATAGGCTCTGCGCTGAACTTCTGGTTGCCTGATCGCTATGGCCGCAAGAAAACCATCTACCTGGCCTGTATCATGTAAGGCCGCCCCCCCCCGGCCCCCTTGATGCTTCCAGAGACGCCACACACATGACTAATGTCAAATTTACCCATCTCCAGCGCTCTCATCGGTGCTATTTTGCAGACGGCCGCTATGAACCTCGCCATGCTTCTCGTCGGACGAGTCATCGGTGGCATTGCTTCCGGCATAATCTTCGCCCTTTGCCCAATGTTCATGTCCGAGATCTCGCCACCTGAAATTCGTGGTATGGTCGGCGGTCTGTACAATGTCAACACCAGCATCGGATATTGGAGTGAGTCCAAAGAGCGTGACCTAGCGTGTTTGTTCTGGTAGTCCTGACGAAGCTTTCCAGTCACCGAATGGATGGGTCTCGGGTTCAGCTACATCACGACCGATGTCGCATGGCGTGTTTTCCTCGGAATTCAGCATGTACCTCCCGTGGCTATGGCGATCCTCACGCCATTTGTGCCGGAATCGCCTCGTTTCCTGATCATGAAGGGACGCTACGACGAAGCTCTGGATGTCATCAAGAGGCTCCACGGCGGCAATCCCGGTGTTGATGACGACTTCTACATTCGCGAATTCAACCAAATCAAAGCTCAGCACGAACTCGAGATCCGGGAGAAGGTTGGGTTCCGCACTGTGCTCGAGAGGCCATCGTACCGCAAGAGGATATTCATCGTGGTTTTCCAATTGGCCTTCACGATGCTCACAGGTATTGTCCCTATACAGAACTATCAGGTTATACTCTTTCAATCCTTGGGTATCACCAATAAGATGGCTCTGATCATGGTTGGGGTATGGGGCACTGTCGGTGTTATCTTCAGTTCTATCGGTACACTCTTATTCGACAAAATCGGACGCATCAAGTCATTGTTGGTTGCACTTTTTGTGCAGCTTTTCGCCTCTATCGCAATAGTTATCTGTAAGTCACAAGACATGTCTTAAGAGATCAGGTACTGACTAAAGCACAGTCTGGGCACGTTTTGAGCTTTCAGGCAATACTAATCTCCTTATCGGTCGTTTCACTGTCGGGTTCATGTTTGTATATCTCACTGGGTACTCATTCATCATGAATTCCTTCTGTTACACGTATCCATCAGAGATATTGCCAACGCCAATACGTGCAATCGGCAATGGTATCGCGTTTTGCACATTCAGCGCGATTACTATTATGCTGGTACAAGTCACACCTATCGCTATTGAGGATATATCTTGGAAGTACTTCCTCATCTTCATTGTCTGCGATACAATCTTCATTGTAGTTGTATACCTCATTTATCCGGAGACAAGCGGGAGGACGCTGGAGGAGATCGCAGCTCTATTCGGGGACAAAGTCGCCGTCGATATCGACCACGCACATCATTCTCCTGACCTACAGGACAGGCATGGAAAAGTCCACGAGAAGAGGGATCTGGATGGGGTCTCGGCTATTGAGAACGTCGAGACCACTTACCACTAGACGAAGAGCCATGTTGGATGACTGATGAGGGCAGATAGAAATCGTAGCTGACGAACCGAAGGGGTTGTTTAGCTAGCTCGCACTAAAATAGACTTACATATTCCATAACGTTAGTATTAAGGAGTATCTAGAGCTTTTCTAGAACCCGAAACGTTTGCCGGACATCGTCCAAAAGAGTTTTCTAAGCGGCGTACAATGTGATGTTGAATCGAGAGAACAGGAATTTGCCGCGCAGCATAACTTCGGGGTATAGTATTGTCGGACTCACCCAATTCTTTGGTAACCTTCACCGCTTGTAGCAGAACCTCCAGTCGCACAGCAGACATCGCAATAGTACTTGAATGTCAGCGAGAGTTTTCCATGAAGTATTGGGGACCTTACGCTGAACCGAGTAGGAAGACGAACGCTATGGCGACCTTCCGAGCGAGGCTTATTGGCCGCAATTTGGAGGAATGGAGCCCCTGTTCTAATTCGCTCGTGTTATTGGGTGCGAGAGGAAAATCGCTGATGGGTTGTTGACATCTTGACTGGTGGAGATAACGAGCCCTGCTTACATGGTGGTCAGCATACTACGCCCCTCTGCAACTTCTCTATGGGTAGAAGATTATCATCGGGCTTCTTTCCAGCCGTATTCGCTGCATTTCCTACGATATGACGACTGGATTTACCAAGCCGTCTATGCACTCTTGCTGTTGTACATCACGCTCATAGTCTTGCAACGTCTCGTAAGAACTGTAATCCCCACATGAGCTGGAACGTTGGATACGGGATTTTGACGTGGGTACGTTGGAACCTGTGTCTCATTTATAGTGTAACGCAATGCCTGCAACTATTGTATAGAAACCTAGCAGAGAGCACCGAAACAATCTGCATACTGACGCAGATACGTGAACAGACACATTACGTTTCGAGGAAATATTTGACCTGACTGAAGAACTTTTCCTTCTGTTCGATATGGGAAAAGTGTGCGGCGTTTTGAAACGTGACCCATTTAATCTTGGGTATACGATCAAAGAAAGGCTGCATTGCGGCTTCTTGCACATACTCTTCTGATCCTCTTATTAGAAGTGTCGATGCATTGATCTCGTGAAGGCGAGGTATAATTGTCCAATTCTCTAGCGAGCCTGATGGATCCAGTGTCGAGGGGCCGAACCTGATATTACACTTAAAATCTGATTCATATAACTTTTCTCAATATCTCGAACACTCACATAGTGTGGTGCATCTCAGATGTAGCCATTCGAGACAGTGCTGGGGCTATCTCCTCGATCGGAAACGGCTTGCTAAGACTTAAGTGGTTCTGGGCGAAGACGAGCATGGCGTTCCGGTACTCAGGGCTGGTGTATTCTTTACTCTCCAGTGCATGTCGCAAGGCTTCTTGCGCATCTTGAGGAAGGCCTTCCCGTACCTTGACTAACCCTTGGACATGGCCCTCCATACTCGCGGGCACGCCGTATAGTATCAGTCGCCGTAGGTTTCCTGCGCGCGATGGTTCAGATGCCCATTCAGTCGCCAACATACCACCCCATGAATGTCCAAGGATGTCCAGGGGGCGGTCTGCTAAGCCGAGGTGTTCAATGAGATTGCTGAGCTCCTTGCACAACAGTCCGGGGACCCAGAATCCTTTGTCTCCGTCTTTCTCTGGTAACAGAGTAGAATTACCACAGCCTAGTTGGTCGTAAAAAATAACCAGGTCCGATAGAGTGTGTAATGAGAGCAGGTATTCATGACCAGCTGCTGGTCCTCCGTGCAGAACAATCAATGGTGTTTTGGTAGAATCTTTCAGGTCGCCAAAGACTTTGTACCACGTCTCGCATGGGGTCTCGATACCCTCGACAGCGAACGGAGCTTTGCCTTCGATTGCCATGGTTGTATGGGGTAGTTAATATCTGCCCGTCCGTGAGACGTACAATGGAATTGCTGGCTGTCAGAACATATAGACGCCCACAACTTCCAGAGGCGGAGCAATAGGCACGTGACTGTAAGGAGGCAAACTGCCCACTGCCCCGCCCTTCACCTCCATTATATATCGCCTTGCAGATGGTCACGCGGACAGCTTGCAGGGAAGTCAATACGAATCGCTAACTGGGCAGACGGGAGATTCCATGGCCCATGGGGCGTTTCGGGCTTACAAGCCTTACGCCGCAATGCCCAGCCCTCTTGGCAAATGAGCCATAAATGAACTGTACCAGACGTCTGGAACTCTATTTCATTGCGGCCCCATTGTCTTTATTGAATGATTCGTGCCTAACCCTGACCGTGCCCTCAGATTGGCCGATAACAGATTCCCAGAGTACAACGTCCTGCTGTCCCATCAATTAATGTCTCGGGCTTCTACTCTTAGGATATACTGTTTTAGTGGTCACGGCTATTCCAGCTTCCTTTGGGCATGGAGCTAGCCTCGGGGGTTTGATAGCCTCTATGTTGCTCATAGGTCTTGGTCAGGGCGGATTGTCTGCTGTCATGTTTGTTTTCATTGGTGATCAAATCCCAGATAATGGGATGATGGTCCAGAAAAACCCCAAGGGAAAATCCGTGATACATGATCGCAGCATCAGCATTCAATTCGTCTTCAACATTTATTTCTGGGCAACTAACCTGGCTTCTCTTTCAATTATAGGAACAACCATGATGGAGAGGGTTAGCTTTTGGTCCGCTTTCTTGATGCCAACTGGCATTTTGGCTATCAGTATCATACCTCTACTCTTATGGAGCTCGCGTCTTACCAGACCTCGACATCAAAAGAACGTTCTTCCCGAAACCCTGCGAGTGGTGTATATCGCTTGTCGGAATAGTTTTCGTCTTTCTGCTGCCGTTCAAGCTCACCATTCCGACTCGGTCTTTGTAGACGAGTTTCGCAGCGGTTTAAACGCATGCCAGGTCATGATCGCTTTTGTTATTTTTTGGCTCTGCTACAACCAGCTCTTCAGCAACATCGTCTCTCGAGCTGGTCAGATGGAACGAGCTGGGGTTTCCAACGACACAATAGTGTTTCTTAACGTCGCTGCCGTTGTTGTTCTGAGACCTCTCATCCAGAGTTTACAAGCCTTACTCAGACGTTACAGGCTTTCATACGGTCCTATACGGCGCATTACGGTAGGATTTGTTTTTAACGCAATGGCCATGGCATACGCCGCTGGCTTGCAGAAACTGATCTATTCCCGCGGACCTTGCTACTCTCGACCTCTGGACTGCTCAGGAGCATATCAAAATGGTCATTTACGGCCCAATAAAGTCAATGTTTGGCTTCAGGCGCCAATTCATGTTCTTCTAGGCGCTGGAGAGATTTTGGCATATGTTTCAGTGACAGAATACGCATATGCTCTATCTCCTCAAAACATGAAGGCGGTTATTCAGGCCCTGAATCAACTGACTGTAGCGCTAGGCTCTGCACTCTGTACAGCACTAGGACCGGCATCTCGAGGTTCGTAGGTGTTAGCGGCTAGTGACGTGAGATGAGTCTATGTATACAGGCAAAATGCTCGATCTTGCAATTTCAATAGCTTGTGGTGTCCATTCCTAGGAGATTGATGAATTGGTTGTAGTTCGAGTTGTACATTCTATTGTATGAACTTATCGAACGGATGTAAACTCATCACATGTCTACTTTGCTAGCATGTGGGTATATCCCGAGCCAGAGAACGTGGCGGATCAGAATTAGGGTTAGAACCCCAACCCTAGGACTTTTAGAAATAGTATCAATTAGAAACTATTCTCGGCACACTCCGCGCGTTTTGTCGGCGTAGACACGCCACCGAGTCGGCCCGACAGCGACACCTGCGCTGCTAGCTAGCGCGAACAGACGTAGAGAGGCGGCGTGCGCACGGCGATAGCGGAGACAAGATGCGGACGAGTTCGCCCTTGCATTGAGTAATTGTGGGCATGGGCGGGCCGCCATGCATTCTCGAAACTCCCTTATAACGTCCCAGACACTTTTTCAGTCTTTCTTTCCTCTCTATAAGTCGTTACTCGACACCTTGCATCAACATGCCTCCCAGTATTCTGATAATAGGATCGACCGGAAAGCAAGGCGGCGCAGTAATAGACAATTTGTTGCACGCGAAGACCGAATTCACCATCCTTGCCGTTACCCGCAGTACAACGTCCCCTTCAGCTCAACGGCTGGTACAAAAGTCACCAAAGATCAGACTAGTACAAGGAGACTTAGATGAGCCCGCAGGGATATTCACAAATGCTAAGCTCGCCACATCTGAAGCAGTCTGGGGCGTCTATAGTGTACAGGTGTGTTTCCCCACGAGCATGGCCCAGCCCTCCACTTAATCTGGGGCAGATTTCTATGGGGGATGGACAGACTTTCGAGAATGAAATAAAGCAGGGGAAGGCTTTGATCGATGAATCTATCAAGAATGGCGTGAAGCACTTTGTCTACAGCTCCGTCGACCGGGGCGGGGACAAATCATTCGACAACCCTACCCCTGTTCCTCACTTTGCCAGCAAGTATCACGTGGAGCACCATCTGGTTGAGAAAGCGTCGAGCGGAAAGATGGATTGGACGATTCTCAGACCTGCCGGTTTCCTAGATAACTATGTTCCTGGGTTTATGGCCAAAGTATTCTTTACAGCTTGGAAGGTCTCACTCAAGAGGCCGTTGCAGGTAGTAGCCGTTTCCGACATTGGCTTTTTCGCCGCTCAAGCCTTTGTACGATCGGACGAATACAAAGGAAAGGCAGTTTCCATAGCGGGCGATGAGTTGACGTTCGAGGAAGCCAACGAGGTGTTTAAGCAGAAAACTGGGAGCGGTATTCCCACGACTTTTGGCTTCGTCGCCTCATTCATCTTGTGGATGGCCAAGGACATTGGCGCAATGTTCAAATGGATGGAGGCTGAAGGTTTCGGGGCCAATATCCAGGAGCTCAAAAAGGTACACCCTGAGTTTATTGACTTTGGAACTTATATAGAGAAACAGAGTGGATTTGTGTCCAAGGCTTAGTGTGGCTGGTTTAGTGGCCAGCGATGCCGTTTTGCTATTGAAGTGTCCCCTGTATTATAGAGTAGCTACTAATCTTTTGACTTAATCGTGTGGCTCATTAGCTTTTACAATACTATCCCTTTCTGCAAAGTTTCTCATGATATTAAGGATCTGTGTTAAGGTTGGGTTCACAACGCGGTGCAACACAACCTAGCATCACGTGTTTTGCCTTGCTCGTTAGCCCATATTGGCACAATAAGGCCCTGCCGAGCGCCAAACGCCTCACAGTGTGCAGCAGTCGACAGACTCATACAATGATTGATCTGCTGATAGAGATCGCAGCAAGGTGACCGTCGGTGGTCCGAATAAGGTTGAAATAAGGACTGGCTCATGTGCGGACAGCATTGGTACTCCACCACACTTCGCTGGCGTGACAAGATTAAACGTACAAATTCCGTGACTTCAAAATAAATAGGAATGTCTCAGCTAACATATAGACTTGGGTTGCAGGTCATCGACTCTTTCTAGCCGATAGGCTTATCTTTAGCAGCAGCAAATAACTCGGCCCACCCCGAGTGTGACGTGAAACTCTTCAGATCCTCCATTGTTTCTTCCCAGAGCCTTTCGCGCATGGCCTGGCCGGCTTGGGTATACATTTGTCGAGGATACCTGCGAATTTGCACCCGATAAGCCTTGCTAATCAACTTGGGTAGACGGTCTAGGTACTTACGGCTTGATGGCCCATTCGCTAACAAAGCTGCCGTGGCTCTCCTTTCCTTGGGCTACCACTGCGTACACATACACACTGGCCCCTGAATGAAGAGAGCGCCCGATGATCTTGACGAAAGATTGAAGGATCAAGCGAACAGGAAGTGGAGGCTGCTTGTCGTCCTTCCCGAGGCCCGTCCCAGCCGTCAATCCAGGGTTGCTGACGTTGATGAGAACATCATCAGGGTCGACCATTTCGGCCAATCGAGAAACAAGCATCATCAATAGCATTTTCGAATCTCTATACTGTCCAAAACTGGAATACCGCGCCTCGTCGTCAAAGTGAGGCAGGATCGGCCCAGAGGTTTCGAACTTGCTGAGGTACATTGTATCAGACCCGACGACGCTGAGGACCGGCGGTTTGCTTGATTGGCGCCGTTGCTTTTTCGCTTTCATGACTGTGACGAGAAGCATAGCTAGAAGGATATTTGAAAGGCAATTGGTTTGGATTGTCATCTCATGACCGGTTTTCTCGCTGCGTCTAAACGTGCTCAGCTGCACTCCAGCATTGAGGATTGCAATGTCCAGGCGATCCAAGGTCCAGCATCGATTTGCAAGCGCGACAACAGAGTCAGGGTCCGTCAAGTCCATAAGCCAGACGTGTATTTGGGCGTCGGGAAACTCCTGGCCAAGCTTTCGGCCAGCATCTTCTCCGCTCTCATGCGATCGGACGGCGAGGATAAGACGTGTCAGTCCCAAGTGAAGAAGCTGTCTTGATACCTCGAAACCGAGACCACTATTCGCGCCGGTAACGAGGGCCGTCTCTCCCTTGAGCGACGCGGAGGACGGTAGTGGTTTGGGGCGGGTGAGGAGTTGATTCTGAATAATGCCGCGTAGGGTGCCTTCGAAGGCCAAATCCTTTTCCAATTCAGAAGACATGAATACGAAGGCTTTCATTCACGCATGAGATGGTGCTGTGAAGACGGTTTGCCCCAGGTGTTGCAGCATCATGTAAATCACCAGTCGTACCAAGAGGTCGTCTTACTTCATTGGCTCGCGCCGAAGACTTTAGATGGCGCGTCCAGAATTCTAGACGCACCTTCGTAATAGACGGCAGTAAAGAATCCGTTAAATCCGCCAAAGAGAAAGAAAGGGAGAGAATGTCCCAAGAAGAGCCATACTGTTGGCAAGCTTGATGCACTTGGACTGAGCAAGAAATTGCCAAGGGCGGAGGTCGGTATTTTACATGACCGAACTCTTGGCACGTCCAACTGTGAATCGGATTATACCTTAGGTATAGCAAGCATGCTAGATCACGTGTCAGGATTCGATCATAGACGGATATAATGTAGTTCGCGGCTTTTTGAGACGCCGTTGAAAGCCTCGAAAGTTGCTGCGTACTTGAGTTCTTATTCGCCATTAAACAGGCTTCGAACGACCGTCTATCCGTCATGTGCCTGACAAAGTGGTCATCATCTCAGGCAGAAATCTGGCGAGGCTGAAGCAAGAAGCAGAGGCTTGAGAAGATGGGATAACAGAAAGTGGCTAAGACGATTGGTACCAAAGCTGATCGAGTCCCCTCTTCCGGACCAATGATGCTGGGATAGAGGGTTGGCCAAATTGTCGGAGATACCGGAGTTGGAAGAACGATGGAATGGGCGACGAAAACGGAAGAATGCAGATAAAGGGCGTACAGACGCTTTCTGGCAACAAAAAGCCATTATACTGAGCATCATTTGTCCAACCGTCTCCAATTCTAACGAGAATCTACTCACATTATGACCGACAAAAAGATTGCGCTTGTGACTGGTGCTAATACCGGTTTAGGCTACCAAATTGTGAGAGCTTTATGCAGCTCTACGATTGCCTATGAAGTGCTCGTCGGTGGACGATCCTTGTCGAAGGCTGAACAGGCTGTTAAAGACCTACAATTGGAGTTTCCCCAGACAAAAAGCCATCTTCGCGCAATCCAGGTCGACATAGAAGATGATCACTCGATTGAATCCGCGTTCAAACAAGTGCAAGATCACTACAGCAAACTTGACGCCCTCGTCAACAATGCAGGTTCGTGCCAGATTATGAAATAACAGTTCTCATCTTAGAAAGCTGACCGAAAACACGCCCTCAGGCATACAGCTTGACCAACAGTTACAGACAGGTGCCATGACAATGCGCGAGGTCTGGAACAAGACATATGATGTCAATGTCACCGGCACCAATATCATGACGTGGACCTTTGCGCCTCTACTGCTCAAGTCTGATGATGCACGCCTTGTGTTTATCGCTAGCGGGACATCATCTCTTTCAGTGGCCACCAACCTTGACCTACCCTTTAATATGCCTCCGGCCAAGGGATGGCCTAAGACCTTGATTCCTGCCAATGTGCCTGCCTATCGCTCTAGTAAGACTGGCATGAACATGATGATGAGGTACAGTAATGGTCTATGTACGAAACATAAATGAATCCCAGAAACTGACGAACATGGGACTATAGGGAGTGGTATAGAATTCTCAAAGAGGATGGCGTCAAAGTCTGGGGTGTATCTCCTGGGTATTTAGCAACTGGTCTTGGTGCTGGTCAAGAGATCAACAAAAAGCAGGGTGCAATTGACCCCGCAATCGGTGGCTCTTTCGTAAAGGATGTTCTGGAAGGAGAAAGGGATAGCGATGTTGGTATGGTTGTGTCGAAGCAGGGTGTGCAGAAGTGGTAGGCCTCCCGTAGACATTTTGCCTACACGGAGTGCATTTAGTTAGGTTTATAACCATATCACTACAATCACGAACGCCAAACCATGCCTATCAGGTGCCAAATGCTTAGCTATTTGAATGCATCACCGTGGAAAAAACGTATGTATGACTAGGAAGAAAATCAACGCCGTTTTCACTGGCCTAAGCGGCCACCCTTCCACTGACGTATACAAATGATTAAACCACTAGCATCAATGCACCATGGCACTTGCAAACTTTGAGCGAGATGGAAGCTCATTAGAATCACCATCTTCACAGGATGTAGCTAGCGGCCATCTTGTCACAGGACAAAGCACCTCGCTTGCACTAGGCGAGATCGAAGAGCATGATCACCCGGCACCCCACGTGAAAGGAATTTCGGCCTCGGACAACTCTCTCGGACCGTCTTCGGCGTACTGACCATGTTTGTCGGTGCGAACACATCACCGTGTTAGCGACGCCCAGCTATCTGCACGGCGATAATGGACATAAGGTGCACACGATATCAATTCTTTCCAATAACCCGCTCGTATGATGGCAGCCCCCCTGGATAAATTGCCTTACTCTGTTTGTCCCATATGCAGACGTGCAGGTATGACGCCCCATATGATCACTGCCCCGGAGTGACACCAAGAAGCTTGAGTCAGTATCAGGCCCAGTCCCTTGACACTAATTAGTAACTTTATGCCAATTCTTTCAAAGACATATCGTATCTTCCGGCTTGGATGGAATTGCAAGCATAGATTTGATTCGCCAAGAGCATCTGGTTGCAGATTCCCTGAGGCGGGGCCCTGTTATGTGTTGTATCCTCGGCTCCAGCTTCCACATCACATGCTAACGATGGGTAGGACTAATCTGTTAAAGTTATGGAAATTTGCCTCTTGGACTTTTCTATCAATGCGAGTTCTATCATAGAACACGTTTCTTCTTTCCCGAAGCATCATTCCCCTTGGCAACGTTAGCAATCCCCTCTCATAGGGCCCGTCGGTTTCAACTATGGCCTCGTACACACACTCGTCTGTCTTGACTTGATTGCTTAACTCTTTCAATCGTCCCGATATATGCCTGCCTTGCTTCTCGTCGCACGCCCTAAGTCCAGGCCTGGGAGCCAAGAGAGTAGTTGATACAAATCAGCGAGTGATCTCCGTTACTTTTCAAGGTTCTTATGCTCGAGAATATTAGGCGAGTTCTACGGAGAGAAAGGACGTAATGCCCGAAAAGCGAGCCCACGGCAGTATAATTATGGCAGCAAGCGCACCAGTTCTAGAACCTCGCTCTAGCTTACTAGCGCCTAAACACACACTATCAGCACTCTAAATTAACCCTTTGTAACGCCACTCCACCAGCATGGCTTCTACAGAGAAATTTCGTGCTCCAAGTTTGTTTCTCTGTCATGGGGCGGGCCCCTTCCCGCTCGTTACTCCCGAGTGGGAGCCCTTTTCAACGCCTGGACGTCGTGGCAGAAGCTTGAAATGGATGTAAGTATTTTCCTTATTTACACACTACTCCAGTGTTGATACCTTGTTCCAGCGTCTCGACCGCGCGGAACGCGGTCTTGCTCTTCCGCCTCGAATCCCCCTCCCCTCCCGCTCGTTTCTTTTGGCCGCGCGATCAGCCGGTCCTTTGGCTGGTTTTTTGGTTGTCTCCTCGATCGCCTCGCCATACTCTGCTTCCGCCTCCTCGCCTCTCTCCCACGGCTTCCCTTCCCCCCCGGTCCTCCCTACGATCACCTCCGTCCCACCTATTACAATGCCAGCCAACTATTCCGCCGCGAGCGCCGGCTACTCCAGCTCTTCCGACATGCCCACGATACCTCCGTCTTCTGCGGGCCACCTGCGGATCACGCGCGGTCGTCAGCATAGCGCGGACACGAAAATGAGGGTGGCAGAACTCCATCGCTGTCCCACCCGCCACGACTGAACATTGGGTATATCGGCTTTGGGCCGCAGTGGTTTCATGACTACGTATACTCCATGATCAAAGCCCCCTTCATAGTCTAGTACGGGGTTGAAGCCATAGTTCTGGAGGTGGTTGGCTACTTTTTCCGCCAATTTTGCATCTCCGGCCACGGGATACTGGACTTCGTTTGACCCCGGCGGGTGTAGGGCATCGTTATCGGGCTGGACGTCAGCGTAATCGTAACATATGCCTGGGTTATCAGAGGCTGTTATGTAGGGCTCGGTAGTTTCCCATTGAGCGGAGAATAATAGAATGCCTTTGACCCCGCCGAGCTTACCGTTATACTTGTAAAGCAATTCTCGAAACCGCCGCCAGCGCGCCGCAGATGGCACAGAGCGTCATTATCAAAGACATTTTTGTTGTTGTTGTTGTTGTTGTGTTGTTGGGGATGGAAAATTGTTGCGGCTTGTTGTTGGAGATCGAAAGGACTTGAAAGATTTACAGAAGTAAAAGGGACAGGCAGTCGTACGAAAACGACATTGTCGTTTGTTTTCCTTTCAGACCGTTGCTTCCTCAATGTACATGGTTGTTTCCTACGAAGTACACACTAGGGGAAAGAGTGACCTTCAAATTCTCAAACGGCTCCCTGCGTCTGCTCCTACATAGGACACCGAGGAAGGAAGACCAGACCAGAGGGGAAAGGAGGGAATGGAAGGGAAAAGGGAAAGGGCAACTCAAGAAGCGGAGGAGGAGGGAGGAGAAGGAGCTGGAGGTCAGAACAGACGAGGCAAGAAAGCGTGATGCAAGTCTCCCCCGGCACGGAGACAGAAGCAGAAGCAGACAAGCACCGAGTGCGATAATGATGCACAGCATAATGGTGATGATGGAGACAGATCCCAGCAGCCAGTGTGGGCCGCTGGGTCCGGAAGGCAGTGAAGCAGAGCCAGAGCCAGAGCCAGAACCAGACGCCCCCATGGATGAGGATAGACGAGGGAAGAGGGGGGCTGGTGCAAGGTGCCTTGGTGCATTCAGCAAAAAAGTGTTGAAGGGGCAGAACAGAAAACGGAGCTAGAATCAGGGGTCTTGGGTTGGAACGGGCCTGTGTGGGCGATAGTACATTTCAGTCATTTGAGTGAGATGGTGGTGGTGGCATCTAGTGGGTGGGGGGGGGGGGACAAGCAGCGGAAGGCGGCGAGGAGGGGGGGTGAGGGAGAGGAGTGAGGAGTGAGGAGTGAGGGGGTGCCTATGGCTTGTGCTTGTGCTGTGCTTTGTGCGTGCGTGCGTGGTGCTTGTGCTTGTGCTGGCGCTGGTGCTGGTGCTGGTGCTGGTGCCGGTGCTGGTGCAGTGTTGCTGAGCCTGTGTGTGCTTTGGGTCGGGGCAAAGTTTGGGAGGGCGCAGTAGCAGGTTAGCGGGTGACAGGCCAGTCGCAGGACTCACCTCACCTCACCTCACGGGGCAAGAACTCGCACTGGCAGAGCCTGCACTCCGCAGGTCGCAGGTCGCAGGCCGCAGGTTGCAGGCCCGCGGTGAATACTTCGTAATAATACTGGGTTGGGGTACTGCTGGTGCTGGCGTTGGCGCAGGCGCAGGCGCTGGTCTGATCTGATCTGGTCTGGTCACCTACTTGGTACTCTTACTGTGTACGTCCATAGGCGGCAATACTGTGCTAGAGTACAGGCCTGCCTTGGTCGATGGTGGTTTCGGACAGAGTGCGAGTGCGAGGGCGAGGGCAAAAGACGAGGGCAAGTGGTGGATGGCTGGCTTAGAAGAGGGCAATTCACCGGCGGCAGGCTCGACCAGCCAATCAGCGGCCGTAGTTGCCGTGCACATCTTGCCTCCGTCGTCCTGCCTCCATTCCCCACTTCGACGACTCTGCACTCTGCTTTGTGCTTTGTGCTCGACGACGCTTCAACCTCCCACTCTCCACTCTCCACTCGAGCCCACTCCACTCCACCGCACCGAGACGGCAACGCCCTCTGCGCTTGGATGCCACCGCGTCTTGGGATGCGCTTGCAGGGGGATCAGGAGCCCAGGGCCAGGGCCAGGGCCAGCAGCTTGGTTTGCCGGCCTGCACGCCTGCACGCCTGCACGCCTGCACGCGCGATCTGGGGTCCCTGCTGGCGGGAGCCTGCCCTTTTTCCCATGTCTCTTGTCTCTTGCATTTTTCTCTTCGTTGCCCTCTCTGGGCAATTCATTCTGTCGCTCCACGTCTCGCCGCCAATCACTACCCGCCGTTGGCATGCCCTTGAGTCGCTTTTTCCAGCCGAACGGCTTGCCAGGCTTCCAGAAATCGCCAAAAATGCAGCCCGCCGCCTCCTGCGCACGCACCCACCTCCTCCACGCTGCACTCCTACGCTTCTTGGAGTCTTGTCTTGAGAGTCGTCCTGACCTCCCAGCCCGTCCTGCCACAACCCTGCCATGGCTTGCTCCGGCTGCTCGCCTCTCCCAAACCCGCTCCCACACGATTTCAACAAGGAGATGCACTTGCTCGCCGCGATGCAGCAATAGCATCACGAGCCTGCCTGGGTTGCTGCGTGCTCGCCCGGGGTGTCGTACCCCAACGGCAGCGCCGCAACGGAAATTTGCTGCAATCACGGCCTCCCATCCACCTTTGCCCCCTCCCAGCCAGCCAGAGCCCATGACAGCACTTCATCATCCCTCCTCAGCCTCGCAACCTCGCAAACCCGCATGGAGCCCTGAATCTTGTAAAGCCTTGTTCTTATTCGTGCCGTCCGCTGCCAATCGCCCGCGAGCCCCAACCCTGGGAAAGGGATTGTCAGTCACCCATCCACTGTCGCGGCCGGCTGCGCCCAACTGGTCGACTAGCACCTCTGCCGTCCAACCTTCTCATCCATCCCCATCCCAATCCTATCCATCATCCCTGCTACTGGGTCTAGGGCCACCGTCGAGCAAGAACACAAAAAAAGATCCTCTTGTTCGAAAAAGTGGAGGCCACTCGCTGAAACGGCGTGAGGGATGCCAACATAAACTTCGCGCCCTCCATGCATGCTACAGCCTCCACCGAGCCACCGGCGTTGTCGAAAATACGGGACACGATGCGGATTTTCGCCTCAGACGACTCCAGGTCCCAACATTCCCGAAGCGCAGGAGCAGCAGGCCAGGCGTGATCAGGCACACGGCAATAGTCGAGCGACTGGCTGGGCGAGGATGACATTACGCGGTCCATCGCGCATTTGCCTCTCACTCTCGGCTACCCAAGCCTACACGCGCCTGGTGCAGCACCTACATAATTGTTACAATTACGGAGTCATAGACTTTGCTGTATAATCTTAATTGGCTGATCTTCACAAAGCCGCGCTAGCCAGGCATAGACGGAGCCAACCCCATCTACCAAGTTCCATCTGATCAGAGATGGGCATATTGAGTGCTTCGTACATGTTGCCACGAAGGAGCACCGGATGCCAGCGGTGCAACCTGTGACAGGTTCTTTCTCCTCTCTCGCGCGGAGCAGGAAAACGTCGCCGATTACTATAGATGGATCCAAAGGGGTCCCGTACCATCATCCTTAAGATGAGGAGAGACGATCCGGACGGTGCAGGAGGAAGGCGGGTTAGTCAGCCATACTAGCAAAGTCCCACCATGTACTGGCACAGAGACATGGACAGAGACAAGGACAAGACAGGACAGGACCGGACAGCGCACAGTCCCAACAAGGAGCACATCTTTAGCAACATCTCCCCACGGTCACCATGCCCCAAGCGGCAATACCGTTTGGACAGCTCGATAACGAGAAATCCCCGGGGCAGTGGCTTGAGCGATGCAGCCGAAGCGCCGACGAACCCTGGCGTCGTCCCGTCAGGGCGATCGACGGCGGCCGGCGCGGGCACAGGCTGAACACTTTGGTGGTGGTCAAACGAGCCCAGGTCATGTCAAGGGGCTTGCGTCTTGTCGCCATCTGGAGAAAAGCGGGCCCGTCGAACAAGATGCTGCTGGCTGGATATGGGCTTGAATTTGCTGAATATGCATGGATGACCATCATGACCACACTCCTCCCATAGTCCCCATACTTACTCCGTACATTGCTCGGCGCTCACGATGCATCGACGTTCGCTTGGCCACACTATGAATCAATCGCTTGCCTTTGGCGCTGTCTACCTCGTGCTGACGCAATCCAATAACGAGGCCAATGGCAACAATTTGCACCAGGCTGCGCGGTGCAAGTTGCGCTTATTTTGGCGGGCAGGTCCAGACACGCAAAACTGCGAGCATACCTGCGATATATTGGGGCACCGATCTAGAGAATACTTCGTACGGCAACCACCGCCGCCGCCGCCGTAGTGGTCATTTGGATCCTTGATGCGGTTGGCAATGCAGGACGTGTCTTGAATTATCTGTCACGTATCGGCGGGAATGCATCTTCATCCCACGCAGGCACAGCACAGCACACCGGTGGCCTCCAGCTTGGTCACTTGGTGTCTCCTTGTCTGCCGATGATGGAACTTAAACACCGCACATTGACGGCTCTATGCAGCACGGCGCCGTTGTGGACATTGTCAGCGTCGTGCCAGGGGGCCTGTCCGCAAACTCGATAATACCATATGTGACATATGGCGCGGAGGCGGAGCTGGACGTGTCGTCTGCATCCCCCAAGCAACCTTCCTTCATCGGTATCAGATCACGGTTGGGTTGGGATCAAGCGAGATCAGAAAAAAAAAA
>JGVQ01000385.1:0-153206 GCA_001007845.1 Nigrograna mackinnonii
GGGGCAGAACAGAAAACGGAGCTAGAATCAGGGGTCTTGGGTTGGAACGGGCCTGTGTGGGCGATAGTACATTTCAGTCATTTGAGTGAGATGGTGGTGGTGGCATCTCACCCGTGAATCGGCCACGATGCTTCGGAGTCAGATTGCACTCAATTCTGACAGAACTGACCATGTTGATCGTGCACTGTACACATGGCCGCCGAGACAACGCATGGGGTGTAAGAAATTCCGAGCCGAAGGCATACTCCTTCCTTTCGGGTGTTCTAAAAGGTTTAATACGCCTAATCCGTATGATATCAACCCTTTCTCACATTACTGCTCGTGCCAACACTTGACAAGACTTTTTTCCAAGAACAGGGATGGTCCATGACGGACAGTACAGATCTACTCAACTGTTGGCTACATGCTGGCTATATGCTGCACGCGCCTATCGCTAAAGCCGACGTATATCGGAGTCTATTCTTCTTTCTCCGTGATCCGTTCCTAAAGTTCTGCAACCGTGTTCAAAGCAATGGCATTTCGTTTCAGTTATACAGCATGGACGCTAGAGAGCTGCCTGATATCCTGCTGCAGGACGGAAAGGCATTTGATCGACACGTTTATGAGAGGTTCCTCTAAACGATATCTTGTTGAAGAGGGGTAGAATTAACCAAGAACATTGTAGGTTGCCAACATACGCGATCGAGGCTGTATCAGCCCAGATAGAAGGCTAAAAGCCTTTGCACCATTACTTCGACCAAAGGCGCAAGATCCGAAAGCCACTCTACTCATGCTCTTCCTGAACGCAACCAAGGAGATAGAAAACAAACTCAGAATTCACTATAAAGCAGCTGATATGCCTAGAAGGATGAAGCGCTTAGAAAATCTTATCGGCGTTAATATAGACATCATGGCCCGAATCGCCATCCGAGACAACACTGCGCGATTTGACCCGGAGTTCCTCCACAGGCTCAATCTTCACGACATGTTCGCCGACTTCGAGAAGTTGTTCGACGCTTTCTTGAAAGACGTCCGGATGAATGAGCTTGCCAAGGCAAATGGCGTAAAGACGAAGAAGCACCATAGTCTCGTGGAGAGATGGCCATATAGAGTCTCACACAGGACCTCTAGAAACGACTTTAAGCTCATATGCACACGTCGAGCTTAAGCAGATGGGAACGTTATGTGGAATTGGAGAGGGCGGAGTAGAGGTATATTGATTGCTTGTCCGGGGGGCTGATGCTCAGCCTGAACGGTACTTCGCTGATAGCTCAGAAACATGGTTCCTTAGTTAGGTCCATATTATCTCCGACCTGTATTTACCACGGCATCACTGTCGGGTCCCCACCTCCGCCTGACTCCTGTCTCTAGAATGAAGCACCTTACATCCAGGTGCAAGATTTGGGAGGTAGACAGGCCGACCATCGCTGTGGATGAGTAGAAGTGACATGCTCCGAGGTTTGCGCGTTGGCTTTCCATGGTTGGCAGTAAAAAATGGTTGATCACCTGCACACATCAGGTCTCCGGACACGTGTCTTTAAGGCAGAACCACCTGCATATTTAAATGCTGACCCTCATACCTACTACCTCACACGAAATCTTTTCCTAGCTGCAACTTCCTTTCATCATACACATAACAAAGCCTAGCACCAGCACAGCACCAGCACAATAAAACAAGAACGATGATGAACGTCCTTCATTTGTTCAGGAATATATGGAGACACTCGACCCAACCGAACACCAACGTCGATGTATTTGAGACGGTACAAAAGGACCACGACAAGGGTTACGAAGTACCCAACACACCGGAAGTACCTGATACACCACCACCGCCTCCATATACCGCATTTCCCCCAGAAGAAAATGGCGCGGATACTCTGCTCATCGATACGCCTTATCCGCTTCTGATCGAATTCGCCAAAGAAAAGGAAGACGTTATTCTCAACCAGCTCTATTGGTCTCTTGTGGAGATCATAGCAATCACATTCGACGCAGATCCTCATAGCCTCAAAAAGGCTGTCGGGGAGATCTATCCCGCCCGGGTCGACCTAGAAATCAGGCGTGGCCGTGGTATCTTCAGTAAAAAAGGCAGATTGCTGCTTTCAGAAACGTGCACTCTTGTCCGAGACCTCAAAGATGCAATGAAAAACAATCGCTGGCTTTTGGTGGACAGGCGAGATAAAGAGCTAGTCGAAAGGATTGTTCTGGATCCAGTTGTTAGATTGAAATTGGATCTTGACTTTGTTTTGGAGGTCCTAGGCCGGTATAAGCGCAAAAGGCATCAAAAACCAATATACACATTGGTTGATACGTGGATGCTGTTGCCCCCTGACATAGATTTGGGTGACATAATAGCGTCACATTTTTTACTGATCCAGTCCTTGCATCTCAAGGACGAGATGCGAGTTGTCCTGGAGGATTCAATTACAAGGTTCCGAAAAGAAAGGGGACTGGAAGAGCTTCGTACTTCAAAAGAGTTGCAAGAGGAATCGTTGATGTTCAACCATCCACTATCTGAGCATGCGATAGCTGGTTGGCCACTGTGTCATGAATTCATGGAACTAGCTAAGGGGCTGAGATGCATGAAGAATGGCGCGTCTCATGATCGCTTTTTCCCGAGTCGAATGAGACTCATAGAAGTGCGGGAGCTTCGGACGCACCGAAAGGTTGACGATAGCAAGTCTGTATCTCATTAGTGTCAGCTCGGTCAGGGAATGATAGCTATTATACTCTATACCTTGTTCAACTCGACGTCTCACAGTTGGCAGGATTTGGAGCTTGAGTGATGGCAGCCGCTGGACGTTCGTCAACGTACCGATCCTCCCAGGGGTCCATTCACTATCGTTAGATGAGATCAGGATTGGGATATCGGCGGATGTCCATGTCTCTCGTGGTAACGAATTGTTGGAAACAAAGGCTATCTACAGCAGATCGCAGGATTCTAGGCTTCGGTCACTAGAAATCAAGACTAAAATAATAAGATGGCTACTTTAGATAGAAATCTAGCATCATGCTATGGTGATTGGTTGTCGTGTTAAATATTTGATTTGTTGGTACACAATACTATGTTCCTCTCGAGTATTCTTCACCACGAGAGTGTGTGTATGCGGACGATTGAGCGGCATGGTCCTAGGGGACATAGCTTGCAGCGGTTTGAGGCAAGACGGGGGTGGGATGATTTGATTGCTTGGATGGAATGCAGGAGAGGTGCTAAGAGGGTATCAAAGACCTAATACCGAGCGAAACAGGCATTATAGGAGCTAGGATTAAAACCCTACCATCTAAATACATCACATTCCCTGATGCAGCCCCTTTCCCCGTAAGTATTACATGCTTCAAGGAACAACGTAGAGGGTCGCGAAGATGTAAAGAGCTACTACGGACACGGAATGCGTGGTGGAAATCATGAAGCCATTTTCTCTTGCGGGCGAAACCAAATCGCACTGAAGTATATATCAGTAAGGCATTGAAGATATAACACTGTACGATGCTGTGGAAGCCAACGAACTAGTATAACGGATGCTTTCAAAAAGGTGCTAGTGACGAAAGAACTTAGACACCGATTGCAATCTTGATTTGCAGCAGTATCCCTGCCATCTTTTTGAATCAACTCTCAGAGAAGCGCCTTGTGATGAACAGCAGTAAGGATACAATTGAAATTCCAAATAGACCAAGGTCGACGAAGAAGCTGATCGCGAAACTTTACACAGGCCAGCCACGAACGGACTGATAGAAATAACGATGATGTATAGGGCCAATGAAGATTTAATGAATATAGATCCTTTGCTTTGGGAGTTGAATTGCGCATACACAGCATTGAGCGCGAAATGCAGGAGGTTGCCCGTTTCCATTCCTTCAAACGGTTGCCCGAAAAGAGCGACGCAGTAGCTCTTTCTAGAAAATTATGACATCCGTCAGTATCAATTACAAAATTATGACATTCGTCGGTATCAATTACACAATCGGCGTACGGATGTACAACATGACCGCGCTTATTGAACGACAGAATATTCATAGTAGTAATCCGAGATTGCGATTGGCGGTATCAAGCTGCTGTAGATTTAACATGAAGATCCTCGTTAAGGCCGCTTAAACTACGTTCAGATCTTATTTCTTACCTAGCTCAACTGGGCAGCATCTTCTCATCTCTTTAGTCAGCGTCTTAATCCTCCATCTAAGTGGTACGGAGTGCTTACACTTGCCTTGCGTAAGGTGCAGGCCATTCGCGGGATTATTATGTGAGAAAGCGGAACAGGGATCTGAACGATGCATTTTGCGTAGTTCGTAATCTATCCAAGGGCGTAACTAGTATGAATTGAAAACTGTTAATGTAACAAGGATATTAGAAGAAATTTACTATAAATCAGAAATCTTAGAAAAGCAAATCCATCAGGTCTATACATTCTACCTAGCCGGGTCGACTCCTTAAACTAGTCCCGGTCCAGCGCGTCACCTAACCTCATTGTGTGACTGCCGGGCCCCCGATCTCCGATCTTATGATGTTGAATCATAACACTTGAAAGGTTCCCTACGCAGCCTCTCCTTTCCCATCCTTTTTTTTACCCTGTTTTCCTCTCTTCTTCTCCTCCGCTTCTTACTTCTGCTTCTTCTTCTTCTTCTTCTCCTCCTCCTCTTCGTACTTCTGCCTCTTCTTCTTCTTCTCCTCTTCCTCCTCCTCCTCCCGCTCCATTTTATGCTTCTTCTCATCCTCCCTACGCTTCTTCTCTTCCACCTTTTGCATCCACCTAATCAATTCATATTGCATCTCGTTCCACGATATTACTTGATCATACCATTTAGAAAACTCGTCCCAGTCCACTCCAAACACGTTATCCTCCCCTCCATTTTCCTGTGCTTTTTCAACGTATTCTCCGTCAAAGAATACCGGCGCTGCGATGAATTCATCAAAGTGCTGTTTGACAGCTCTGCTAAGTTGCTCTAATCTACCTTCTTGATCATCGAAAAACCATCTGTGTGAAGCGTACTTGCCGACACTCCCTACTGATCCGAATACAAATCCACCCACGGGAATCCCCGTAAGCAGACCCGCCGATGCGTCAATGAAGAGATCGCATAATTCTTTCTTGTTGGCCACGTCTCCTTAGTCCTTACGGACGTATCTTTGTACCCCAGCGAGCAGCAATCCAGCAAGGCAACCTAAATCCCTGCTGAATTCCTTTTTCCTCGCCCCCTCCTCCCATTCAGTTTCGCCATCAACGAAATCGTTGCTCTGGGCCTTTGATAGCGTCCTCGCCAATAAATGCTTGAGGCCGACCAACTTCTTCTCGTTCCTCTCCTTTGCCTTCTTTGAGAGTTGATCCTTTTCCAGCTGATCATGCTCTCTTTCTTGTTCTCTATTCTCAATACTTTTTCTCATTGTGCTGAACAAGTTTTTCCACCACGTCTCGTCCTTGTCCTCTTTCATCTTCTCATCTATCTGCTTCTTCAATTGTTCCAGCACGGCTGCGATCGCCTTGACGGTCTGTATAGCCAAAGCCACTGGCTCGGGCGAGCGGTCCACTTTCTGTGAGCGTGCGATTCTAATGCAAGGTTGCGACGTCAGTATGATTTCCAACCAAATGTCTTGGGCCAGTGGTTGCCCCCTTCGCTACTCCTCAATGTCATCACAAAAGTTCCGTGAAAACGTTATTTTGCTTGACATGGGAGTGCGAGAACGAGCTACCTTGTAGAGGTCTCATCCGTACTGTCGAACGGCACAATGGATGAAGTCAGGCAACTTCTCAAATGTCATCAATGGCGGACGAAAGTAAAATGACAGCTCTTTAATGGTATTTGCGTCAGCGCAGCCAACGAGTTCAGCAAAGAGAGCGTCGGGGTAAACCATAGTCTTCCCAACTGTGGAAGGCTCGCCGGCTTCATAGGATTCTGAGCGTTTGTGTAAACCGACGTGAAGAACGAGCACAGCTGCCAATGATAACACTCTCTCTTCACTGACGCCGCCATCAATATTGACCTCCACGCATTCTTTTGGGTACCTCTCGCTCAATACACGCAACATCTTACGTTTATCTTGTCGACTCAGCGAGTCCAACCCGCCGAGCTTGAGCGAACAGATGTCGATCTCGGGAGGGGGTGTCCGGTTTTCCACTTTTTGCTGTTCGGTCCACATGGATCGCATATATTCTAAAGACATCCTTCGAGCTTCACGGTTCCTTTTTCGAATTAGAGTCCTTGAATTGGATTTTACCAAGCAGCAGGTCCTCCACCTTTTCCTTGTCGTGGTCGATTGGATCCTGCTCGTATTTCTTGCTCTGCGACATTCTTCTCGTCCCGCTACTTTTCCCTCCACCGTTTCTTGGATTGGCACCATTGTTGCCTCGGTTGCTCATTCTTAATCTTCTAAAAAAGGTTGTGGGAGTATGTGAGGTGCAAGGCCAGAAAGGCTGGACCAGGAAGTTCTGCGAGGGAGGAGTCATTAAATGCACAAATAGTTCGGCTGCTGCAAGTCAGCCATCCTGCTTCACCAACGCCAAATCACCGCGATGATACATGCGCTCAGTGAGGATTTATGCATGCAAGGATAACGCGAAGAGGTGTCTACGCAATGGCAGCCGAGTATCGGGCTAGAATGATTACCCCCCTCTGCTCAGTCGCCCCAAGGCTGAGCCCGTTGGGCTGCACTTGCAAACTGTTGCCTTGGGTCTGGTCTACCTTGCTGCTAACCTAAGCCTATAGCTAGAGTACTAATAAGTTTTATACTACTAAGATTTCGATCTATTAACTTGAATTCTTTGCTGTGGAGGGGCCAGGATTTATGTGGGTAGTGGAGGGATCCTGGGTCGAAATATGGTCGTTTGGGGGTGCTTTGGGTTACTTAGGCTTTGCCTAGGAGGGCCCTTTGCCTTGTCTTCAACGCTGACTCTGACGTTGACTATGACCTTGCCTTTGCCTTTGCCTTGTGATTTTGCGGCTGCCGCTGCCGCCTTTCCTTGCTTTTGCCCCATGCCGTTGGGTTTACTTTCTCTGTTCAATTATCTTTTGGTATACGGACTGTCCATTTCAATGCATCACGTGATGAATAGTCTCTAAGCACCGGGGTTGCCATGTGACAAATCACTTGATGAAGGCTTCAACAATTGACATGCATCTGGAATATAACTCACACTAGAGCTCTGGATTACTCAACCATAATTGGGCAGACTGTCCAAGCTATCTGTATCAGTCAACTTCTTCCTCTTCTTAGTCGGCTCGCTGGCCGAAGACCCCGGGGTCAGTGGACGCTGAAAGACGAATTCAGGCCCTGCCTCGGACGATGCCAATGTACTATTCCCAGCTCTAATAGTTGGACCTTTGCCTCGCCCCCTGCTCTTCGCAAACCCTGGCAGCGCCTTCTTAATGCTCTCCAACCTGCCACCAAGCGCATACTTGAGAATGTTTTTGAGTATACCCCTTGCCTCCACAATCTTCTTCTCGTCTCTCAGAGAGAACTCGAATATCATCTCCATGTGGTGTTCCTCCTCATCACGCCAATGCACCCATATCTGTGCCGTGTGAAGATCGCATGTGAGCGAGTAATGTGCCGTGTCGATTACATTTGGTTTTTGATCTGGATATGCAAGGCTGAAGAACTGGTGTAGGTAGTTCACAATGACAGCACCGTCACGAGCGGCTTGATTGTGTGCGTGCGAGATATTCTCGTTCGAGTTGGGCGTCTTCCATTGCGAGGTCAGGAAAGGAAAGAGTAGGTATTGGGTGAGGCAGAAGCTGTGCATGGGTATTAGCAAACAATCGGGTGCAACGAATATGGAAATTAGTAGGTAGACGCACGCATCGAGCAACCTCTCCTCCTCCGCAGTAAAGGCCGTTTCGCTGGGCGGTTCCGTGCTTTGTGCATCCATCCTCGTCACGTATCCAATCGCGGTATCCGGCCTTGGTTGCGATAACTCCTTCCAATCTTCCTTGACACTCTTGTCCGGTGCCTCGGGAAGGAAGTGACGATGTAGATTGATCTCATCCTTGGAATATACCAGCGGCGCGGCTTGCACACGAGGATCATCTTCGGCGGCTCCGCGGAACAACATATATGGTTCGATGCGTTTGATGCCATTTCTCTCGTTCTGTTGTGAGGCCACGCGGCGCTGCTGCTTGACCCTCGCGGCGTTGGGCGATGGCGACACATTTGGGTCACGCGGTTCAAGGATTATGGTTTCGACATGGTGCTGAAGAGTCGAGTGAAGCTGGCGACCACAATCCACAAAAATCTTATATGCCGCGAGCTTTAGGCTGGTGTCGAGATTGTTGTTCGGTCGTGTGGGTGAAGATGGGCGCGACATGGAGGGACAGGAGGGCGGGTTGTGATCGGATAATGTTTTCTGACTCTCTTCGAGGGCCTGAAGGTTATTCTGCGTAAGTGGTAGGGGTGGAGTGTGGGTGCCCCTCCCCGGGGGTTGTGTTTGCGGTTGCGGTTGTGGTTGCGGACGTGGGGGCGATGAGCTGATTGCGCGAAGCTTCACGGGCGACAGCTCGGACGTCGCAGACGCGCAGGATTCCGATCGGGCGCGTTTTCGCGAGGGTATGGGCATGAGTGGTATGGGCGGCGGCGGTATCGAGGAGGCGTTGGGGATGATGAGATGGTGTTTCACATGGACGTCGAATTCGAGGTTGTTTGTTGTCGTCTTCAACCCTGCTTAGTCAGCCGATCCGCAGTGTCACGTGACGCATAGCCAATATAACTACCTCACCTACGTACCTCTAATTAATTGATATTCTAAAAATAGGGTTTGATCTTTTGCGGATATTCTAATATTAATAATTGTTGGATTTAGACTATTCTCCGACGGAGTCCACCATGTACTATATGTCTGGATTAACGAGGCAAGAAGAGGGCGGGAAGGCAACCTTTTTTTTAATATAGTAGGACAACAATTCATATACACGGCGCTAGCACAGCCACGTAAAGGCAAATATCTAGAGCGGAGTGTCGAGCAAATCCCGAGGTCATGACATGCGGGGGCGATATGTAACTGCATCAGGCCGTTGGGGGCGCGCGCAAGGTTGTCCTCGGACCTCAGCACTCAGTTGGCAATGATAGTTGTTAGAATAATGATACGGATGATCAATAATACGGCCCTCAGAGCTTAAGATAGCGAAGAGGCAAAAGGCAAGATCATCGCAATATCGAGGTGTACATCTGGCCAAGAGTTCACTAAATGGTTGGATGGAGGAGGAACTCCTAACGTTTGCCCCCAATATGTAATGTGCGAAACGTACGGTCGCTTACATGGAATTTGTGGTCGGTGTTGCACGGCATAGAACAGTATTATGGTTTCTAAAGCTAAGTTTGAGCGTGCAACAATCTGATATCCACAATGACCGACTTGGGGCGAAACTTGACAGTTGCAAAGCTGATATCTTCGGGCCGATTGAACGTCTTTAAAGAGGGCTGTACTGGCTACCTTAACCTATATTATATGACTTGCAAATTCAGTGGCTCAGATACAACGATTCGAAATCATCTGTCACCTGCGTGATCCTAACTCTTTTGTCAAAAATGTCGCAACTCAAAGCCGAGTTCGTGAAGACTGGGTATTGGGTTAACCTCGCAAAAGGAAAAGTAAGAACCTCCATCGTTATAATAAAGGTGCTCCTTCTAATACTTGCATTAACGTGCAGGTAATGGGCGCAACTATTACAACTTCCACCACTACTGGGAACTTGGTAATCGCTCTACTCGCAGTCCTAATAACAGTTGGAACGACTCATCTATGGAACTTAATCACCTTCACCTACTACCAGTTCCGCTTGCATTATCGCCCTGCAGATGGATTATACTGGCAACAGCAGGCACTACTTCGCACCCTTCCTACGCCAACGGCACTAGTTTCAGACTGGTTGAAGCTGTGGTGGCTATGGAGAAAACGGACTGATAAAGCTTTGCGGCGTACACTACCTCCAGTTACTGTCGGATTTATATTCATAATCGCTACAATGGTTGCCGGAATCTTCTCATCAAATATCGTGGATGGGAAGAATATCGAGATTCTCGTTCGCAGTCGGTTTTGTGGCCCTATAATGTCTCAAGCCCTGTTACCCGACGGAGGTCTATACCAATCCCTGAAATATGATTATAACAATTACTATTTCGGAATAACAGATTTGGGCTACTCATATGCAAGAGACTGTTACGAGACTAGCAGGTATTCAGAGAGATGTCAGATATTTACGCACGTAACAGTACCTCTTCGCCGAGAGAGAGTAGAATGTCCGTTTGGCACCAGGCTTTGCAAGAACATAGCTTTACCCGCCTTAGTACTCGACTCAGATTACATTGATCTTAATTACTTCGGGTTAAATCTAGAGCAAAGGGACAGAGTGAAATATCGGAGGCGTATGACTTGTTCAGTACTTGAGCCACAAGACCGTAGTGAAATTGTTGATGGGTCGAGTATAAAAGATTTCGAATACATATACGGCCGAAAACCATATAAAGATGAACAAGTTCTTCTTGTCTATTTCGGTGAAACAAAGTTCAGCAATCACACATCGGCCGCCTCAACCTTCAGGCAAAATATCACTGGTCTTCCGACACTAGAGTAGGTAAGCCGTACCGCATCTCCACAGTACCCTACTAACCGTAGTTAAGAAGTGTCTATCATTACAAGTCGCGGAGATACACCGCATTGAACTCCTTAGAACACCCTCTGCCCGAGATGGGAAACAGTTCAGATATCTTCTTGCAAATTATTAAAATGGGCGGCCAAACGTACCTGGAGCCCGTAGACGATATTATGTTCTCTGCCCATAAAACACACTTTCAAGTAACTCAGGGGGGTGAAAATAGAACCAGTTATGCTCCGGACTTCCCTATTTCTATTGTGGCCTGCCAGCAACAGGTACGTGCCAAGTCCTGGATAACCATAATCTGAGGATCTCACGAGTAATAGTACCAATTTTGTTACGCCAATAAGAGTGGAAGGGACGTTTGTACTGATCTAGACGGGCTGTTAACGTACGAGGATCTTCTCCAGAAATTCACTGGGGCCAGCAGCGTTCAACTCGCGGTTCTAGAGAACTTGAGTGTGATAAGCTTTAGCTTCGACATGACATCTGTTAGATACCATTTCCACGCGGCATCTAAAACGGAAGGGGGGAATGCTGCCGTTGATATTCCTAAGGATGAATGGATACAGGAAATAACTTTCTGGGAGCAGTATGTTTGGTCGCAGCACCAAATTGCTTCCGCCTATTACGCTATTGGTCCTGCTACATTAGATCCAACAGGACGAGTGGCGCGGTTGGTAGAGAACGACCCTACGGACGGACAGAAACAGCTATGCAGCAAGCAGAAGATGCGGAGTCCTGGGGGATTCGTGTAAGTTACTAGTTCATCATTTGGTTCAATCTGGCTCAGTGACTCATTTCGTGCAGCAATATCAATGTATTCGGCCTTGCTTTAACGATATCCATATGCTGTCTCGTCGTTTCAATTGATCTCATCCTTCTTAAGTTCCTTATCTACATGAAATCATTCAGGAAGACTCTTAGTCCGCGTATTGTTCGCTGGATCGACGATGGGGTTTATCAAATCCAGCGAAAAGCTTTTGAAGCTTATGGCCAGGGCACTTGGGAACTGAAAGACGAGGTTATCCCGGTAACTGTAACGAACACGGAGCTATCATGGGAAACAGGTCCATGCAAATGCAAATGCATCTCAGCTTCGGGAACGGGCGGTGGCATTTCTGATGCAACAACCGTGAGCCAAACAGACAGCGGCGCAACGGTAGATAACAACTCGTCAGACAACCCTCAAACGCCAGCCCAAAATAGTCCATCACCATTCACCACCCCAGCCTATCCAACAATAGATGCACCACCAACGGGCGCACCCGATATGGTCAACCCAGCAGCGGACGATATGGTCTTCGAGGCTCTAGAGATAAACATCGATCCAACACTGGAAGCCGTACCAATGTCAGACCTTCACGTAATTGAAGAGAACACAACAGCGAATAATAGGTCCATGTAAATTGGAAACTTTGAATTGGTGCTAATTCGATGGGGGACACTTTCATTCGAGAGGGAACAATTTCGCGGGGAACTCCAGGGCCACTCTTTCTGTCTTGTGTTCAAATGATCGGGTTCGCAAGCATAGTATTGTAAGGGATGTAATGCAGCATTTTAGGGTTTTCTCAGCGCTCTTTCATTGCGATGCAACTCGGGCTACTTGGGATATGAGGATTATAATTTAAGTTCTTTTGAGTTTATCTTTATGCTAATCTATTAGATTCTCTTATTTAACCATTCTATTCCGCTAGGAATTTCCCGAAGGTATTAACGAGAGAATCAGCCCCGTACTTATCAATTAGATCCCATATAATAGTCCTACGCCCAGCTTTAGGTGAATTCAGCGTCGCCGTCTGTTCAAAGACTCCCTTGCTGCTCGGACCGAAAACACGCACTTTGTCACCCCCAAAGACGGGCCACGGTTCCTCTCCGGAAGCAAATCGGATCAGCCCCGTGCTGAATTCCGTAACAACATGCCGCTGCTGTTCTGTTAGAAATTCGTCATAGTTGTGCCATAGATATGCGATGTCCGTGACGTGAGACGGTACACCTTTCCAGGGCCCGTCCCATGGATTCGGCTCATTGAAGTGATAGACGTATGTTGGGCCATTCCATGCCTTTGCCAAAGCAACTGCGCCGGCATAGAACACTATGTCATGTCCAAATTTGAGAATTCCTTGGAGTGCCGCATCGTCATCGCCTGTCTCTGGGATGTTGTAGGAATTAAGGATGATTGCTTTACCATCTGGAAGAACTTCCGAATTGTCGGAGAGAAGTTTGGCGAACGCGGACCCGATACCTTTCACCCGGTGGCCAAGGGGAAGTGTGAAAATGCTGGCCTATTGAAATTGGTTTTAGCTCTACGTAAATTTGAGGGTGGATTGTCCTCGAAGAGACTCACATCTAAGGCACAGTCGCCCACCAAAAGTTCTTTGCACCATCCTGGGTGCAAGGTTTTGGGAATTCCCTTCTCGAACGAGGCAAATGTTGCCACATCTTTGCAGAAATCCCCATCTAGAAGCGGAAAACTCGGAACGGGGAGCGAAATTTGTAACAACTCCTCTGCAGGCATGGTTTGAAGGCGCCGCAGCCGATCGGATGGACTCAAGTCATCCAGGCCCAGAATCTTGATTGCCAAACCATAGAAGTGTTCATGTACGATTGGTGGCAAAGGCTTGACCGCTTGGAACTGGCCACCCAAACATCCAATGCGCTTGAACAGTGGCTCTGGAGATGCGAGTTGCAAGCAAGCGGAAACTGTGTTTATGATTTAGCTGAAGCTAGAATTCTCCAGGTCACGCCAGGCCGAACTAAAGCGGACTCACCAGCACCAGCACTCTGGCCAACAAGCGTCACGTTGTCGGGGTCGCCATTGAATCCCTTGATATATTTTTGAATCCAGACAAGGGCAGCCCTTTGATCACGCAAGCCCAGATTGGCCTTAAATCCGGCATCTCGAAGTTCCTTCGAAGTCAAAAAGCCAGGGGCATTGACTCGGTAACTACAGTACCTTATCAGCATTCATCCGGACACATGTATCCCAATGGATTGTTTCAAGCCATAAAGTAAGAAGATATAGAAAAGGGCACCGACTGACTTGATTGCCACGGCGATTAGTGGGAATCCCAATTCTTTCGATGCTTTCACGAAATTGCTGAGGTTGTTTTGCGGCCAGACTGCGGACCCTGTGCCGAAGCCTCCCCCATGAATGAAGGCTAAGACCGGCAGAGGCTTTGCGGGTTGGTCTAGCTGCGGAAGCGTGATATTGAGATGCAATGCTTCTGTGTCCGACTGTGGGAAGTCTCCATGGGGAAGGCTGTGCTGGATAAGACCAAATTCGTCCTCGCAGGTACCTTTTTGGACGACAATTGGTCTGTGCGCATTTAATTAGTCAATGCGTTTTAAGAAGGGCAGTTGTTTTTTGCTTGGTTAAGACGAAAGTGTCCTCGGTTTTGACCATGCTTGAAGGGCACATACCCATTGGCGGTTGCATCGACTACTCCATTAGCATCGTAGTGGCTCTCTAGAACACTCTCGGCAAATCGGTGGGCGACAGAGGCATACTTGACGCTCAGAAACTCAATAACGCTGTCATGTTTCTTTCCTATCACCGAGCCAAGTTGTGGGTGCTTTAGAGTCGCCATGATGTCTACGATTATACAATTATTCTTTGTCGCCAATATTTCCTTATACGTAGTTCTACATTTGGTGGCGCTATTTATATGGTGTCCAGAAAGCATGGAACTGGCCGGCAGTGGTGCAATCCACATGTGAAGCTTGGTAAGCACTCCGCCCTTTGTGCACAGTAATGTATCTATGCATATGTCACTAATTGATTCGGATCCAACGCTCAAGAGTAAGAAAGTTGACGTAGTTCAACGCACAGGCATCATTAAGCTACATGAGGTTAGGGTTGGGGTTTTATTAGTCCCCCACCGCGGCAATGTTCTCGGTACCCCATCTCGGTACCCCAACATCACGAAGGCAGCTCCAACAGATGGGTTGCACGCGCCCCTCGAAAAATTACGGGGAAACCAGCGTTCCTTTAGTGTCGTTAGGGAGAGAGACCTCGGGACAATGTATGGGGTACTGGGACCATCCGATGCACACACAGGCCGTCCATAAAATCTGGCTTTTCTTGGCAATCCATCTTCAAACCTGAGCAGGTGGATGTGGCAGAGAGAGAGCACATATATGACGGCCATAGTTAGTTTATTTATATGAATTCAAGATATCAACGAGTGGAACACTCGCAGTACACCCTTATTTTCCTTGTTGAACGCTTTCCAGCATGACAGAACTCCTGGTATTGACTTGCGCAGCTGGCAAACAATGCAGCTATATCATTCCCCTCCTATATGCGAAACGAGAGCAATATAGACTCCGCCTTGTCGTTCGCTCTGCGAATTCTCAGGAACGGATTCAGTCAAGATATCCTGATGCAGAAGTAATCAGAGCTGATCTCGATGTTCCGGCAGACTGTCGACGCATCCTGGATGGCGCGACGGCTATCTATTACATCGGTCCAACACTGCAACCTCACGAGTATCAATATGGGGTCAATTGCATCGATGCCGCTATCGAGGAGGCGCGCAAGCCCGGGTCAAACTTCGCTCACTTCGTCATGAGCTCCGTGATGCACCCGGAACTTGAAAAACTACCGAACCATCTGCGAAAGAGGTACTTGGAGGAGTACTTGTGCGAGTCAACGTTACCGTTCACCATCTTACAGCCAGGTCACTTTGCCGACAACGCCATCGGTCGCCTGATCAGCCAGCGCGATTCGAGCGAGCCCGTCTTCATCGCTATGCAGAATCCCAACAACGCATTCTCCTTTTCTTGCCTTCGTGACCACGCCGAGGTCTCGGTCAAAGTCCTCTCGGAAAGATCCAAGCATTACTACGCCACATACCAACTCGTGAGCACTTTCCCGATGCGGTACCATGAATACATCAGCTCTATCGGAGAGGTGCTCGGGAAGAAGTTCGAAATCAGGCAGCTTCCTTACCATGAAGCCGTCGACGTTTATTGTCGTTTGGTGTTCGGACCGGAGGCCAAAGTGGATCAACATATGCGAGACGGTCCGGAACGGCTGTTGCTTTATTACGAGGGTCGGGGTATAACTGGAAACCCTGGGGTTTTGGAGTGGCTACTTGGACGGCCAGGTACAACTCCAGCAGAGCTGGCGAAGCTTGCCATCAGTGAAGGGAAATCGTAGGTTTGGATCGGAATCGATCTTGAGCGCATGTTCGATGCATAGCATAAGCAAACATAGTTGAGGGGGAATGACTTGGAAATCAATTGATAGGTTGCGTACAACATGTATCTTAAAATAGTATACTTCCTTCACTTGCCTGCTTCCATTGTCATTGAAACCTTGACGGAGGAGACCTGGGCGAATCCCAAGAATCCTCACGTCTTCGATTTCAACATCGTCAATGTTTCTTTGAAAACACTTGCGACCCGAGCGGAGGAACGGGAGAGTAGATCTACCCCACGCTGTAACCTAAGTCGCTTGGAGCTGGGATCGTTTATACAAGAGTCATCTGCTAAAACAGTTTGCGTGCATGTATCTCTCTGGCACCACAATACAATCGATGCATAGTATATCGAGTAGCTGTAGTGTATCACTTCGCCGGATGTGAAACTGTCGGAATTGCCAGACAGATGTATAGGCTCCGCTGGGCGATTATTGGGGCTCACTTTCATTTCTTCTGCAATCTCAAAGATCCTGCTGGCATGCCAGGCGGCCTTCGCTTCATCTTCTTCAGATGTGAACCAGTTTGAAGAGAACCTCCCATATTGAAAGACCGTGTCTAGCGTTTCTGGAGGGCACTCTCGTTGCTGTGCGGGTGTGCCGGAGGGTCGCGCAGACTGTTCTCTGTGTGCGAGATTGTGGCGTACTGAATACTCCATGCTCGAGAAGTTCGAATACATACTTAGATAAATTGTATGAAATAACATCAGCGTACCAGGCAACGGAGGTGAGGTGTGGCAGTGGAGCCACCTCTGGAGGGCGATTTCAAATGTTTCCTGCCGCCATCCGGAGCAAGAAGCCGATGATTCTCTTTTCGATGATCGAGTACATCTTTTTAAAGACCCAGGAAGCCTCCATGCGTACGATGCGAAATGCGAGAGTAGGCAGAGGCTCTGAATACTCATCACAGGTCCATCAATTCGAGTTGGTGTACCACCGGGTGAGATGATCGATCGTACCAAAGACAGGACCGAGTGTTGCGCTACTCCATAATCCTCGTGCATTTGGTCTGAAGAGTTGTCGTCATCAAAGTCACAGGCTAATGAAAAGGGGTAGAGCATGCTCGGCCTCTGTGAAAGCACAACCCGGTAACATTCAAGTAATGTCACTGCATTAAACGCTCTGTCACATTGTTAGTACCCATCAGGCGATCAACAAGAAGGTCCACAAACTTGCGAAGGTCGGCTTTGGAGTTTCCGGATCCAGGAGGTTCGTTGCTCAATGTGCGGACGGCCTAAATTCCACTCAGCTCAAAGTCAAAGGGAGGATAGTGCTGGGAGACTCACTTGGACAAGCTGTGCATGGAATGTGTCCCATAGCGAAATGGTTCTTTTATCACCATAGAGAAAAGCAAATATCTCAGTTAAAATATACTTGACAATGTCAGTTCAGCTTTATTACAAACTCTGATGCTAGGCCGCATGCTAGATGGTTCTATCTTACTGTGTGCAGCATTGCTAATTTAGGTATTTGTTCAGCACCGTTTTTGCAGTGCATCTAATTCAAAATATCAGTGTTCATGTGCATGCCAATGTAGATGAACATGGCATTATACGCTTACCGCAGTAAAAACTCTTCGTTGTGAGCAATGGTGGAACCACTTCGCTATAGCCTCGGATTTAAATACCTTGCAATAGAGCCCACCAGCAGCAGCCATGGCTAAATACACCGGCTCGCTCGTGGAGTTTGTAATTCGAAAACCCTGAAAGGCGGGGAATGTCGGTGCAATGATAGTCTGGAACAGCCCAATAAAGACGTCAAGGACAAGAATATCACATGTGAGGGGCTCCAATCCCCCAAGTTCATTAAGGTATCGCTCATGTTTCCTATGTGTGCCCGGTGTCGACGGTTGAGATGGTTGCTCTACTGTCGAGTATTCATGTAGTTTAGCATAAGCGGCAGCAAGCCGGTGAGGATGTCGAGTTACAGTATCTATGATATTAGCACGAACCACCCATGCGTACAACACCAAAGGAGGGATTACCTTCTGTACTTTCGCGGGGTTCCGAGTGCGGCTCATCCATGAACCCCGAGAAATGTGAGAAGTCGAAACCACCCAAAACATCTCCATATAGCTAACGGTTGTCAGCGCCAAATTTTGCACTACTGCAGCACGCACTGAGACAGCTTCCTACTAGCTTCAAACACCACTAAATACTAAGGGGGCATCTTGCTTAGAAACAAAGAAAGAGGTTGGATGATACGTACTGCAGTAAGATCACCGAGGAAGCTATCTTGTGTGCGAGGAAGGGCGAGCTGGCCGGGTATATCATCAAACACTGCCAGGTACGGGTCTTGCGTAACAGCGTCACTAAGGAAAAAAGGCTCAGGGAAGGCATATCTTGAAGGTTGCCTCAAACGCGGCGATAGATCTGGGCCATAGGAAGAGCTTGTCGTCTCATTGTTTATCGAATCATTCGTCAAAGAAAGTTGCCCAGGATCGGTATCGGACTGTACTGCTTTAGCCAGCTAAACCATTGATGACGAATCCAGACATACAATCTGAGACGGTGTGTTTGTTTCCGCCATTGCAGGTTCCATGTCAGGATATTGTGTGGCTGGACGCTCTCGAATGGCAGGCTCTCCTTTCTGGGGAAAAGAGCAGACTACTCCCGAAGCTTTACATCGAGGACATGGCCGTTCTGACGGGTGGCATTTGACCTTGCGGTCGTGGCAAGCAACGCATGCTACAGGCACCTTCTGCCTCTTATTACGCACAGTTGGGGTTCTCGGGCCGTGGGTTTGGAGGTGCTTCTGGAAGACGTCTCGACGAGCATACTTCTTGCCACATTCTGTACAGACGAACGGTTTCTCCTTGCTGTCTGGTTTGACGTTGGCAGGGGGTCGAATTATGTTGCGGCGCAGGACTCACGAATAAGGTAGTGCCTATCCAGATGTTCGCGCCGTGAAAAGGCGCGGCCGCAGTGGTCGCACGTGAGCTGGCTGGTGCTCATGGGAGTCGTTTGCCTTCCAATTGAGGGAGGAGGAAAAGAGGAAAAGAGTGAGAAGTTCTTGTGTAAGGTTTAGGATTGGGTTTGGGTTTGGGTTTGGGTTTGGGTTTGCAGATGCGGGGTCCCCGGACCCGATCGTGTCCGGCGCCATGGTACAAATCCCCGCTAAAGCCCGTGGGCGCTAATAATACTCGCATCGCCATCAAGAGGGCACTTCACCCTTCACCCCCCTCAGCTATCTCAGCCATCCTAGCTACTTCAGCCACCGTCCTCCAACTGCCACCGCTTCTCGAGTGGGTTCTCTCAGTCCGAACTGCTCTTGCTACTATTCCGGCTTAGGCATGGCTAGCACACCCCCTGAAGGTGCAGATTCTTTGCTGGGTGAGCTTCATGTACAAGTGCACCCTCATTCATGGAAACTATCTGACAATCCCCATAGACGAGTGGTATCCACGCCGTAGGGACTCTGTTTTGGCATCAGTCCGACCAGACTCCTCTTTTCTTGACTTCTTTAAACAGTCTCTTGTCTTCACCAGCACGTACTGCACTGATCCAAGTTGTTGCTCCTTCTTCGACACATCTTTCGCTCCACGTCATGTCAGCAGCCCAGCAGGGTCGTCGGCTACCACACTGACAATCAACTCTAAACACGATGAAAGCGGGCTCGCCTACCCACTTGCTTTGTTTGAGGACTTGCGAGACCTACCATCTGCACCGGTAGTGTACGATCTTGCGAGGAGATGCCGGGAAAGACATTTCCCTTCCTTACCTTTCATTCCCATCCTCTCGTGTATGTTCTCAGAGGACAAGGATACTCCCTTCCATCTTATTCTATCTGAGGCCCTACTCGGCGCCGCTTCCATGCCACGAGATGACGAGGGCGACACCATGTTCAAATCCCTATGGCGCGCAAACGTCTCCTTAGTCATCGGAACCGTCGAGGTCGATAATAGTCTTGGAAGAACGATCATGTGGCATGTTTCAGTATGTCCCAAGTAAATGCATTGCTCCTGTCCTATACTAAAAACCATCAGGCCGCGCTCATTATTGCTCTCGGTGCCATGCAGGCAGACGACGATATATGGCGACAAACGGAAATCGTCAACGGGCTCTTGCAATCGGTGAGTGATGTGAGCCCATTGATCGTAATCTCATGCTCTATACCAACTTTACCGTTGATAAAAGGTTCTAACGGCGCATACTTAGACACTATACCGGCCTGGCTTTTTAACTAACCCTACCTACAATAACAGCATGGGTTCCGACGCAAGTTGCGATAACGTAGAGCCAGATGCCTCAATGTAAGCCCTTTCCAAAACAGCCAAATAGCAATACTAAGCCTTAACCGCAGACTTCAGAGTTTCTGTCTTCTGGTGGACACGATAAAATCCATTCATTTCCAGACACCATCCACAGTCGATCCAACATGGTCGCCGCGCGTTGGCCCGCAAGCTGAATATGATCTCGCTGCCCTTTGTGAAAGCCTTGTCTTAGACCAGACACCATTACCGCCAAACCTAACGGGCGATGATCATTTCCTCATCTTGTTGAATATTCTGTCGGACACCAATACCTTGTTGTGCGGTTTAGGCCCTCTCACATTGCCTTGCTCTGCCATTCGCGACAATATGGTAACTCAAAACCGGGCAAGCTTCTTACCATCACCGGCCTCGCAAGTCGAGTCATCAGCTACCAAACTCGAAGCAATAAGTGCCGGCTATAACCTGCACCTTCCTTTCACCGCAGACCATGAGTACGCCCGCACGTGCAAGCAACTTGGTCGTGCGTTGGACGGCTGGCTCTCTTCTTTTCAGGCCTGCGATAGCGTGCCTAGCTTTGGTGCATCACTCCTGCCATTGTTACACTTTTGCAAACTCCTATTAGAGGCTGGCCCGGCAATATATATTGTTGCGGCACTAAGCGGGTACAGATCGGGAAGTTTTCACATCATGTTGCCAACATTGCCGTGCCCCTACCCTCCACACGCATTGGGTATCCGGTTTAGTGAAAAGGTGTTCAGCCTAGCCATGCAGCTGTTAGAGGCTGTCGAAGAAGAGAGAGCAAGGCTATCGAATGACGATGAGGCCAAAAACACGTCTTCTCCACTCTGGTATCCCCTGGCGCACTTTTATGCAGGACTTGTGGCATGGACCAGAAAATGCGAAGAACAGTCCACTTCCCGCACACATGTCCATGTTCCGCCCGGGCTGAAGTCGAGCTACTTGACCTCACGAAGGCTTTTACAAATGGCTCAGTCACAATTGAAAGAAACAGCAAGGGATTGGGATTGCGCTAGGAAGATGTCTATCGTCCTTGATTCTTTGATAGCATAATGTCTCAGCCATACGTAGTCCTAAACCATCCCTTGGGGTCTCCACCTTCGACGATGACAGATCGATCTACAATCTTCCACTCTCCATCCTCTTCCCTTTCAATACGATCCTTCCATTGGCCCCAATGATCAACTGCAGACAGATGCGTTGTGGCGAAGAAGTAAGACTGACTCCGAGCTTGGCTCGGACTGTCAAACTTGATATCGATAGTTGTAATATGGTGGCGGATAAATTGTGGATTGTTTCCTTGAACAACTTTCAATATTTCAGGCGGATTGACCTCAACACCATTTGGCAGTCGAAAGATAGCATCCTTTGTAAATAAAAGTCCAAAAGCCTCCACGGAAGGCGTTTCTGTGGCGATGTTGGCGTAGCGGTGAAGGAGTGTTTCAATCTCGCTTTTGGCCACAGCGCGCTCCACAGATCCTGGGTTGTTGAACTGCGCCATTGTGGAGTTGGTGGGAATGTTTTAATTGAATCAAAATATATGACAACCGGATGTTCAGCTAATGGAAATTTTCTAAGAGCTGATGCTTGTCTAAGGCACTGTTACATTGCAGGCTTATTTCAATATGAGTTCTTCGAACCTACCTAGGATTACGTGATTACGAGGTCTACGGAACCCGAAATGTGGACGCAATGATGGACACGCAACCAGATGCAAAGTAACACAGAATCATCCATGGTCTTCCGTAAACACAATTGGAGATCTTTCAAACTTGCCGCGCCTCGGTAGGAGATTAGCCAATCGGCTGAGGATGGGGTACATTAGTGAAGTGGGACCAGTGGCGCGTAAGCGTCTGCATTGAAAAATCCCTTTTCGGTTTGCACAACTAGCGCCTAGCCTGGCAAAGCTGTGGCTCGACTCATGAGATTAACTACCCCGCAAATTAGACTCTCGGGCAAATCTGGGGTATGGGGTCTGGAGATCGGTACCCCAGTTTCCTGTACCATGGCAAGAAAACATCTTTTCTTATTGGTCAGGGTACCTATTAGCAGTCATGGTACACTATATTGCGCATAACTTGACATTTTGAGGAGAGGGCAAGGTCGTGGCTTTTGGCTTTCAACATGTATGGTGGTCCAAAAGCACCTAATGTCGGATTCTCCACAATTTCAAAGACTTGGGCCGAAGCATATGGCTTCTAGACTGTCTAGTCAAGACAGCCTCCAGGTGGCTTTTTGTGCCCGGAATACAGAAGTGTGGAGGTGAATGCGGAGAGGATACGCGAGTGTGACAGAGTTAAGCCCCAAGCCCTCGTATTGACTCTCCAGCTCACTCTAGAAGCCATATATTATATACTGAGCTCACCAACGCAAGAATATTTCGACCTAACAAGTCATCCCTTTCTTTCCTTATCTTGTTCAACAACTTGACCTGGAAGGTACCTCTACAATGCCTGGGGCTATCAACACTATGACGACTGAATCAAGCGACACAGAGAAGGGTACTATTACCCATGCGCAGCATATTGAGAATACATCATCATACGACCATGATGATATTCATCAGGCTGCCCTTGCCGATAATCCCGAAGGTGTAGAGCGGCCCAACTTTACTACCATAATGGCCAGAGTGGTACGTCAACCTTGAAACCCCTTCGAAGGGTCACATTCAATTCATGTTCTCTTCTTATGATGTATTTCTTAATAGTTCGTTGGAATGTCCATTATTCCCCCGATTGCATGTGGCTATATTGTAGCCGTCTCCGTTCTTTACAATATTGGCGCCGACTTGGGGGACACGAGCAATATTGGGTGGGTAGTTTCAGGCTGGTCGATTGCATCCTCTGTGTCTTTCTCTCTTGCTGGATCCCTCAGCGATATTTTTGGAAGACGCAATGTGATTTTGGCTGGTGAGGTTATTTCTCTGATTGGTGCGGTAAGCATGCCCCCTCCTACCCTCCCGAAATAACAGGAGCTGCAATTTCTCATGGGCTATTACTTATGGGTTTTAAAAGGTTTTGGCCAGTACAGCAGCAAATCTCTCCACACTGATTGGAGGCTCAACCTTGCTTGGTTTTTCTTCGGGCCTTTGCCTGGTCTCCTACGCAGCGATCCCAGAAATATGCCCAAACAGGTACCGGTAAGTGAAGTAAAGAAGGTTCTCTCATCCAGCTGAGCATTGACACTGATCGGCGATTAGTGCAGTAGGCATCGCAGTCATTGAGGCTTGCCTCACCGTCCCGTGGGTCGCCATTGCCTTCCTGCTTGGAAACCTATTATACCTTTATTCATCATGGCGGTGGATTTATCACATTTCCAGTATTTACTCCGCCATATGCATTGTGGGAACATTCATATTTTATTTCCCTCCCAAGCCTACTCGTGGAGAACATGCCGTATCACGCTTCCGCCAGGTGATGCAACTTGACATTATTGGCATCTTATTGTATGCCGGAGGTCTTATTTCACTGCTTCTCGGTCTCTCATGGGGCGGTAGCGAGGGCCATCCCTGGAAGTCTGTATCAGTGGTCGCACCTATCATTCTGGGTGCCATAGGCTTTTTCGGAGCTTTTGCGTACGACTTCATCATAGTGGAGAAAACTGGACGACACGTTCTCTTCCCAAAGCATCTACTCAGCCAATTCAGGGAGTTCACGGTCTCGTTGGTTGTCGTTTTCGTTTCAGGGATGGTCTACTACACGATGGCCGCTATGCTGCCCACCGCCACACAGTTTGTTTACACCAATGACCCTATCAGGCTTGGGGTACTGTTGCTGCCCAATGGACTTGGTCAAATGGTTGGCACGGCGATCATGCCACTATTCCTTCACGTCACTGGACATCCGACTCGATATCTTATTCTTGCAGTCTTCTCCCAGGGGTTGTTCACTAGCCTATATGCGTATGCCATTGGCGGAGACCTGCCGGCATGGGTGGCGTTTCAATTTTTTGGAGCTGGTCCGTTCGGCCTAATTACCGTGATCACCCTTTTCAATGCAAGTCTCCACGTCAGACCTTCTGAGCTTGGGCTCGCCGTCGGCCTCCTGGGTACTTTCAGAAGCATGGGTGGGAGCGTGGGAAATGCTCTCCTCAATTCCATTTTGCGGAGTGTATCCAACGAGCAACTACCGAAGCAAATTGCGGCCGCGGCCCTCAGTAACGGATACACTGGTGATCTTACAACGTTAATACCGAGTGTGATCATGGCCGGCTCCGGTGTGCCACATGCCATGGATGCAGTGCCTGACATTACCGACGCAATCAAGTCAGCCACTCTTCAGGCATTCTCTCATGCGTACGCAGACTCTTACAAGATGGTATTCTACAGCACAATCCCTTTCAGTGTGCTTGCTCTTATCGCCTCCTTGTTCGTTAAGGATTCGACTACATATATGACAAACCATGTCCATGTTCGTTTGGAACGGAATCTCTTCAGTCGTTTAAAATCCCGGAAGTCGAGATAAGTCTAATGGAGAATCTCTACTGCTAGTGTTGAAACTTCGGGATCAGACAGCTCCTCTTCCAGTCTTATGCGAGTTATCAGTTCAATATTTACGGATTACAGAGAGTAAAAATTGTTCGTTGACTTGTTCTCGCATTATAGGGAATATTAAATATATCGTGGTTAAAAGTATGGCCGATTATTGCGTCGTGTGAATGTTGTGATCTTGGGTTATGACTAACACATGTTTCCTCATTATTACTGCATTGATATTGTGATCCTAGAATCCTTCCAAGATAGTACCCGAATGCAATGATGGGCCCTACGTATCTTTGAATTTTGCAGCGGCAACGCGATTCCTCAAACGATCCTATCTCTCCTACAAATACATTTCTATTACTCGTTTTGATAGCCGTTAACATCGTACCTAGTAAGGTTTTCACAAACCTAACACATGCTTCAATTGAATATACGCATGAATCGGCACAAGGCATTTTGATTGTTGCTTTAATCTTCATTGTCTTACATGACATATGTATCTATCGCAGAAGTGTCAAGTACATTTATCCTTTACCCCTCAATCTCAACAATACTAGGCTCGCTTATCGTGACACGTTTGATTATGCCTTGAACAGGAAAGGTTTAAATTAAAAAGGTCGAGCCAAATATACAGCCATTTACAGCGCGCGTGGTTTCGTTTTGTCCATGATGAACTCATTGTACAACTCATTCTTGCTTGGATCTGACAGTTGTGTGTACCCACAGTTTTTTGCCGATCGGATTCATCAAACCCTGGTCCCGTAGTACCATCATCTCGTCATTCATGCACTTATCAAGAGCAATATCAAATCTTTGATAAAGAGCACACGCAGTGAGAAATAATTGTGTGCGAGCCAAATGCATGCCGACGCAATTTCGAGGACCAGTGCTGAAAGGGCGATTCATCAACTTCATCTCACTTGAGGGGTTATCCCACCGATCTGGGTCGAATCTTTCGGGATCTGCAAATATTGCGGGATCGCGCTGCGTTGTGTATGCAAGGTTGCTCACATGAACACCCGCTGGTATATACTCGCCACCAATATACTTTCCTGGTGAAATGCGAGGGGCTTGGGTAGGGATGGGCCCACGAAGCCGTAATACTTCTTGAATAACATTGCTAAGATATGGCTATATAGGAGAAAATAGTGGGTTAGTGTATGAACTGATTGAGCGGATAGAAAGGTTTGGATTACTCACCAGCTTGTTGGCAGTCTCGTAGTCAGGGAATGTGTTCGGGTCGGGGAAGGCTTCTCGAATTTCTTTCTCCAAGCGAGTCTGCATTTCAGGACGTTTTCCCATTTCATATATAAGGTAGAGTAGTGTACTTGCAGTCGTACCACTTCCAGCAGTTATGAAAATGACAACGTTCTCGACCAGCTCTTTGTCAGTGAGAGTAGAATTGGTTTCCTCATCCGTGGCTTCTACCATCGATCGCAATAGCCCTCCCTGAGTCGAACCTTTCTTGATCATCGCTCTAACATCGTCAATGCAAGACTTTGAAAATGCAATGATACGTGGTTGGGACTCTTTCGCCGCACGGAAAATTCCAAATGGAAAGTATCGAGCAATTGGAAGAGTGCCAAAGAGCGGCGCAATGGCGAAATATGTCTCGATATCCTGTGCTCCCTGGGATGGTGTTCCGCTCAGCGAATCGAACGAGCGACCGAAACTTAGCCAACTAATGATGTCGTGGTAGAGGTTATGGGTGAGGTCGTGGAGCTCAACAGGTTGAGCTGATGCTTCTATTCTGGCCAGATACTTCTTGATAATATTCGCAATGTCCTTTTCGAAGCGTAAAACGCCTCGCTCAGATAGGCCATGAGAGATCAGGCGACGTGTTCGAGCGTGCTCATGGCGATTCGTTGCACTAAATACCGAGTGCGTTCCAGTCAAGGTGAAGCCGTGGTAAAAGCGGGGTGTTTTGAGACAAGGCTCTGAGCTCTGCCCATAAATGTCCTTGATCGAAGCCATGTCTGAGAAACATAGTTCGTTTGGCCCCGTCCGTACAACATTGCCGTACTTCCGGTGGAGATCATAGCGCACATAGGTGTCTCTGCACTTGACGCCTTGTATAGTCATATACAGGCTGGACAGTTTGGCAGCTACGGGGCCGGGGAACTTTGCTAAAGGATGGAAAAACAGACGATATAGCGCACGGCATAATAGCAGAATGACAAAAGATGCGCCAGCTAGTGTGAAAGCCCTGCTCCACGAAAATTCAGACCGAAGGCCTTGATAGATGTTGTTCATGATGAGTGTTCTCAAGCGCGGTGACCTTGGCCCTTGAAGGGGGCATTGAATCAGCATTTTAATATGCTTTGTTGGCTAGACGACTACCTGTATCCATGCTGCCTGTGGTACATCCTTTCCCCGCATGTCGTGAATGCGATGCTCTTGATTCTCGGCAGCTCGGTCTGGGGTACTTTCGATCGGGGCCGATGGCTGGCATGACGAGCTGTGGCGATTAGCATGTAATCTCGGCTGCGCCGATTGGGAGCCACAATGAAGTGGGCATCAAGATTTGCAAATAGATCAAGCTTCCCCATCCTTACCGGCAACATTATGCGAAAGTGATGGGTGACGAATGGCTTGACTCGGGTACGGCTGGGGRAGCTGGGGAAGCTGGGGAAGCTGGGGTACCGAGGAGGCCGGCTCCATGACAGAAACAATCCATCAGTGCAACAACCTTGTTCTAGGCGGTACCTTCGTCTCCCAGGTGGTACCATGGTGCAGAAATTTCAAGGCAAAGTACACAGTGACCCTCAATAACATGAGCCATAAGCCAAGCGCACTTTCGTTAGGAAGCCCCATGATAGTGTCAGGAGACAAAACCCTTCGGCGAAGGTTGATGACATCTTTCCCCATCTGTGCGACTGCCGAATAGGATTCCCCCACTATCTTGTGTGGCTGTGACATGTTAAATGAGTCTTCGGCCTCCCTTTCTGCACTGCCTATCACTTTTTCCCGGTGTCATGTACTAGTGACGAAACTCAATCAGCACGCCTTGTGACTCTCCTATCAGACAAATTAAGATAAGAAAGAATACTGTCCTCAGAAAATGGCTGCCGCGAACACAAACAATGCACATTCTACCAAGGATGGTGCTACGAAGAAAGCCGACGTTCTCGTTGTCGGTGGCGGCGTTGTTGGATGTCTTACCGCCATAAAGCTCGCTCAGGCTGGCATCGAAGTCCAAATTATCGAAGGTTTATCCGAGCCTAGTAACATGCCTCGAGCGGTGGGATATTTTGGTGCCGTACATCATTTCCTCGATGAAATTGGCATGTACAGTCTCGTCAGGAGCAGGGGCTTCTTTTCGCGTGGCCTCGCTTGGAGAAAGAAGCCCAAGGATGACGGCAAGGGAGGAAAGAAATGGGGCGACTTGATCGCACATCAGCCTCTGTGTGATCCGACAGACGATACATTCCCTTTAGGAACAGGATGTTTGAATCTGACTCAAGGCGAGCTCAATGCGTTGTGCGTAGAGCAGGCCCTTTCGACAGGTCGCGTCCAATTTGACTTCAACACTGAGGCTCTCTCGATAACAGAGAACAACAAGAATGGGGTCACAGTTAGGACACGGGATACTAATACGGGCAAAGAGCAACTCTACCATGCGACCTACTGTGTTGGTACAGATGGTGCTCATTCAGTCGTGCGCAAGTCATTGGGTATGACATTTCCCGGGCACACGTGGCCTGAAAGATTGCTAGCAACGAACGTAGTGATGCCAAACGTTGAGGATTCGATATGGCATATCCACTACTTTGTGGATAGGAAGCATTGGGGAGTTGGCACTCCCCTTCAAGACCCGGTGGTGGGCACGTCAACCCTTTGGCGATGGGCTATAGCAATTGGTCCCGAAGAAGACAAATCCGACGATGAATTGCTCAGCGACACAAATATCCGGTCTCTCTACGAGGAGGTAATGCCCGGACCTAGGCCGTTGCAGGTAGACATTAAGGCAAGCGTTCTCTACAAAATTCATCAGCGACTTGCGGCGACTATGCGGAAGGGCAATGTTTTGCTCGCTGGAGACGCTGCGCATGTTAACAACGTGAGTGACCCCGAATCATTTCCTTCAAATCAATCTCTATTGCAGAATATACACTGACAACACATAGCCCATGGGTGCTATGGGACTAAACACTGGCATACTAGATGCTGATGCTCTCGCGGAGGGACTAATCATGGTGCTGAAAGAGGGTAGATCCGACAGAGTTCTCGATGTATACTCGGATGAACGACGGAAAGTATTTCAAACCTTTGTGGACCCAGTATCTTCAAACAATAAACTCCGGATCCACAGCAATGACCCAGAAACTGCAGCACAGGACGACTGGTATTTCAGAATAACAGCCAATCCATCGCCGGAGCAATTGAAGGAGCTATCTAAGCCATTTGTGGAAATTTGGCGAACCAACTTGCGCAAAGCGGCTGAGGGCGTGTAATAAGAGCAAGGTTGAAAGACGACGCGGCGTGGATCAGCAGGCCTTCTTAGAGAAGCCGGGGATGACACTTATGCAGAATACTTAGTCGATGGGCAATATATTTTTTTATCCTGAATTCTAATTGAATCTCCCATCGCAATAAACAAGTCCCGACCAGTATAATATTCTAATTTGAAGTACACGCCACTGGTGATAAGAAGGAAAGATTGGATGTTTATTGTACTTCGTTAAACAATCGCCTAGGTATCGTGCAGGATGAATGATTAAAATTGATACAAACCATCCCAATCTTCTTGTCTAAAGCGAAAGACGTCGCCGCATTGCCAGATTTAACCCTTGATTTACAATTCTGGCCTGGTTCAGGAGTAATACAATCATACGTAGATTCAAAGACAATGTGTGCATACTGCGAGAAACGAAGAACATTTTTACCATTGCTGGCGTTGTGGATATCATATGCTGTATAAGGTGGGAACGTTAATCTATCTGCGTCTATGTTGAATCATACTCTAGATCCATTGGTGAACGCATATACGTCAGTTGCATGAGAACAACTGTGAAGCTGCTTGAGTTTACTTCATATTCGCCCGGGCCTGCTTTGCAAGCTCTGCCACCTTTATTGGGGCACGTTTTGAAGGCAGTTCAATCCCTTGCCAGCTTGCAAGCTTCTCTGCCAGGTCCACCACAGCTTGAATATCTCCCTCTGAGTAACCAAAGGCTATACATGCCTTGATATGACTTCCGGCTTGTCTAGTCGCCCCAAGTGCGATTAGAGATGACGTTAAAATCAGCTCTGCCTCAGGAAGAGAAAAAGTCTTAGGATCGATGCGGGCAATGTTATACCTACTAATTGTCAGATAACACAGTCCAATAAATAAGAAGAGAGCCTACATAGGCTTCGGAAGCTTACCCGAAACAAATGCTATTTAAAGCATATGAGAAATCACCAAAATAGATAGAGGTTGTCTCAAAGACTTCACTGTTTGCCGATGCTTGATAGATGGTTTTTCTGGTCTGGGTTCCGAGGGTGTCATCTTCGGAGTTAATGTCCGCCCTGTCGGGGGTTTCTATTAGTTGTCGCATTATATTGAGTTCGTGAAACAACATACCTTCGTCGATGGTCTTCAAGTGAAGGCTTATTGTGAAATTTGAGATATCCACCCAAACCCATACATGCAGGTATCACTTGTGGCACTCCAACAAAGGGCCAAATAATATTTATCACCTCGCGAAGTTCAAAGAACAGCTCTAGCATAGCTCTTTCGTCCTTGCTGTTATCTTCGACCGCGCTCTGGAACAGAGCAGGGACGAGATCGGCTCGTTTCATCGCACAACTCATTGCTGCCTAATTTGCAATCTATCATCAGCATGAGGTACTAAACCCTAATAGCATAGGATACCTATATTTTCGGGGAAGACTAACAATGATGTGGAAACCGATCTTAGCAAAAGTTTTGTCATTTTTCTTGATCAATCCACCCAGCAAGTCTCCCACCAAGAATTCACGATCGTAAAGAGGCGCTCCCGGCACGCGGTTGGTGTTTACATAGGTCGCCAAGTAGCTTTGGAAATCGGTAGAAGCAGACATTCCGATGGCAAAGAGCACGGAGCTGAGGATATGTCCCGATGATCGGAAGAATAAGGAGTTTGAAAATGGTAGTAGCAAGTTCCAATCTGTTTCAATTGGCCCGACCTCCTTATGATTTGCTTTTATAATCCTACTTAAACGTAGAGCTGTTGGCCTTGAACATATCCCGTTATCTAAGCTATAAGCTGTACCAAGCTGTCTGAAGTTCAGCGGCAAATCCCCACCAGTCGGCTTGGATGGGGGTGGAGCAGTCTAGAATCTGTCCTGATGTTCGCGCGGATTGGCTGCAAAACAAAGTGGTGATTCGCGGTTCATCCGTCTGGCATCTGGAGCCGAGGTGGGGATTCTACCGCGAAATTCCACAATCATGGGGGCCAGACTCCCGACCGATCAGGCAACAAACAATTCTTTCTAATGCTGTCATATACTCAATTGTCGTCTCATCGGCATGTGGGTCACGCCACTAGCCGGAGATGTAGGTATTTATACGAAAAAGATATATATCTTATCTATTCACGCTCATACTATTGGGCTCCATCCAATTGATTTTACTACATCGCTCAAGGGCTTTCCCATTATGGCATAGGATTGAAAAATAATTCCATAACAAATTATTCGATATTCGATATATAGCAGTGGAATCCAGAGCGGATCCGCAGGAAATTCTGAATAACATCATGGGAGCGGACACCTTCAGAAACTATATCCCCACAGCACGCAATCATCCGAGGCATGGTCCGGTCAACTTTGCGGATTATAACATCTACACATGGACGGACTGGGGCTTGACAAAGGGATTCGTACGCGCTCTTTGGGATGGGTGGCTAAAGCTATACAAAGAGCCGTTTCGAGGCCTTACGTCGGACGGCTTTCTTGACCAGGGTCTTTTTTCACTTCGTGAAGAGGGAGCACCCGTTCACGACATGGTTCAAGCTGCCAGCATTCTCATTGCAGAGGCCGAAAAAGCAGGAGTGTCGGAGAAGCTACGCTATCCAATCGACGCCGAAGAATGGAGATGCTGGACAAACCCAGAGTTCTACTTTGCTCGTTATGGAGTGCGTTTCGAAGAGACGGCCGAAAATTTGAGAACGGCATTTTTGGGGTTGATGAAAGCTTCTTTGTCAAATCAAGGGTACCAAGATGCGGTGGCAGCTATGCGAATTAATGAGTTTCTTGGAGAACTTTGTGGAGCTCAGCAACTCATGAATGAAAGAAGCTACAATGTGATTCTGTTTGGTGAGCCGTCTCTCTCGGCTCCCTGGGGCTGGTCGCTTTGGGGACACCACCTCTCCTACTGTGTATTTGTGAGAGGCACGCAGATAGTCATCTCACCAGTATTCCGGGGCTGCGAACCAAACGAAATCGATACCGGTATCTACGCAGGAACGGAGATGTTTGCGAAAGAGATGACTCTTGCGACCAGAATGATGCAGACACTCTCAGACGCGGAAAGAAAAGAGGCCATTATATATGACGCTCTCGAGCACCCAGATATGCCCGAAGGCTTTCCTCATCCCGCGGACGGTCGCACATTAGCTGGCGCCTACGGGGACAACAGAGTCATCCCATACAGTGGAGCAAGGGTTTCATCTTTGTCAAGCCAGGCACAGGAGGCAGTACTAGATTTGATCGAGGAATTTATCAATTTCATTCCCGATCAGCCACGAAAAGCAAAAATGAACGACGTAAGACGCCATCTTGACCAAACCTGGCTGATGTGGATGGGAGGTTACCAAGATACAGATGTTTTCCATTTTCGTATCCATGGTCCTGTAATCCTGTGCGAATTTGATCACGAGTGTGGTATGTGGTTGACGAACAAGGAGCCAGGGCGCTTCCACATACATAGCGTGGTGCGGACTCCGAATGGGAATGATTATGGAAAAGAACTCCTTAAGCTATGTAGACATGGTTAGTGATATAGTACTAAGTACCTTTTATAAAAGAAGTCGTATAATCTCATGGTACTCTAAAATAGTTACGTTACTGCTATATTAATTCTTCTTAAACCTTGTAGATTTTAGGCTAGTTAACTTTATAGTCCAGTAAGAGTTAATAAATACTTAGATATCTTATTAGAGATATTACAAAATCTATTTAAATAGATATATATTTCCATACTATAGATGAATTAAATATTCTCTAGAGAGGCTACTATTTTACTAGACTGTGAATTAACTGTATGAAAGTACATATTAATATCTTTAATATTAATTGCCATCACATTAGGAGTGACCACCTTCCTCCTTATAAACTCCACCGCGTCCGCAATATCCGTCCGACTCCCAACCATGGATCCCATGACCTTTATCCCCGAATCAATGAGATATAGAGGATGAATCGCTACCTTTGTGGTAGGAGGCGGAATACCCACCGCAACCAACGTCCCGCCATACTCGAGACACGTCAACGCCGACTCATAAGCTGACGCAGCGCCGGCGCAGACAACGACACTCGCACAATACTCCCCCTTGGTCACCCTCCCCACCGCGGTCCCAATATCCAGTTCACGCTCATAGTCGACATATATCTCGGCACCGAGATCCATACAAGTCTTCCTTCGTTGCTCGCCGCCATCAATAGCTAACACGCGGTACCCCATCGCTTTTGCATACTGGACAGCTAACGATCCAACATTACCCGCAGCCCCAGACACGGCAACCCACCTTCCCGGCACCGCATCAGAGACCTTGAGAGCCTTGTAAGCGGTGACGCCGGCACACATGATGGGCGCCAGCAGTTCCACGGGGACATCGTCCGGCAGGGGCTGGTCCTGCCCATCGAAGGATGGTAGGCTGTTCAAAAAAGGCATACTCCGTAGGATTTCCCTAGTCGTAGACTGACTTTGCCCCAGTTCATCCCCAGTGCATCCCCTCCATAACCACCCGCACTCCCGACCCATCCCGCAATGGCCACCTCTCACGTGCTCCCACAGCAGCAGAAGGCAGCCATCCTACTAAACGTGAGTAGCCCATTCCTCTCCTCTCCTGAGTATATTGGGAAAAAAAATTGGACTACATATCCCCACCACCCCATCCCGTTTTCGGCTTGAGCTCTCTACCTCGATGCGATCAACACCGCCCTAGATGGACAGAGCGAAGTCATCATCTCGTCCAGCCATCACCATCACCATCCACGCACCCGTGGCACACCCCAATACTGACCGCCCACATAGCAAGGCTACGATCCCAAGTTCGAGATCCAGTCCATCGACATGCCGACCATGAACCCTTAAGATGTCTTCGTACAGATACAGGTGACGGGCATCTGTGGCACCGACGTCGGGCTTGCCAGCGGCCACCTGGGCAAATGCTAACCCGTCCTCGGCCATGAGGCAGTTGGTCGCATCGTGTCGGTCGGATCCATGACCTCCAAGGCGGTCGTCGGCCAGCGCGTGGGTGTCGGCTGGTTGCGCGACGCATGCAGCTCCTGCAACGGCTGTGTGCGAGCCGGTGAGACGCGCTGCCAGACCCAAGTCTTCAGCGGTCGCGACGTGCCCGGAACCCTCGCCCAGTACACTGTCGTCCCAGAGCGGTACCTGGTGCACCCAGATAGCCCTCGATGCCACTATGCCACTTTGTCATGGCGACTGTGGGCTTTGTCCGCTCGGCTGCCAAGTGCGCGCTCGTTGTGAAGAATCTCCGCCGCTACCACGCCAGGCCGGTAGTTCTGCGGAGTCGGTCAGGAGATGGCAAGATGACCCGTCGTCGCATAGCCGCAGAGAGGGGACATTATATTCTCTCTTTTCACATTTTCGTCATTGGTCTTGTTTGCGATTGATATCCAAAAAGACACAAGGAACAAGACACAAGCAATGGCTGCCAAAGTCATCCCTCTCGTATCAAAAGTCTTCGACGGTGGAGACAAGGACAGCGCGAAGCAGGCTCCTGCCGTGCTCCCGCCTCAAGTCACCCAAAAAGTCTTCCAGAGCTTCATCGACCACTTTGTCCATTTCCTCGGGGCGGACAATGTCACCGTCATCACCTCCAAGGAGAACCTTGACGATGGCTCCTACGTCAAGCCCATCTACACACACGACCCTCATCACGTCCTCGAGCAGAGTGCTTTCCTGGCCTCTGCCGTCATCACCCCTCGAAATGTCGGCGACATCCAGGAGTTGGTTCGGTTGGCGAACGAGACGACAATCCCGCTATGGCCAATCTCCATTGGCCGAAACTCTGGCTATGGTGGCGCGGCTCCCCGTGTCAGCGGCAGTGTCGTCCTCAATCTCGGAAAACATATGAATCGCATCATCGAGGTTAATGTTGAGGGTGCCTATTGTGTTGTCGAGCCAGGTGAGCGCCCCAAGCTTTTTGTTTCCCAGGCGGACTACGTGTGTGCTGATGCGGCATTGATCCATTTAGGTGTCACCTTCACCGATCTGCATCAGTACCTTGTGGATAACAACCTTCGCGACAAGCTATGGGTGGACGTGCCGGATCTAGGTGGTGGCTCGATCCTTGGGAATACTCTAGAGCGTGGAGTGGGATATACACCTTACGGAGGTAAGGGCTCTACATGTCGAAGCCGTCGTCGGTCTGTACTAACATGCCCATCAAGACCACTGGATGATGCACAGTGGTATGGAGGTCGTGCTACCCTCCGGCGAGCTTCTTCGAACGGGCATGGGCGCGCTCCCCGAGCCAAAAGTGCCTGGTGCGGCCGCGACCAAGCTCGAGGACGAGCCGTTCAACAAGACTGCGCAGCTCTTCCCATATGGATTCGGCCCGTACATTGACGGTCTCTTCAGTCAGTCCAATTTGGGCATCGTGACGAAACTGGGCATGTGGTTGTTCCCCAACCCTGGTGGATATCAGTCCTACCTGATCACAATCCCCAAGGATGAGCATCTCAAACAGGCAGTGGATATCATCAGGCCCCTGCGCTTGGGAATGGTCCTGCAGAACGTGCCCACTCTCCGACACATCTTGCTAGATGCCGCCGTGCTCGGAGACAAGACCCAGTACTCGTCCAAGACGGAGCCGCTCAATGACGATGAGCTGGACGCGATTGCAGCGAAACTGAACCTGGGCCGATGGAACTTCTACGGTGCGCTCTATGGGCCCGAGCCCATGCGCAATGCCATGTTCGAGGTCATCAAGCAGTCCTTCTCGGCCATCCCGGGGGCCAAATTCTACTTCCCCGAGGACACGCCCGAGGACTCTGTGCTGCAAATGCGCCACAAGACGCTGCAGGGCATCCCCACGTTTGACGAGCTCAAGTGGATAGACTGGGTGCCCAACGGCGCGCATCTCTTCTTCTCCCCGATCGCCAAGTGCGCAGGAGAGGACGCGATGAAGCAATACGAGGTGACGAAGCGGAGATGTCGCGAGGCCGGGCTGGATTTCATCGGCACCTTCACAATCGGCATGAGAGAAATGCGTGAGTATTCGACCCCCCTGGATAAGACGACTTGGGCCTACCTCTGACCATGATTCAAGACCACATCGTGTGCATTGTCTTTAACAAGAAATCTGCGGAGCACAAAGAGAAGGCGCACTGGCTTATTAGGACGCTGATTGACGACTGCGCCGCGCAGGGCTGGGGTGAGTACCGAACCCATCTCGCGGTCATGGACCAGATCATGGGCACGTACAACTGGAATAACAACATCCTCCTGCGGTTCAATGAGGCGATCAAGAATACGGTCGATCCGAATGGTATCATCGCCCCCGGCAAGTCCGGAGTATGGCCCAAGCAGTACAATAAGTCCTTTTGGAAGTTATGAGGTGGACAAGGTGACAAGGTGACAAGGGAATAAGGCCATAAGATGACAAGATAGCACGATAGTAGCCGTAGGTAGCTGAGCAATGATGATATGCATATCCTCATACCCATAGGGTATCCGCATATCCATAGAGTATCCGCATATCCATAAAGGTATCCTTGTCAACTGCCGACCACCTGCACCTGCACCTGCCGCTCCCCGCTTCACGTGATATCGGCCTTGGCATGCGGGGACCCCACCTGATGTCTTCAGCCTCATCCTCCTCCTCCTCCACCACCTTCACCACCTCTTGTCCCGCCCCCCCCATCTCTTTCTCTCTTTCTCTCTCTCTCTCTTTCTTCTCTTTCTCGTGTGGCCTTGTTCCTCTGCTGCTGCTGCTGCTTGCCCTTTTTGTTGCCCCTTGCCGGCTCAGCACAGCACCGCACAGCCCGCGCCAGGTCGACMCCAGCCGCTATTGCCATGGACAGGACCACGCCCTCAGTCTGTGTCTTCTGCCACCGGTCGTTCAAGAGATTGTATTCGTCCTCGGCATATACCTGCGTAGGTTGACGGCTGCTAATCTTCACCAGCGACGCTCTCAAGCGACACTGGATCATATGCCGCGCCCGACTAGACCAGGGCCTGGAAATCCCCCACGCCCCGTCCAAGTCCAGAGGACGGCGCCCCAGGGCATGCGACGCCTGTTTCCGCCGGAAACGAGCCTGCACTCTGACGCATCCCTGCGCTCCTTGCTCGGAACGCAATGGGTCCTGCACCTACCGGAAAGCGCAGATGGTCGCTGTGGAGGACGGACATGAAACAGACGACGCGACGCAATCCGGCTCCGGCCCTATCTCGGCCCCAGGCGACGAAACCAACGTATCTTGTTTCGATTGGGATGATATCTTGGATCTCGCACTCGAGGGCCAGGAGGAAGAAGTCGAATGCACCATCACCGCCAACGAGCACGACGACCAAATCTCCCCCTATCCCATGGACGCCGCATCCACTTTGTGGGCGCTTCAGGACGAATTCTACCTGTCCAAATGCCTGGTTCGCAGACCCACCCTATTGAATAGGGAATCGTTGATCAAGTTCCCCTTCCTCAAGAATTTTACCGAAGCATCTGGTCTCATCGACACCTTCGACTGCGGTAGTCGGGAACTGCGGCTGTCCCTGTTCATTTCTGCCAATGAAGCCAATGGCTGTTCTAGGATGTGGAGCCTGGAATCAACTGCAACAGGTGCGGAAGACTCCGGAATCACTGATACGCGCGTTGCCGAAGCCTCCAGCGCGGACATGCTCTCGACACATTCCATTGTTGCCGAAATCCGCGAGCTCACCATCAACAAGCGTCGAAAAAGCATCAATAGCCTGAAATGGTCACAATCACTCGAGACCATGTGCTACGAGCTCTTCTCGCCAGCCAGCACGAGCAGATGTCTTCGGCTGTTCTGGTCTTGTTGGTATCCCAACTGGCCCACAATCCATAAGCCGTCTTTCGACCCCAGCAGGACTGCCCCAGCCTTACTCGCTACCATGGTCGTGCTTGGTGCATGCCTCTCGCCGGGAGAACGGGACAGGGCAATGGCGAATCTGTGGTTCAACGCCGTGGAAGACATGGTCTTCAGCGACGACATGTGGTCGGACGACATAAGCTCATGTTGGAAGGAACCTGGGCATCAAAAGGAGCGCAAACATCAGCTTGAGCTGTTGCAAGCGGCATATTGCGTATGTCTATATCAGACATGGGAAGGCAACAGAGGTAGCAAACGGCGCGTTAGGCGCAATCGGTACAATACCGTCATTAACGTGAGTACCTCATGATCCTTGATTGCCTCAAATTGGATACGGAACACGCACATTTGCCGTCAAAAAATTGATATACTCATGTTTTCAGGTGTTGCGAGATATCGGATACCACTCCGCTACCTTGAACTCCGTAGACACTTCCAGTATAGAAAACTTTGACTGGAATGAATTTATTCAAAGGGAGTCATTAATACGGTATGTCCAACGCGCCTAACCTTGTGCTGATGATTGACTGATGGCCGACCGTTTGCTCCAAAAGAGTCATTACATATACATTCTGTTTGGACGGCGCGTTTGCTCTCTTCTATCGTCATCCTCCAAGAATGGTATTGTCGGAGTTGACATTCGACCTGGTCGCGTCGGAGCCGTGTTTTCAGGCCGATTCGGCTGAGGAATGCTTTGTGTGCCTGAAAGCGTGGCGTAACACCCTCTCCTCGGCGGGCAAACTGACCCTGTCATCAACTATAAGGACACTCTGCTGCAAGGAGCCTGACGCTGATACTATGCATGGATTTTCGCACTTGAGTGTACTGAACATGTTCACCATCATTACAGGTTAGCAGACATTCTGCAATGGTGGTGGACGAACACTCTACTGACAAGCATAGCGCTCTACACTGCCGTCTTCAGGATTGAAACGTCAATATTCGAGAGCAGTGAGTTCCTGCAGATACAACGAGGTCTGCGGCAGTGGGAACGACTATGGCCATCTCTGACGCGGGACGAGGAGCTGACGAACATGGCCCTGGATCCTCCCACGTGTCAATGGAAACGGGTCGGCTTCATGCGGTATGCTCCAGAGTATTGGTTAATATCCCAGTTGTGTTTGCAAAGGGTCTATAACGTAGGCAACACGCCCATGGGACATCCTAGTTGGGAAGACGTGGATATGGTGCAATTAAAAGCATTGATTCGGGAGTGTCAACGTATGTAGCTCGTGTAGCAAGATGGTTCAATGTGCAGTCAACCAAGGAAGCATTGCGGCACAGTGGCATCTTGAGAGGGCGGGGTCCGGGGTATGGGGCCTAAAGGGAGGATTCTGGGCGTTGCGGACAGATGAACCGGCCTCGGAGATATCCAGACAGCGAAATGTCATATCACTTGGCATGTTGGGGCGGTCAAATCCCACACCACGTCCTGGGGCTGGCAATTATCGGGTTCCTGCTCAAGCGCGCCACGTTTCCACCTTGTTTCAATCCAGCTCGGGTCTTGCCCGCGATGCGGGATTCCGTTTACCAAGTGCGCTAAAAGTGGCCTTGTGGGTTTACTCTACTGCAGATCCGGCACCTGTTTGACTGCCATTCTTACATATCTTTCACACAATCACTCGGAGCCGTCATACAACTCCATCACAAAACTCCCAGTGCTAGAGCGAATACAGCTCAGTCATGTCGTCATCCGACATCACCTTCAAGAGCTTCGGAAACATCATCAACGGTCGCTCAAGATCCAGCAAACAACTCCATCAAGGAATCGACCCATATACCAGGGAAACCTCTTTGGGATGTTCCCATCGCGAATACCAGCGATGTACAAGACGCGATAGCCGCGGCTCAAAGCGCTTTTAAGGGGTGGTCAAAGCAACCTTGGTCGACGAGGCAGGATGCTCTTCGACAGATGCACGATGCTCTCGCTGCGCGAAAATATGAGATGGCAACGTTGCTAACCAAGGAGGGAGGCAAACCCGTAAGACTCCCTTCCCCCTTTCCTTCAGGTAGTCAAAAGTGTGCGAGGTTCACGTAATATTATAGATCCAATTCTCCAGCCTGGAGGTGGAGCACGCACTTGGTTTCTTGAGTTTCCATGGTGCGTAATCTTTGTCTATTGCAACATCTCCGCAGACGTTGAACATGTCGTAGCCTCCCAGAAGCCCATCGAAGACACCATAATCCAAGATGACGATTCGATTCAACTGACTCTTCGCCACCAACCCATTGGTATCGTAGGAGCCATCTGCCCATGGAACTATCCCCTCGTGCTCGGCATAACAAAGGTGGGCGCTGCGCTGATCACTGGAAACTGCGTGATAGTCAAACCATCACCCTTCACCCCGTATCGCATCTTGAAGTTTGCGGAGATAGTTCAACACATACTGCCGCCAGGAGTGTTCCAAGCCCTTCATGGCGATGGCTCCCTAGGTCCCTTGCTCTGCACCCATCCTGCAATCCACAAGATCAGCTTCACAGGCTCCACGGCAACTGGCAAGAAGATCATGGCATCATGTGCCAACACGCTCAAGAAGCTTACCCTAGAACTGGGCGGCAACGATGCAAGTATCGTGTGTCCCGACGTCGATCCGAAGATAATCGGTCCCCAGGTTGCTATGGGTTCCTTCTTCAACTCGGGACAGCTCTGCGTGGCTAGCAAGCGCATCTATGTGCACAAGGACATCTACGACGAGTTTCTCAAGGTTCTGATTCAGACTGTACAGTCGTGGAAGGTTGGTCCGACTTCCGACTTACAAGAAGGTGTCATGCTTGGTCCCGTGCAGAATGAAATGCAACATGGTATTGTCAAGAGCTTTTTCGACGATACCAATTCTCACGGCTACGAATTCGCACTCGGTGGCAGTGCAGACTTGAATTCGGATAACCTTGTCATTCAGCCTGGTATTGTCGATCGACCCCCTGATGATGCCAAGATTGTTACTGAAGAACCGTTTGGTGAGATAAAATGTGTAACATCCCTAACTTTCTCTCTGTTTTCTCACAATCTACTCTGGGGCCCATCGTCCCCGTTCTCTCTTGGTCTAAGGAAGACGAGGTCCTGGCGAGGGTAAACGCAGATCCGACCGGTCTCGGCGGTGCAGTATGGGCAAAGGACGTAAACAGGGCTAATAGTCTAGCTAGAAGGATCGACGCAGGCACGATATGGATCAATAGTTTCGAGAAGCCGCTGCCGCAGGGGTTCTTCGCCGGGAGAAAGGCCAGTGGGATTGGGGGAGAGTGGGGGGAGCATGGGCTTCTGGCCTATTGCCAGGCTCAGGTCACACACCACTACAAATCTCCCGTGTCGAATTAGGTCTCGGTACCTTCGTTTCCATGCCATGTTTCCTGATTGATGGGAGAAGTCACGTATGGTTCTGCTCAGTAGCATAACTCCATTGTTACATGCTGAATAACGAACAACTACCAAGAACCCCTTTTCAAACGTAATCTCGATCGACGCGCTTTGCAGCCCACCACCATGCTCTAGTGTGGAGACATGAAAATGTATTCGTAGTGGACCTTGTCAGTGCTTTGCAAGGGACTCGGGCCACAGTGTCAGAGTTACTAACAATCAATCCGATCTGCCTACTGGTTCGTATTTGAGCATGCACATGGTAGAATGGGCTCCCTGAAGGCATTCAAATCCCTCATGTCGGCACGTTCGCCAATGAATCCGCGGATCGGATTGATTGTTAGCAACTCTGGGCCAGGCCCAAAAAGTCGATTCTATCCATCAAACTAATTCACGTGACGTGGGCTGTGCGCAGGTTCCCGGAGGGTCTGACGTTGTAACCTGTTACTTTTGCTACATGCCACACACAGTATACGAAGTAGTCTGCCATGAGATGCACTTCCCAAAGCCCCTTTCTTGTCATGCAAATGTTGCAATGAATAAGCGCTGATATCCGGTGCTGAAATCGTGGGCCGCTGGTTGGTCGAATGAGGATATGGGGTGGGGATACTGTATTGTGGGTGGTTGTTTAGGACAACAAAATGGGGGGGCAATTGAACATTGACCGTCACTAAATCCTCCATTCGTTCACACTAGACGCTCCATAGAGCCACAAGCGCTGCCCATCCTTACTCGTAGGGCCGTTTTGGGGACGCGGCCTTGCGATTTGTGATGGTGGACATTCGCCGGACACGAGTGGACAATTACCACCTCCGCACCCCACACCTCTACGACTCCGCATCTGTCCCCAGCTGTGTTTCGTATCCTGGGGAAAGCGAAACGTGACGTACCCCAATCCTTCCTTACGGCAGTCGAGCAGGCAGTGCGACAGTGGAGATTCCCCACCCCTCTTCTCGACAATCGGATGCATTGGGATGCGATGCGCTTGATCAATCACCCTATCATTATATAGGAACTGTCTACAATTGCTACAGGTGGCAATATCCCCATCCGTTCTACTCTTCTTGTAATCCTTCTTGCTGTCCTTCCTAAGTCATGCCGTTGCTCAAAGTCCTCGATGGCATCGACGCAAGTCGCGCCTCGTCTCTTATTACGCTACCAAATGCGGCCATAGCCTTTACGGTTTACCTTTTCTTGTCTAGTGTGTACAGCGTCCTTTTCCATCCCCTTCGCAAGGTCCCCGGGCCTTTCCTTGCCAAGTATAGCGAGCTATGGAGGAGTTACAGATACTTCCGTGGCTCATGGCACGATGATACGCTTGAACTCCACAAGAAGTACGGCGACGTGGTTCGGATTGCTCCAAACGAAGTCAGCTTTGTTGACGAGGCAGGTCTGAAGGCGATGTATGGCCATGGTCGCAATATCAGAAAGGTATGGGCTATAACCCCCCTTGTGGATGACGGCTTGCTCTGATGCGCCGCAAAATTCAGGCCAAGTGGTATGACGTCTGGATCATCCCCAACATGACCATTAGTTTCTTCGCCACAAGAGACCCTGCGGTGCATCGTGTCTTGAGGTCGAGAGTGCAGGGGGCGTACTCTGCGACTTCCCTTCTCCAGATGGAAGGGTTGCTTCAGGAGGTCCTCGACCTTAACTGGTCAAGGCTCACCCACTATGCCAACTCCAAACAAGTAGTCAGGCTAGATAAATGGGTCAACTATTTCACCTTCGATGTCGTGGGCCAGCTTGCAATGGGTGGTATGATCGGCTTCCTCGAGGAAGGCAAAGATGTCAAGGGTATCATCCAGTCCATCCACGACGGGTTCTGGCTGATGGCCAACATGGGAAACCTACCTGGTCAGATGTTTATGTTCAACAACAAAATCGTTCAGAAGATTTGCCAACTGCCTGGGCTCGAGAGACTCATAGCATTCAATCGTTTTGTGGAATGGCTGGATAACCGTGTGGAGACTAGGATGACCTCCGGTCTCCAGGGTCAACGCCGGGACATGCTCCAGCACTTCATCGAGGCCAAGGACGAAGAAAAGCAACCTGTGAAGAAGGGCGACGTCATGATCGAAGGAGTAAACATCCTCGGTGCCGGAGCCGACACTACCACAATTGGAATCCTCTCCACTCTCGGAGCGCTCTTGAGGAACCCTCGATATATCCCCAAATTGCAAGACGAGATCGACCAAGCCTACGAATCCCTTGGAATCAAGCAAGGAAGTCATATCAAATATAACGATACACAGCAACTCCCTCTCCTCTGCGCAATCATCAAAGAAAGCACGAGATTGCATCCCTCGATTCAATACCAGCTTCCTCGATACTCACCAAAGGACGGTGTTCAGATCCAACAACACTTCCTCCCGCCGGGAACCGTGGTCGGTATCAGCCCGAGAAGCATGAATCGGTCAAAAGAAATCTTCGGCGACGACGCAGATGAGTTCCGACCCGAACGATGGATTGCGCAATCACCAGAGGACGAGGAAACCATTAAACGTGCAAACGCACTCTTAACAACCGTAAGTCCCAGTCCCAAGCCCCTCTCCTCAATGCCACTCAATACTGCTCTAACCCTCCACGATCTAGTTCGGAATGGGAAATCGAAGCTGTGTAGGCCGCAACCTCGCCCTGATCGAATTGCACAAATACATAGCTCAATTCTTCCGTCAGTTTGACGCCGAGTTGGTGAGGCCGGGGACACCCTGGATCACGAAATCGTCTTGGTTCGCGTTTCAAAAGGATTTTGAAGTCAGGCTGTGGCCCCGTGATATCAAAGCATGGAGATAGTGTCATGATGAGATGAGATAGCGAATAAATTAGTCCAAATTGATATTAAAATAAAAATAAATTATAAACAACGTATAAGGAATGCTTCGAGAAATCTTTTTGGTTTTTCTCTTTTCGTTCTGAGATGCTGTGTCACGTTGTGCTGTTGCACTTGCTCCGAGACCCTCGAATCATGTGTGCGGTTCTAGAATTAGATTACGGATCTAATTGAGGAGAAGGAAGAGAAGGAGAAGCATGTACGTAGTTAGATAGTAATAGCCCGGTCTTTGAATTCGGCCATCAGCTTCCCATGGAACAGGTATCCTTAATATATTATTCTACATTCGTGTCTCGGCCCCATCGTGCTGACTAGAGTTACTGGATATTCCCAGATTAAAGATCATCATTCATTAGGGAACTGATCTTTGGCAGAGAAGATTCGTCACACGGGATGAAACGACAGGTATGAAAATTCAATACTGTGGCTGCAACAGAAGTAAGTCGAAGGGAAAGACCATAATTCGGGATAGATGCTAGTCATCGCATGCTGAGTTGGACAGCACGACGCCCATATGAATACCTTTGAGCTTGAGCTATGTACTATGCGAAGAGCAAGCGTGTGCTCATGAGGCGTAAAACCAGCGCAAAGAGCACACGTATCGATCAATAGACTAGGGCGCATTGCTACTATCTACCGATTTTGAATATGCTTGTTAAGGTGGTGGTGTCACTCTCCGCCATCCGAAAGTAGCGGATGGCCATATGCAGCGCGTCGATCCGCCCCCCTCCTCAGGTCTGAGCTATAGCACCACATTGCATTTCCATGAAACGAGATGTAGACAACCATATGCGGCACTGTGGCCCCTGTGGGGTACTTCGTGCTCATCCCGTGCCAACCATTTTCCGCCAGTTCTGCTAATAGGCCGACCCGTCGTGAAGAACTTTTGGGGCTTAGAACGCTTTCCCCGCTCGTGCACCTACAAATTGTTCTCAAGAACCTTACCGGTGCAGCTCAAACACAAACCTTGATGGGGCTCCGTAAAGCCCTGTGAGCTATGTGGCTCCTTCAAGGCATATGTCAATCTCGAACTCGTTCTCCACAACTTCACATACGACTGTACCACGGATTTTATGTGGAGGACTTGGGGATCGAGTCGAACCCAAGCTTGTCAAAAACTCCGACTGGAAGTCATTGAAGGTAGTCAAGAAACGAGACAGATTATTGGACGCTGTCAAGACGGAATTCAAGAAGCAATACGGGCCAGCCATCCAGGGTTGCGTCTACCAGCCACACGATAGAGACCTCACAATCCTCCACTACATTATCAGAAAGTGCGATGCCGACAATTGCCACTTCAAGTGGTTGGATCATCTCATAACGCCACTCTATCCCAGATCAAGAACCGTTTCGGGAATGGAGGTTTGAGTAAGACGCCAGCGGTACCGGTGATGTTGAAGGCCCTATGTTGGCAGTCTGTAAGGCTGCGGAGGATGAATCCATTCAGTTGCGAGAGTTCGTTGCCAAAATTATCGCTGCAGAGAAGGACTCAAAGAACTGTCTATATGTCGCGATCGAGAAGCATCCTATGAAATCCGATATCCTAGACTTCCTAATCAAATATGGTATCGAGAGGACCTTCATGCTAAAACGGCAGCTGAATCTCAATACATCTCTCCATGACCTCGACCAGTTCTCAGAGAGCCGGTTTGGGGTTCTCAGAACAAGTTGTCCTCTCAGGGATTGCACTTCCTGCCCTCCTGGGCTGATCACGGAAGAGAAGACTTATACCACGCGATTCGTCGAAACTCTTAAGGCTCTAATCAAGCGGTACCCAGAGGCTCTGGCGACTTCAAACAAGCGCGGGCAAACACCTTATGTTGTCAATGTCCAAGGAAGGGCTGCCAAGGGCACGGACCGGTCCAAGCCGGAATATAGTTCGGACAATATCTGTAAGGACCTGATTCTTTATAGAGTGGGTTGTAAGCCAGTCAACGGACGTTTGGGACGTTTTGGCTCTCCTAGTTCTATGATTGGTTGGAAACCCCGCTTTAGATCCTTTGTTATATAGATATCGCTGCGAGAGAACAATCGGCAGCGATTCGTCTCTCTTACACGACACTGTTTAGAATTCATCCTGTTCTAAGACTCTATTCGATATTGCACCGTGGTTGTGACTATAATCTTTACAATATCCTCCCTTAGAAAGCTGCCAAAGGAGTTCTCGAGGACGCCCGAACGGAAACTGTGCAGTCAGAGAGCTGGTCATCCAAATTAGTGCAGTATGGGGACGATTCAATCGATACCTTAGAGTACCTAAGAAGAACGCCGTAAGCACTAGAGCTGAGTGAGGATTCTCAGATTTGGGTTTGAGCTATTTTCCATAATCTGAGATAAACGATTTGAGTAGCATTTAGCCGAGGTATGCGCGATCACAGAGATTAGAAATCTAGAAAATTTAGTTTGGAAATGTCAGAGAAATTAAATTGTATAGGATACCTCGATTCGATCGAACGTTCCGACACGCTCGCTCGGAATTATCAATGCCGTCAGTAGCTGCTGAGCATAAAAGGTAAGGAGACGGAACTCTGCGTTGGACTTCTTTTCACGCTCGCAAACCTTTAGCAACATTTCTCACAGCGTGATGAACCGGTTTCCAATAATAAGGACTGTACTTTAAAACAATTCGACATATATAGGATCCTCGATTGTATAGACAAGGACCTACACATATGAAATTCCTATGAGGCAATTATCACAGAAATGCTTATATCCCAGCGCCTGAGTGCAGTGAATGGGGGGTCGAAACCTTGTTCTCCGCGCTCTACAAATTACGCTGGAACTTCTGCTTCCTACTGAAGTAGATTGCGAAGGGGAGATTAGCTGAGGGCAAGAATGCGAACGAGGACCTATTCTCATATATGTGGTGGATGCTAACGACGTGGAGACTGGCACTGAGATTAGATTGAGTGAGGTTTGGTCCTAGAGATCAAAAAGGTCCAACATGACTGTTTTGAATTATTGTAGAAAGACTTATTGCCTCGCTACTGATAAGCTATTTAGGTTGAAGACCTTTCGCATTACATCAGTCGGATTATTCTGGAACACTCTGTTCCAAACCTCATTGGCTCTTATATCCACCAAGCATCGACTGATGCTCATGGACGTGTACCCTATGGAGTAATGCTGATTGTGGCCGCCTACCATCTGCCTGGTAAATTCTTTGGGGGACTATAAGATCCTACGTGCTTTGCAAGCTGAGAGCAAGTAACAACCTTAGAAATACATTAGAGCTTATATGCTGATGAGGCATGTCTATCGATCATCCCTAACATACTTGGTGTCCTGCATGCCTCGCTTACGAAGCAGAACCCCTTGCAGTCATCGCCACGCCCCGCTTTATCTGGAATGGTTAGCGTACCATGCGAATCCCCGGAATCACGAATTGGGCTTACCCTCGTGGGTACCAGATCTTCTCTCGCCCCATAGTACAGGTATGTTATTGACGGGAATCTATCATACCTCGCATCTACGACGACAAAGGATTATACCAAAACCTGAAGTCCGAATGAGCGAACGGTTTCGTAGAATACGAGATTCAATCCATTGGCAGATCCCCGTTTCCCATGTAAGCTACTCTAGGTCATGGAAGTACTGGTTTCCTACTAACTCGTCCATGTAAACCAGAACATAGAAATCAAAGGAGCCATCTTTGACCGCGTACGTTTCATCGGTAGGGACCGCCCAGATTTACCACCACACCCAGGAGATGTTCCAGTCGACTTCCGTACTGCCTTACATGAAGTGTCCGCATACGAGACTAGAATGGTATATTGGCTTTCGGAAATCAGGCTATTAGCGGATCCATCCTTGGACCCCAAAGGTTCCATCATGGATGGACAATCCTTCGATCAATTCTGGAGAACACTTGTGTATAATCGCGGGCCACGCTTTGACTACCATTCTCCGAACCGCCGAGCAGATGACAGCTTGGGAATTTCCTTTGGATACTGGTTCCTGTGGAAGAAGTTTCAAATGGCAAGGCGTTGGCGCAGCGGCCCCGGAATGTGGATATTCCATTATAGGTTGCTGAAAATGTTGGCCGGGCCTTTCGAGGAAGCCGAAGGACGGGTTAGAGGAGCAAGGAGGTTCTTCGTATCCCAACATGGTAGAATTGGTTGGGTCCCATTCCGCGCGAAAGCCAATGACCAGGTTTGCGTGTTCCAAGGCGTAAGGATGCCTTTCATCCTGAGGCCTCAAGGCGATCGGTGGGAAATTATTGGAGCTTGTTATGTCCACGGGCTTATGGATGGAGAGGTTTGGGATTTGGGCGAGCTAAAGTGGGATTTCTTACGCTTTGTATAAGTGTTGGCCCTTTATCGTTGCACTCCGGCTCTTTTCAGACTTGTTCTCCTTCGCTACAGACATTATGAACTTTACCTTCGTGTCCTGAATTCGGCATTAGTTACTTAGAAGATCGAGCTAAAACCCATCCAAGTGCCTCGCGAGTAACTCCCAACATTATCGTAGTCAGTGATCAAGGAGGGCTCTAGTATATCTAGGCTATACCTTCTACATAGAGCTTATGTATAGTAAGCGAGTAACAATTTTAACGTTAAGGATAGGAATTCTCTAGCAGCACCATTGGAACGCAAAAGATATAAATACAAAGCCAAGGCCTCTACTCTACTAAGTCACGTACAACTATCTTTCCGACCTAGTGACACGTCTGAGGTACAATTGCCCGACCTTTTCCATCCAGTACTTCTCCAAATCTATCGGGCAACTAACAGTATCCCCAAGAGTGGCTTTAGACCACGATTCTTATCATTCCCGCTTCGTCAAATCGACTCGCAATTCAATTTTTTTCCTTACTTGTCCTGAGTGATGGTCTTGTATAATCTAATTGATATTGTGGAAAGACATCGTCCACGATTTATTTAGTCAGTTCAGGTGGGCGGACGATGCGTCCGAGACGATGCGGAAATTGTGCGGATATTTCGAGCCAAGTCAGTATGATTGATTATCAAGACAGTAAGATGAAAAACGTCCAATTTTGACATTGATTCAAAGACAGTCATCTAGATGCCGATCCGAAGTCAAGCCCGAACCCCGAAGCAGTAAGGAAGTTTCAAGCTTGGAGCGCTACAACCCTTGGCCTCTTCCACAATTCAGGATGGGCGGGAAAGGCTAATAATAGGGCAACTTAAATTCCACATCGAGGCACGCGGATCTGGAGGAATAGTAAGATGAAGATAAGAAACGGCATCAATAGTGAGTATCAAGATCGGACGAGATTCTTATGGACATTTTAAGTGGATTGCAACGACGGATTTATTACTGAGTTCGTGGGTAAGTAGTGAAGCTTTTTAATTCCAAGTCGGACATTGCGTAGACAGCGATGCATAGTGCTATCAGACGTCTTTGTTGTAACTCATTGGGAGCATCATGACGATTTAATAGGGGGACGATTCGACACATTGTCTTTCCACTTTAACTTTAACTTTCGCGATTGCTTCATTAATGGAGCATCGAGCTCATTGACAACTTTGAACATGAATCTTCTGTCTGCCTTTAGATTGATCCTATGCTTTCACATATACTATTCCGTGCCGGCTCGACACAAGAAATCCATGACTTCTTGAACCCCGGCACTCTACTCACCTAAAGAACGATTCGTTACGATTTTCTCTCCTTCAATCATGAATGAACTAAGAGTAAGGAGGACCGATGAGTATGGCGAACAAAAACAATAATGGCTGACTGCGGGCCGACTCGGACTTATTATCCAGGAGTGAGCCTTGTCATTAACAACGGCTATTTACCAGGGAGTAGGGAACACCGAGTTTCCAATTACCAATGGGAAACATCACAATCATTAACAATCCTAGCATATATGCATGTGGATTCCGGACTGTGGCGGCCCGGTACCACGCGACGTCGTCTAGAAAAGGGACTCAGTAACCCTACCAAAGACAATATAAACGAACACACTCAACGTACAAAGTCTTGACTTAAAACCAGTATCAATACCACCCTCTTCCCTTCGACGAGCACGACACCATCACCATGTTCCTCGAAAACGGAAGCCGCCCCCCCAGTGACATGGTCACTCCCTACGGCGCCCAATTATTCTTCACTATCTTCACACACCTACCTCTAGTCATATTCCTAGGCTTCGCGGCTCGCGATGTGCTCAAGAAAGGGGATGTTTCCCTGCTTGTGTTCCTAGCCGGAGGTTCCATCGCCGTCTTCTACGAACCGATTGTCGACGTCCTCGGATTCTGTTACTTCCCTTCGCAGGGACAGTGGGTGGGACTCCGGGCCTTTGAAAGAGACATTCCATTCTTCATGTGGTCGGTTTATTCGTGGTTTGTGGGCGGTCAGGGGTTTTTGTTCTACAAGCAGTTCAAAGAGGGGAAGTGCACTAAGACGGGGCTTTGGAGACTCTACGGCATTCTTATTATCGTTAACGCCTTCCTGGAGCTTCCCGGTCTTCTGTTGGGAGTCTACACGTACTATGGCGATCAGCCTATTGCTGTTTTTGGCTTCCCTCTGTGGTGGCCCGCTCTCAATCCAATCATGCCGATAGCCGCTGGGTTTGCAGCGAGCGCACTGGAGCCCCATGCCGGATTCTTGGGCAGACTTATCTTCTTCCCACTCCCGATTATGGCGGATGGCGCCGTGAATGGAGCTCTCGCATGGCCGGTATGGACTGCTTTGAGTTGGGATGCTGGATATTCTGTTACCTATCTAGCAGCGGGAGTGACCGTCTTACTCTCGTTCTATTTTATTTGGGCTCTCACCACTCGACTACCGGAGAAGGTGTCCCAGCTGACACCTGGAAAAGCTCCGTAGAAGTCAATCCGGGAGGAAGGGTGGTGTAGGTAAGCACCACGGGTGGAGCACATTTCTGACAAGGTGAGAATGATCAATAAAGTGTCTCAGACCCAAAGCCGTGGTACAATTTGGTGAGGATATGGCAACGACTGAGCCCATGAGTCGATGGGAGATGACAAGTGGTTAATTTGATACATGAATTGGCAGAGAAGATTACAAATAGTACGTCTTTACCAATGTTGACACGCTACTTGGTGATAACCAAACCTACAACGCCGCTCTGGCATTGACTTCACAATAAGCTTTCTTAGTTGTTGCATACTTCATCTTCTATCGACGTGTTAGCTTGAAAGCAGCCACAAGAGTTTGACACTGCAGTACCCGACACTAGTCTACTCATCCGGACTTGGCAAAGCCTTTCGGCCGGAGCTAGTACTTGGTCGCATTTGCATTTGAATTTGCCAGGGCCCTCGGTCGCACTGGTAGCCCAAAACTTCCGGGCACCGCTAGCACAGTGGCCAAGGGTTCCTTAAGTAAATGCCCATGACCCTGTCAATATTCTCAAGTTCAACAAAGATTTGCCACAAAGTATTGAATTTAGAAGATTGCAGATGGCGCCTATATCTCAGCCCGCCCTAACACACGCATTTGACCTTACTGTCATTGGCCCCCCTGGTTTTGCATCAGAGCCTAGCCCGCATTCCAACCTCAGTGCGGCACATGGTGAGTTTCGCATCTTGAAATTGTCGTTATCCGGTCACATGCTTTGACTGATACGGGAATCTGCCTGTAGTGCACAGAGGATCCTTCAAATCGGCAGATGGATCTATCGACATACCGCTCAGTGTGGGAAGCGACTGGATGAGGCTACACGAAGATTACGCAGAAATCGATGCACGAGTATCTTGCGCAACCCCAGCTGGCGCGGAGCGTCAACTGCAGGTCGATGTCCGATACCTCGGGAAGATCGCATTTCATGGACCGATGTTGCAGCTTTGGAAGGGTGAGAAGAATTCGATTGACTGGGGCGAAGGGTACTATTATACGGCGCCGGTCATTGAGAGTAGAAGTGAAGAGCTTGCATGGGTGAACAAGGCTGTTTTCGTTGCTATGGGGAAGATTAGTATAAGGGATGACGGCGATGTGGAGGTGGTGTATAGAATCTTCAAGCTAGGCTAGACATGTTCAAATCTGACCTGACCTATCAAAATGATGAATTTGCCTTAAATGAAGAACTCGCCTGTCTACATTCAAGATCCCATGATGCAAAAGATCTCAAGTGTAGGGACACCCTATACTCTTTGTGAAGTGCGGGGAAAATGCCGGATAGTGGAGTACTCGGACCGAAGGTACCGCAAGGTGATAATGGGTTCCCGCCATTGCAGACCAGAGGAAGTATTGTTCCGGGAGGTATATTCAAATCTTTCTATGATATGAAAACCTTCTTCAGCCATCTGTGTAACACAACACTGTTCGTGACCGGGAACAATGAATCTCATTTCATGCATTCTTACCTCAGCCCTTGAGGTTGGGATTCTACACCACTTTGATGCCATCTCACAGGGTAGCCTATTGCGGAGCTTTCTGCTTCTCATTTTCGCCCAGTTTCTCGCCATCAGAGCATTCTACATATTGATATGGCCATTCTGGCTGTCTCCATTGAGGAAATTGCCGGGCCCGAAGGTGACATGACTACCCTTGCAAAGACCAAGAATTCCATAATGACCCGGGAGTAGGGAAATGCATTTCTCCTTGGACAAACGATCAATCAGGCCAAATCTCTCCCAAGTCAGCTTGAGATATCCTGGATGAAAGAGCACCCAGATGCCCCTTTCATTCGCTATCTATGGATATTCAACACGGAGGTTCTCATGGTCAACAATAGGCTAGCACAGAAAGAAGTGTTGCAAACTAAATGTTACTCGTTCAAAAAGCCGGGCTACTGGAAGCGCATCGTCGGTGAGATCGCCGGACTTGGAATCCTGTTCACGGAAGGACAGGCTCATCGGAAACAAAGAAGGCTTCTGCTGGGTAATCTACTACACTTTGCATGAGATAGAGTGGTCAGCTGACATGGGTGTTGCAGCGCCCTTCTCTTTCGGTAACATCAAAAGGCTACTCCCATTCTTCCAGCGAAAAGCCTCGGAAACCTCCTCGATCATCTCGAGATCGATTGACAGGGGTGAAGATATCATTGAAGGTTTGGATCGAATCCAATTCTAAGAGTCACTGCTGAGTAAAAGTCCAGTCTCCGGCCTACTCTCAAATGCAACTCTCGACATCGTCGGCTTAGCGGCCCTTGGATACGAGCTAAACTGCCTCTCCACTTCCTCCGCCTTAGCTTCAAACTACGAGAAAATCTTCGAATCAGCCACCCCACTACAGATTCTTATCGGTGTCTTGGACCAATTCGTGCCAATCCGGCCCTTTATACCCCTCAAGGCAAACAAGGACTTTATCAAAGCCAATTCCGAAGTAAGGCGGATATTGACGGAACATATTCGCAAGAGAAAAGGCGAGTTTCGCGAGGGCAAGATCCAAGGTGAGAAGGTTGAGAGGGATCTACTAACACTGATGATCGAGGAAAGTAAGGATACGTGGTCGGAGGAGGAAATGCTCGGATATGTAAGTCTACTTGCATTGTTGTGCGCATCATCACCGGAACAAATTCTAACTCATATCTAGTTACTCAACTTCATGTCCGCGTCAGTAATACCCTTCATAACCCCCTAATCCGCGCTCAACTTTGACAGGGGCCACGAAACCACTGCCGGGACACTGGTATGGGCTTTGTACTCACTAACCATCCACCCCGAGGTCCAATCCCGCCTGCGCGCAGAAATCAAAAAATACATAACCTCTCCTAATCCCTCGCAGCTAGAAGTCGAAGGCATGCCCTTCATGAACAATTTTACGAAGGAAGTATTACGATTCTATCCTCCAGGTACGTTGCTCATGCTCAACCCGCACTCGTCGGATCAATAAGAATGATTAACGAATCCCCAAGCACCCAATTTCCCACGAGAAGCCATGGAAGACGTAACAATCGAAGGAGTCCCAATCCCCCGTGGAACCCTCCTCATGATCGCTCCAGCAGCCCCTCATTTCAACCCCCTAATCTTCGGGCCGGACGCCGACGTCTTCAACCCAGACCGCTGGGACGCCCTACCCGAAGCAGCGCAAGACCCATACACATCTCTCGCCTTCTCCAATGGGCCGCGCATCTGCATCGGCAAGCAATTCGCCCTCTTGGAGGTCAAGGTCATATTGACGGAGCTGCTGAGGCATTTCAGATTTGAGAATACGGGGCTCGTGGAGCCGCAGAAGAGTGGGCCTACGTTGAGGCCGCTTGGGGGGATGAGGTTGAGGGTTACGAGGGTGGACGCGGAGGAGTAGGAATCGTTTTGGGTGCGAACGATGTGTTAGATCTGGGGTAAGCAGTCGGGGAATTCTCATCTCAGGTTTTTGGTGGAAATGGATCATATGCGTGGGTATGGTGTGGTTGGAGGTCATTTCATCATCCTAGATATCTGCTTGGAATCGCGAAAACACCACAGCACATCGCTCCTAATTGATCAATTACATGGATTACTTAGCGCCTTCTTCAATAATCCTACTACATATTTTCATCTACGAGTGAACATACTCGGTCGATCATATCCCACCATTCCAGCTCCATATACTCTCTGTACCGCACCTAAAAACCACCGCAAAGGCGTGACTATAATCTTACATAGTGATGACTAGAGACACTCCATACAGTATCTTAAGTTATTCCAAAAGATCCTCAGCTCTTTCCAAAGATTTCCGATGATGGGTTTCCAAGCATCCTTACTGTTTATACTCGTAGGTTTCTAGGGAGGATGTGGTAAATCGGCCCTTCACGGGATCGAATGCATGACTGATAATCGCCCATGTGACATCTCCATTAGAATTCGGCAAAGTAAACTCTTCTAATGATTACATATTCCAAACCATGTACATTGTCGCGTTGTAGTGCATATAGGTTTCACAATGCAGCGTACATGTATAATTGAATGGCGGCGCGTCCTATATCAAGTGGGAAATTCGCATCTCAAAGCTCCCTTGAGACATTGAAGTAATATCATGAACTTGAAATCCAAAGTATTATTCGTGATATTGAACGTTGGCTACGTCGAGGCGGTCGTCAAATTGCACTCGCATCTGGATTTGTATTTGGACGAACTGATTGTTGTAACGTACAGGAGCAGCTTTGGTGACGGTACCGCATCGCTCGAGCACACATGTCATATGTGTTTATTCCGCGGCCTAGAAGCTTCCTATCGAGGGAGATTCTGGGTTTCAAGGGCATGGCATCAAGTCACAATCTGCAAAAATACCAAAGTTTCTCAAGAAAGTATTTAATGAGCTTCTTCATTTAACGAATAGAGCATACTATTGGCTGACATATTCTAAACCACATTGATAATGAGAGAGCTGAAACCCACCCACTACTTATTAGCGACTCTATAAAACGCCTCCCTAGCCTGTTCCTTCTCCAAATTCATCATCATATCGACCGTCCAGTCCTCATGCACATGGCCCTCAGGCAAATTCGTCGTATTAGTAAACGGCGTGCCATTCTTCACGCTCTCCACTGCATCCGCCAATCGGTCGTAAGCGTACTTTTCGGCGTCGAAGCCAAAGAGCCACATGGGCTGGGGCATCTTGAGGAATTCGGGGTTCTGTGCTACGGCGTCCCAGTCTGTTTGGTGCCAGCGGTGACGTGTCTCCCAGCCCATGCGTTGCGTCAGACTCGTCCTTTCATATCTGAGCTTCTCGAAGGCCCGGAAAGCTGTTGGGATGTCTGCCGCGCCTAATTTGTCGACGACTGCTCCGATGGTGGCGGCGTCTTCGAAAGCTTGCGCCGCGCCTGTTATACATCAGCCTTGACAGGTATTTTCCACCTGAGAACTTCACTGTACGCACCCTGGCCACTAGTAGGAAGATGTGGATGAGCTGAATCACCGGCTAGAGTGATTCGACCGGTCTTGGATACCCATTGTCTGATGGGGTCGCGCCAGAGCAATTTCCAATCGATGAGCTTGTCACGTGGTATAGCTTTCATGGCGGCGACGATAAGTGGGTCCCAGCCATCAACGACTTTTAGCATATCGTCCAGGTCTCCGGGATTAGTCCAGGACTCTTCGACTTCATACGTGTCCTAGAACAATCAGATGAGGTTCCGCATTACGACAATAGATAGAGTATCTCTAAGAGTATCAGGGATGGGTAAGGCTTAGGCTAAGGCTTACCTTATGAGTGCAGAAAATAACAACTTGCTTCACCGAACACAGCACGAAGAGAATCGCATGGATATCCGTGCCAATCCAAACACGAAACGAATCCTCATTCGCCTCCGTCAACGGCTTCGTCAGAGGATCATCTGCCAACAATTCAAGCGGGAAACAAGTCCGATAGACGGCGAACCCGCTCGTACGCGGACGTTGATTAATGCCAATCACGTGTAGTCTGGCCGTGCTGTGAACGCCATCTGAAGCCACGACTCCATCGGCTACAAGACGTTCTCCATCAATTTCGACACCCGCACAGGTCTCTTCTTCAAAGTACGATCTCACGCGGGTGCCAAAGCGGAACTTGATGCCGAGGGATTTGGCGTATTCAAAGATAGATAGTTGCAAGATACCCCGATTGGAATAAAGGACGGGGAAGCCGTCGAATTCGGCGGGTAGAGGGGGCTCGAGGATCTTGCGTCCTGTGTGGTTGAATAATGTCATGTATGTTGGGCGTGCCGAGTCGCAGATGGCTTGAGAGAGTACGGAGCCCCAGTTTGCCATTATGCGCGATGCGTTGGATCCGACTTGGATCATGTCTCCTGGATTCAGGTGAACAAATGTACACGTGATGACCCGTTTAGATAGAAAATGGAAATGGAAATATAATGTAATGCATACCTTGCGTAGTCAACTTCCTCGTTGCTTCAAGCACCTCTACTTCGAACCCTTTCCTCGTCAACTCGATGGCGGTAGCTAATCCAGCATATCCGCAACCAACGACGATGATGCGCCCCCTAGGCTTGCCATCTGTATTCTTTGATCCCATGTTCGAAATGTTACTGCTACAGGTACCTTGACTGCAGGTGCGTGCTTCGACCTGGCTTGATAGGTTGATAGGATAGGCGGATTTACCCGGCCCTTAACTATCGAGTCAATATCTGTATGCGAGCGCAAACTAAGCCGGCTGAGCCATGCTAGTTGCTTTTTATCCGGTCACGGCCCGAATCTGGGGAAACGATAAATGGCCACGGGATAAGTGTGGTTAGTTAAATCGACTCGTACGAGCAGTCGTCTAATCTGGGAAATCAGGGATAGTATCCCTGCTATGGATCGGTATCGGCTTCGGACAACAATCAATAGCCGGAAAGGCCGGCTAGGATGTAATGTAGCCGACTCCGAGATAGTGTGACGAACTCTCTAGATGCATTGGAATGGCATTCATATCCACTTTCCTAACGTCGAATATCCAACCACGAATTCATCTTGTTCATTACCACCCCCTTATATCTCTCTCAAGGCAAAAAATCAAATCCAATATAATCAAACATGGTCGCAGACTTCGACAACCCGACAGCGCAGGTCCTTGCACCTAGCAAACTCGCCCACGTAGTCCTCCGAACCAACAACTTCACCCCCATGGTAAAATTCTACACAGACTTCCTCGGAGCCCGCGTTATCTACTCCAACGAATTTCTCGCCTTTCTGACATACGACGAGGAGCACCACCGCATAGCCATCGCTAGCGTGCCCGGAACCCAAGCTAAGCAGACGACAACGTGTGGATTAGAGCATATCGCATTTTCCTTTGATTCCCTGACCGACTTACTCCTAGCCTATCGCCAGCGCAAACAGAAAGGCATAGAGCCCCTCTGGCCCGTCAACCACGGCCCCACTACTTCTATATATTACAAGGATCCGGATGGGAATATGATTGAGACACAGACGGACAATTTCGAGGATCCAGATGAGGCGACCAAGTTCATGATGTCGGAGGCTTTTGAGCAGAATCCGATTGGCACTGATTTTGACCCTGAGGAGTATATTAGGCGCCTGAGGGAAGGGGAAGAAGAGAACAGGCTTAAGAAGAGGGTTGAGATTGGGCCAAGGGGGATTCCTGTGTTTGCTTGATGGGCCGGATGCGGATAGGGGTAGGGTATGGATGGCATTATGGTGGTTGTCATGTGATGCGATGCCATGGTGGGTGAGCCAAGTGAAGTATCAATACTCGCCAAGAAAGTCTGGGATGCAATCGTCGAGCCAGGGAGTCGGTATCAGGGTACTGCATTGCTCGAGGTCCATTTCGAATAGCGTCGATGCATAACCCTGAGATTTACGTTAGCATTCTATAACATACATCCTACCACATCGGTCTACTTGCATCCTTGAAATAGCCCTCAGATGTGCCGAGTGCATATTCGTGTTCGGTACCCATCATGTCAGCATCTTGACCCATCCCCCCAGCTCTATTCCAAGTATTCGACACCTCATTAGCCAACTGCGATGGATCAGTCGTCTTAGCCTTCGTCGTGGCCGATCGCGCGAGGCTGACCAGATCCTTGGCGAATGGAAACGAGATCTCGTGTCCCGTTACGAATTCCAGGCGTAGGAAGTGCGCAGCTCCGAGTTCCATGAGCGTGAGATCGGATTGCGCGCGTGGGTGGGATGGGCTCTGGAGGATGTGGATGAATAAATTGATGAGTGCGTATATTGGGCCGTGGAACCCCACACTTCTGATATCAGCAAAAAGTGCATTATATCGTAACATATCATCATAGGCGGACAGCATTCATGTACTCACAGTATAGAAGTCGTAGCATCCAAGCGCAAGAATTGCGTCGCAAGAATAGCATCCCTCGCCGTCTGCGCAACAATTTCCGTCGAACTCTGTATCTGGCTCCTCAGCGTCTCTTTAGCTGCCGATCCCAAAATTCGCTGGGACCATGGATTTGTGAGTGTGGTGTGTAGATCGAAAAGTGCGGTGTAATATGCCATTCGAATATATATCACCTGCTGCAATGTCAAGTCTGTCCCCGTCTTGCAGTTCTCTACTGGAACGTCGAAGTCGACATATTGCTGGAGAAATTCTTTCAATGAGTCAAGAGAGGCGCTGAGCTCTGAGATTGTGCGGGCTAGGATGTCCGGAGGTTGATTTAAAGCTTCTGATAACCTTTTCGCAATACGTGATACTAGTTGCGCGTGTCTAGTGAGCGCAATCGCATATGGCGAAGACGACGTTTCTCGTGCGGAGTCGGCTTGCGGTAGCCGACAATTGATGAGCTCGTCGTCTATCATCTAGTAGAGCGAAGTCAGAGCATGAAATAGAGGTCATGTGATTAGAGTACGCAACATACCGAGGGACGTCCCGAACGTGAAGTGCAGACCTTCTCGAGACAGTAATTTGCCCAGAAGATGTTATTGCGCTGTATCCGTTCGTCTCGGTGGATATTCCAGGACAGAATTGGTTGACGGTGAAGGCCCTTGGAGTACGCCAGTCTCATGGCAATTGTGGATAACATATACTCGAGACAAGGGTTCCCGAGACTTTCGGAGAAATACGCCTACATTTACAAATCAGAATGGTGGTGGTGACTAGCACATGTCATGGGTATGTTCACCATTATCGTAAATGCTTGGACGGCCATGAGCGAGGTCCGGAAATAGAGTAATTCTGTATGGACGGAAAGGCTGTTGGAGAAGAATGACCATGCGCTTTGATATGCGTCGTTGAAAGTGCCGGCTCTCGTTAACTCGATGCGAGCGCCTGACGCGTATATGGCGTTGCGAAGCGCATACCATGCCGGCTCGTCTTCGACTACATGTCCAGATTGCTGGGCTTTGAGTCTAGCCTCGAACCAGCTCCTGTTTACGATCTCAAACGGGGCCTCGCGCGCATGTTCGAAATACGCTTGAATCATTGTATGAGCGTCCGGCTGAGAGTCTGTCGGGGCAATCTCACCTGTACTAAACCTACTAGCCGTCTCAATGCTCGGTTCTGGCGTTCTAGCCGAGGACAGCTGTCTCTCTATCTTCAGTCGCCTAGTAATATCTCTTGTAAGTGTCATGGCAGACTCGGCGAAGTTGATATTGCCAGTCTTCTCAATGACCCATTGGATTCCAGGTCTCGAACATACGGAGATGAACGTTCGCGGACCATGATATTCCCAATTTGACTGACACTGTCAGCTTTGCCATAGAAGGCCAAATTCTACGGAGGAGACGAGGCTGCTTACCTTCTCGCCAGAGTAAATACTGTTGTTGTCGTCTGGCGAGGGCACTATCTCATTGGTCGGGGTGCCTTCAGCCTCGTGGGCTGGAACAGCAGAAGCAGTGCTTGCATCATAGGATTGATTTGTTGGGAGCACGGGGATATGCTGCCTGGGAGAGTTGTCGTGCTGCAGAAACGTTGAGATGGGTCGGTCATGGAGCGAGGGCGTAGGCGCAAATTGGAAACCATCTGTCGTCGAAGACAGGGGCATGGGCATTGGCATGGGCATGGGCATAGGTACTTCCTGAACCTGTGGCTGGATATGAGTCTGATCAACCAATTCGACCTGAGCGTCATTTTGCACTGAGGGTGTCGTTGTCGGGGACTTTGGAAGCTGGCCCCCATTTCTGATAAAGGCGCGTAGATGGCTCAAGTTCTGGTCTCCCGGGTTGTTGGGGGACGATGTCTTCTCCGCTGATTCCAACATGGCTTCGATGCGAGCCAGACGTTCTGCAACAGCACTGCTATCTGCCTTCCTCGGACGGCCCCCTCGTCTGGTAGCATACTGACACATTTCGTCATGTTGGACGCAATTCTTGCAAGGGTTGTCGCCATCACCTACGCGATACAAAGGGGGTGTGAGCAATAATAATATGAACTCGAGGATTAGAGCGAAATTATTAACGAGTTTGATTGGGATAAGAGAAAGGAGGGTACGGGATTGAACTTGGGATTACACGCACAACGAATCTTTTTGGCGCGGCAAAAGTTGCACGCGATTGGACGCCTCGGTCTGGAGACAGCAGCTCGAGATTCGGCCATATTGCATGATATCCCAATGTACGGACGACATACACTACAAAATCCTGTTCTCTATGGATTCGAGGTCAGAGTCGGGTCGGTCGTACCGAGTGGAGCCAAATAGTGTGGTGTTGTATAAGAGGGTCCGACAAACATGGGCTTGAAGGATATCTGTTGGGCTACCACTTGTTTTCCCTTCCCCGCTGCACAGCCAAGAAAGCTATGCAAGGCATCGTATTTGGGCAGGATTTGGATGCGGGGAAATGCGGGGGTTAGTCTGGGGTTGGTTGGCGGATGTGAAGGAACTGTTGAGGCTGGTAGTTGTGCACCTCGGTCACTACCCACGGTCATGTAGGTCATAAACAGCCAATCCTAAGCGAGCTATATGAGTATGGTATTGCATAGTACTGTTTTCTAAAGTAATTCTATCACTTGATAACATATTATACTATACATGTCTGTTGTTCATAGTTTATAATCACATCTACGGCTCAACTAACCCAACTGAAATCTATTCATTCTACTTGAGCACTCGAACACAAGATGAACTAGTCTTCAGACGGGACTAAGCCATGAAAGAGTATTTCAATTATTGAAATCTTCTTTTTCGGATCCGGAGCACGAAGGGGCCGGATCAACTACCTCGGACCAGGTCGGAAATTCACCGGCCCGGATCCGGAGCTTGACCGGTCCGAATAGAAAACCCCGAGGCAATGATCCACAAGATGTACTTGACTACCCTCAAACTGTATAGTGTGTGTGTCTCACGAATTCCTCGGACTATAGACGATCGCTCGCTAGGACAAAGGTCGAGACCGAATAACTGCAACAGCTCTTGATTGATCTACAGCTTCGCCAGTTCGCCCCGGTGCTCTGCCACCGCAGCAGCCTCAATATCCAAGAACTTCTCGTAGATGGGAAGACACTCTGGATTAGCCACAACCGTAGACTCAGCCTTTCGTCCACTGATGATATGCTTGACCAGAATCTCCAGCTTCTTCCCCACGTGGGAGTACGGAATGTCGCCGACGTAGAAGACGTGTTTGGGCACGTGTCGCTTGCTCAACACTTCTCGTATCTTGTCACATATCTTCTGCTTGAGGAGGGGTGTTTTCGCCTTCCCTGGTTTGAGCTTGAGGAATAGGATGACGGTCTCGTCGCGATCTTGTGCTCTTCTTTGTCCTGTGCAAATGGAGTCCTCGACGTCTTCAAAGAGTCGAATGATGTTGTAGATTTCGGCAGATCCAAAGCGCACGCCTGCTGGGTTCAGAACTCCGTCGCTGGGATCATGTCAGCTTTTCTATCACGTAGGAGCATAGTGGTGCTTTGTAGACATACGACCGCCCTAGCATCTGTATACCCTTCGTTGATGTACTGATTCTAATCAAATCGCCCTGAGTCCAAACGTTTGGAAAAGTAGAAAAGTATGCATCGTGATATTTCTTCCCACCTTCTGCACCCCAGAAAGAGATGGGTTGGCTGGGAAATGGCTGTGTACAGACCAGCTCCCCCGGCTCGTTGCTATGCTCTATGGTCCGTCCTTCGGCGGACAGAGGGTCATACACACCCACAGCCATTCCAAGAGATTTGCCCGTGATTTCGTCGGCGTGCACCGGCATGAGTGAATTGGCTGTCACAACTACCCACAAGTCAGCTCCTTTCAATTGAACTTAGCAACGTTCACATACAAGAGCAGGCGCAATCGGTGCCGCCGCTCCCGGAGATTAGCTGCACGTTCTTCGGAAAACCAGTGTTATAGAACCACTGTGCAACGTCTGAAGGCAAAACAGACCCTGTCGAGGTGACTTTCCGAAGGGCTGTGAGGTCGAGCTCCTCTCCTACGGCTGTCAGTACATCGAGCAACGACTAGTGGTTAAGTGAAATTGACTTACTAGGCTTGATCTTGCTGTCCATAAGATCAGTCAAGTATTTCGCCGAAGTCCCAAATACCGTGACCCTGGACCAGTCAGCAGAGTAATGATTCGTATAGAGGTCCGTATAAGTACCTTAATTTCGAGAGGAGCTTTGGCAGAAATCCCACTCCCGGGTAGACTGGAGATCCATTGAGAACAACTATTGAGGCGCCAGTGCTCAGAGCTGTGAGTAAGAACGCGAACATAATCCAAGCTGTCTGTTGCATCGCTACATCAGTATATGCAACTTGCGTACTGTAACTCAGGGCATACCGTAGTATATTGAAAAAGAACATCGCCAGGCACTACGCCGATCTGGAGGATGTAATCCTTCTTGATCTGTAGCATGACGCCCTGCAGATTATTGTCAATCAGCCATTCTAACTACTGTTGAGGAAGACCTACCCCCGCACTATGCAAAATGCATTTGGGAACCCCAGTCTAAAGCACATCAGCCATTCAAGAACCACAATCAGTAGGAAGTAAACTCACAGTCCCAGAGGTATAGAAAATAAAAGCCGGATGCGAGAAAGGAACCTGTTCAAACTCCAACCGTCTACCTTCCCCCTTCGCCGTAAAATCCTCCAAGCCAATCGCCTTAGGAACTCGATTTTCCAACCCCGTTCCACTAGAGTTGAGAACGATATGTTTGAGACTCGCACCCCCAGCTATCTTCTCACCCCAGGTCCGGATGGTCTCGGATAAATCGCGCACCTTCCCGTTATACACCACAGACGTGTCCGTAAACATCAATTTCGGATCAATCTGCAGTACGCGATCGAGGATACCCTGGGCGCCGAAATCGGGAGATATGGAGGACCAGATGGCGCCGATTGATAGCGTTGCTAGAGAGAGGGAAATGGCGAGCCCGGAGGTGGATATGACTGCAGCTACTCTGTCGCCTTTGCCAACACCATGCGCTCTCATTGCACCGGCCAGCGCTTCCACTTGGACATACAGTTGGTCCCACGTCACAGTTTGCGCGTCTAAGGAGCCTTCAACCACATCGTATATAGCGACGGCCGATGGGTCTCGACTCTGGAGCACGCTTCCGGCAAAGTTGAAGCGTGCTTCGGGGAAAAAGTTTGGGCTTGGAAACATGTTTCTGTGCTCCTATGACTTGTTAGATCTTTCTCCAGGAAATGGCTACATGGGGGGTTCTCATATCATATACCTTCTCGAAAGCTCTCAATGGGGCTTTGGTAGCGCCCATATCCAGGAAATTGAAGAGCTCTAACCAGAACGTATCCGCTGTGGACGGATTGACAGACCAGCCATGGATATCGTGATATGTTTTCAGTCGCAATGCATGTTTTGCGTTGACTTGGTCTCGAAACTTTGCGAGAGGCGACTCTGTTACGTCAAAGGTTGATGGGGTCCATATTATGGGATTGTTGTCTTTCGCCATGTTTTGGGAGGTGAACGGGCTTGGGCTTTGGAGACGTTGCCGACAGTCAAGCACTGGTTTCGTTGTGGAAAAATGTAGAGCAGGGTCGCAGCCATAAATCGCTTGAGAAGCTTTCGCTGCTTGTTCTGATCCGGCACAAACGGATTACGGAATGCCGGGGCATGACCTTCGCCGGAGGAAACGAAGCACAGATGTTGGATGGATGCACCGCTTAAGCTCGGTCAGAAAATCCTCGGCAGAGGGAACGGCAATAGCTGGTTTAACCAGATCGCTTCGACGCTTCCGAGTAGTATTTGACTGCATGATTTAATGTGTTCTACATAGATATCTAGATCAATTCCGGACTTTGAAATGTTTACATAAAAACAAACAAAAGTAACGATATCTACATAATTTTATACATGGGAAATAGGCAGTAGAAGCGATGATAGTACGCGTGACATCAAAAACTCCAGAGGCCTCTATTCCGTTGTTACTTCATTACCAATGAAACATATGAGGAAATGTTACTGTTCTGTCACGTGTATCTTGCGAACCAGACATTTAATAGTTAGATAACCCGTCGTGCTTTTATGGACGCCTAGGGAACAAGTTCGCGATTTTGACCGATCCTGCTGCCGGAAGTACGAACTGAAAGAGATAAATTAAAACAAGAGCATAATCTATCCTCGAGACGGTCTCTCAGCATATGTATGTTGATCCTTGCCACCGCTATCCACATTCCTAGTATTTCGATACCTCGCTCAGCCATTTGACAGCTATACCACACTTTTTCTCGGATTTTCGGCCATAATACATATATTCATGACCGCTCCCGTGAAATTGTTCTGTCATTAGACTATCTCAATTTTTCTAATACTGGTCTAAACTGTACTGTGCCTCCTAAGTACCACTGAGGAGGGCGCTCTGTTAGAGTGTCGAGTCAGACATCAAAGCTACAGGCTAGGCAGATCTGATTTAGAAGCCAAAAACATTATTAAAAAGAACAGAAGTCATAGAAGTCAAACCCGCTCTTTCTAGATATCAGAACTATACTATTCCACCGATCCATAGAATGTCCTTGATCACTGCGCTGTATATCCACTGTATCACGATTAGCTTGCGCACATGCCGAATTGCTACGAACGTGCTCACCCATCTACGAAGAGGCTAGTCCCCGTCATGAAACTGCTCATCGGAGACGCCAGAAACACGATAGCTTCGCCAATCTCGGAAGGATCTGCCAATCGTCCCATGGGAACCTTTTCGATTTCCTTTCGCATGATGTCGCTCTCTGTCACTGCAGATTGAAGCGCCCCTGTTTTCACATACCTGGATCAAATCAGGTCAGAAAACGTGAAATGTGGATATCAAGGGGACAGAGGGGAAATGGTGTACCCTGGGCAAATGGCGTTTATTCGGATGCCATCTTTGGCGTAGCAGTTTGCGTCCTAGAAGGTTAATTTAGTATATTGATTTGTTTGGCGGCTTCGGCAGAACTCGTACATTTCGCGTGATTGCTATTACTGCGTGTTTACTGCAGATAAGACGGATCAGCGACGCGTTCGGTGTGATTCTCACAGAGTGGGGCTATCGTCAAGTCCACCATACATACCTAGCATTATATGGTCCAGCGGGCGTCGAAGCATTCGGGCTGATGTGACCAAAGATAGATGACATGTTGACGATGACGCCTCGACTTCCCCCTCGCGGGCTACACGTGATTATTATCCGGAGATGCATTCGAGTGGAGAGAGCAACTGTACCCTTCATCGATGATATCTTGGCGGAGAATGTGCTTGATCTCTTCTCTTTGACATATCCAGAGCCCGATTGAGTTTACGTTCAAGACCTTTTGGTATTCTTCAACGGATATATCTGTTGATGGCGCGATTGGGCCTGCAATGCCGGCATTGTTCACAGCAATGTCGATCCTACCGTACGATTCTATAACCTCATCCATAGCTTTAACAATAGAGGTCTCATCTCCAACATCAACATGAACGATCAGCGTCGCGATACTGCTATTGACCTCTCGTACGGCTGCTGAAACCATTGCTTGCGTTTCTTCCAGGCTTTCAACGCTGATGTCAAGAAGCGCAAGTTTCTGGACTCCATGACGGGCCAAAGAAAGGCTTGTGGCCCGACCAATACCTGGATAGCGATCTTCTTAGCATCATGCTTCAGAGGTGTTATGAAGCTCATACCTGAGCCTGCCCCTGTGACTAGAGCAACCCCTTGGAGAAGACGTGTCATATTCTGAGATAGGCGAAAGATATGTCAGGAGACTTCAGAAACTACGCCGTGGGATATGCAGTAGAACTTCGGCACCTTGTATTGTCCCAAGGATCCGTGTCCGGGAATGCCGGCCCGGGTTGCTCGCGTTGGTCGCTGGGTCTTCACCTCTTCCGATCTTCAGGGTTTGATGGCCTGTAATCCACGTGGCAGATGAAGTCCGCTGCAATTGTTAACGATATATTGATTCTACTCATTCCAGATTGATTCAAACGGGTAGGGTGGATTGTAGCGGTTCAATCAGTGCCGTTTTTTCATTTGGTCTACCTGGACGATTGGCAATGAACCTTCTAGACTCGGGTGTCGTATCAATGTACGCACATTGAGTGTAATACCGTCCAGCAATGTTCATTGTTTTTCTTCGTCGCTTACTTGAGTTGCCAATCCTAGGTCCGCAATGCTGATAAGCCTCTCGGAGAGCCCAGGACATTAGGCTAATGAGAGTAAATCAATTGAAGCCTTTAGCGAACCCCGCAAGTGCAGAATATTAAAATTATTGCAATCGACAAAAAAATACAGAATAATGCTATGTTATTGAGGCCCAATTTTCAAGGATTGTAGTGGATGTGAACCTTGATTCAAGATCCGGAGTTGGTGGCCGCTGGTACCCCGAGGTGTCTCCACATTCCCGCCTTTAGATCTCGGCGTACCCCATCTTCAGTTCCGCCATGGTCTTTTGCACTGCCCTGTTCGGTGTGTGGGGAGCAATTCCGGCGTCGGAAAACATAAGTATCTGTGAAAGCTGGTCGTCCTCTAGCTAGCGTTCACAACTCAACTGCTTGGACGATTGGAAAGCCTTTTTGAACCCCGCATTCGACATAGCCAGCTCATCAATATGGCCGAAGTCGTCCAATCTAAGAAGGGCAAGGATGAATGGCATTATCTGGTAGAAGCCTGTTCTGTGCATACACCAGTAGTCTGGGACTGATGTAAAACGTGGACAGGGAGATCTTACCACCCTAGACAATCTCCATTCAACCCTTGTCTTCCCCATGAGCCCCTATCACGATCCGGCGCTCAAGAAGGAGGAGGAAGAGATCTTTGATCACTATGTAAGATGGCAAGAATTCAACGATCATAGATTCGCCACCAACCCCGAGGAGGGCGCGACCTTCTACGACTGTCCTAATGTCTTGTACTATGATTTGATGGGTCTCATTCCACGTGAGATTTTCCCAGACTCGCACTTAGACTAATTAACAGCTTTCAAGGTGGGAAATTCGAAGACCATTTCTACCATATCGGACGTGAGTATCGCTGAGATGAAGACCGATTTCGAGATACTGACTTCCCGAAGCATATTTCGCAAAATCGACAATAGGCTATAAGAACATGGAGGTCATAGCCACAGCACCATCTTGGGGATTCGTCAATATGGACCAGGTAAGCCTTGCGACAACTGCCCCTCGCATCCCATCCCATCGCTAACCACGTCAATGATCTAATTAGCACTACTACGGCACATCTACGGACGGACATGACTTCGATTTCAAGTTCCGCTACAGTGGATTCTTGCATAAGAAAGATGGGAAGTGGCAATGGATCCAGGAGCACGTTTCATTCCCGGCAAACATTGCGACGAGGAAGGCGGACTTCACGCTAAACTCGGATGCCGGAGAGAATTTGAGGATGAGGGATGAAGATAATGTCAAGAGAGATGATCAAGCTGGTAATTTGAAAAAGGCGCCTAAGCATTCATCCACTTGAATATGCTAGATAGTCTTCTTATCAGTAAATTGCTGGATTTGTCGGGCTTCGTAGTATGCGATTGTGATTCTGCAAGATTAATATCTAACCCAAGAAATACATGTCAGCCCTGAGGAGCTATACATATTCTTCTTCCAAAATAGATCTGCCATCATCACTTCTGGCTCAAAGCTTTCGCCCAAGGCGCACTATCCTAAAAGACGTCTTAGCCCACGGCCATAGAAAAGGGTTGCATATTACTTACCCCCCAAACCTTATAGAGAGCCCCCTTAGGTTTGGTCTTAGTATCCCCTTCAAACTTAATCTGTGCGATGAAGTCCTCGACTACTTTATTTCCGTTCTTCAAGTCGGCCGTGAGCTTTCCCAGCAACATTATGTCGCTATAGCTAGAGTTTCCAGCGTAGATCTGAATAACCTCGTGTTTACGATAGTCAATGGCATTCCAAGCCGCCTTGCGACTCTCAATTATAGCTGTGCGGAGAAGGCTCAGCCTAGTAACAATGGACGCAACGGCAGCGCGCGGTGCTCACCTGCACTTCCTTCGACCTTGCCGTGTAGGCCATAGACGATAGCATCGGCCGTGTATAGATCGGCTAACCTTACACCGGAGTCTGGCGACTTTGAATCAACTGTTTCGAAAAGGGAAGCTAGCCAAGTCTTCACTCCGTCGGGTACGGGTAGGTCTGCGGGCCAAATAGTATTTTGAAGTGCCATTTCACTCCCCACGTTCCTTTTGATGTATCCAGTAGTCACGGAATGTGGAAATGTACTAGACAGCCGAGTTCTGATGGGAAGCAACAGTCTAGTAGATTTCGTGCAAATTAGGCCTCGGGCAACGGAGTTGATAAACAATAGAGACCAAAGCCAATATAAAAGTCGTGTTGTGGGTCCCGGAACCGGCTTACTCGAACAATACGTTCGGCTTGTACGTTACCTTACCCGATCAGCAGCCAATAATGTTAGTAGAATCCCTCCGTAGGTCGCCCGGACTGTTTGCCACATGGTAGCATTTCCGCAGAGATTCTGCCGGATTTTGTCAGATCAGCCAAAAGGTGAGCGTATCCGGGACAGAACTTTCAACTGCCGAGTCTTGACAGGGGATTTCCTTACGTGGGATGCTAATCGAACCATCGACTGGGAACTTTACGATCCTCGACCCGAGGTGGAAGTGACATCAACCTCGATTCTGCCCCCCTCTGAAGCAACAGACGACAAAGCGTTACAGTCGGCTTACACCAGACACCCAGCAACGCTCACCAACAACATGGCCGGGCAAGAAGACATTCATTCCCTCGGGAATGATACTATACTCATCGCGGGCGGCGGCCCAGTGGGGCTCATAGTAGGCACCGTTCTTGCCCAATACGGAGTCAAATCCATAATTCTCGAGCGGAATCAATCGACGACAAAGTAAGCAAGTGACATATCTCGCTCCCAGACAAGCCGACTAATTCAATTCAAGATGGCCAAAAATGGACCTCACGAACGTGAGATCGATGGAGCTTCTGAGAAAGCTCGGCATTGCAGACGACGTCCGGAAGATTGGTAACTTGACATCATGAATTGATATTTCGTATATTCATAAGCAATCGGCTCACAGTTCTAGGCGTACCATCCACGACTCCGTATAATGTGTACATGACATCCGGCCTGCATAATGACAGGCCCATCACCAGCTGGGAGGCCCCGAGCGTAGACGCCTTGAAAAAAACATATCGCGAAAAGAACGACGGCAGTTCTCCACAGGAACCGTGGCAACGAGTGTCTCAGGCTGTCTTCGAGAAGTATCTCAAGGCGCGCTGTGATGAGAACCCGTTGATTGACTGCCGCTTTGGCTGGAAGGTCGAGAAATCGGTCGAGTCTGCTGATGGTGTCGTCGTTGAGGCTACCGAACTCTCCACGGGTGAAAACAGTAGATTCTTCACGAGATATCTGGTGGCATGCGATGGTGCATCGAGTCGAGTTAGACGGGATATGGAGATTCCGTTAGATGGGGGACCAGTGTAAGATTTCTTCCAGCAAGATCGAATGAGCTCTTTTCGCGGGATGCTAACCCTGTCTCTATTCAAGCTCCGGCTATGCTCTTCTGGTGCACTTCAAGTCACGAGATCTGAAGAAGTTGTTCAAATTCGGCAGGTTCTGGCATTATTTCATCTTCGGTGAACAGGGTCTCCATGCAGCTGCCATCTGCCAAGATGACGATCAGATATTTACAACTCATTTGCTTCTTCCTCTAGATGCTGATCACGAATCTATCGAGTCTCACGATGCTGTGTATCGTGCTCTGGGCGGAATGGGAGATCCGTATAAGATTGAAATTGATGAGATCCTGGTTAGATCTGCGTATAGGCATAGTATTGCCGTTGCGAGAGCGTATCGTAGCCCGTTGGGTAGGGTGTATCTTGCAGGTGACTCAGCGCACCAAAACATACCAACAGGCGGATATGGGATGAATATGGTATGGCATTCCATCCATTACTTGAGGCAAAACGCTCAAATAGTTGATAAGAAGGCGCTGATCATTTAGTAGGGTATAGGCGATGCTTTTGATATTGCCTGGAAGCTAGCTACAGTGATACAGGGAAAGGGCGGCGAAGCCTTACTCGACTCATACGAGCAAGAGAGAAGACCAGTCGCTCTGATGTCTGTAGAGCGCTCTGGCGTCCACATGCAAGCCCACATGGCAATGAGCGAATTTCTAGCCAATGATCCACATCTGGTAGAACAGGACTCGCCAGAGGGACACGACTTGCGCATCAGAGTTCATGAACATTATCAAAAGCATAGTGGAGAGAATACTGATTTTGGAATTGAAATGGATCATCGGCACAAGTCTGCTGTCTATCCACCTCCAGCCAAATCTGACAGCGAAGCTCCATCTTGGAACCCAGCGCACTACACACCAAATACGTGCATTGGTTCTAGAGCACCCCATGTATTCCTCAAAGATGGCTCTTCGATCTTCGACCACTATGGACTGTATTGGACCTTGATACAATTCTGCGACCCGGAGAGTACGGCGAGTGCGCCCAAAGCTCTTCTGGACGAGGCAAAGAAAACCGAAATGCCACTGAAGCACGTAGTCCTCGCCGGAGAAGATCATGCGAAGAGAATCTGGCAAGCACCACTAGTTCTAGTTCGTGCAGATGGGCATGTAGCATGGCGAGGGCATCAGACACTGGATACTGCTGAAGCTAGGGAGATCATCAAGATCATTACCGGAAGGCACAAGAATGAAGCAACCAAGGGAAAAGACGCAGAGCATCATTCGACGCCGTTTTCTGCTACTGAGGAGATGGGGAGTCAAGTGCACGAGTACAAGTTGGAAAAGATGGGGGCTATGCAGATGTAGACGCCAAAGACAGGTCTCGTTTCCGAAGACCTACGGAGTTCCTGATTTCATTTTCAAGAAACAAGTAGAAGTAAGCATATCGAGAAGAAGCATATAGAAGCAGCTCAATCCCATAGATTCGCTCCTGATTCCGCTTGCTTAGTTGCTCTTAGGTCATGATAAGCCACGATTTTAAGACTCAATGTCCAATTCATGCTCGCTTTGCTATTCGGAAGAGCCTGCCATAGTATGAACGTTCCTTTTCTCCTTTAACTTAACCCTTGTGCTTGCCTTCGTTAGCCGTCTAAATTTACCTTGTCTTTAGTAGAGTTATCAATACTAAATGAATTATTTTGCATCTTCCCATCTCTCTATTCACTTGATTCCCACCAAATCATTAAAATAGAACTGATTCCATGCTGAAGGGGTTTCTTGAACAAATTTTGGTGGTGTTGTTACCAATTTAGCATGCCTTGTAGAGCTGTGGGACACGGTTTACTGTAAATGTCAAAAGTAAGACTATGTACCATAATGATGATAACACAATGTTGACAGTTCTTTCGCCATCATCATTGTAACCGTCGTCGTCGCCCCGTGATCGTTGTTGTCCCTTACGGACATCCGGAGCAAGATTCGGCCCGAACGTGCGCCGAAGAGTGCGCCACCACCTCCAATTCCACGACCATAGACATAAACACTTATGAAACGGTCGATGATCGACTGTTACTAGAGCCGTGTAATTCCGGCACCGAATACCTCCACAGGCTCCGACGTTGTACGAATGTAACGGCCCATCAGCCTTGTGTCATGAGGCGGCTGACCTACGGTTCATAGGGACACTGCTCTGGATGTTGGATTTGAGTTTGATTTATCATTGTGGCTGTGAAATACTGAAGACTATTCGACCAGTTATGAAGCTCTGTCGCTCTTGTGCAAGACTTGATTCTATCAAGAAAAGCCCATGTCTGAAGAGAAGATACCATGAACCCTTCCACTCACACAGCACCGAATATCATGACCGACCAAACCCTCATAGGCTTTCAGATAGCCATGCTCCAATGGCCTGGACAGCCTACCATCCGGCCTGCCAATGAGGTCTACGACACAGAGTCGTTCAAAATGCCCTTCGCAACATTCCCTTTCGACGATCCTCCCCACGTGTCTGGGAAGGCTGACAACTCTCCTCCCTTAGTCTCTCCCTCAAGCGAGAGGTCCAGTCCCAAGAATCGGAGTCTTCTAGGGAGACGTCATCGGGCAAGCGCTGCCTGCTTGAGTTGTCGCGAGCGAAAGATTCGTTGCGATGCAGTGATTCACGGAGCACCATGTACAAACTGCAGGCTTGACTCTTCCAAGTGTGTTCTAGCTCGAGATCGAAAGGCGCTTCGAAGGTCCGTGACATTCTTTCCCTTCCTTCTGCTGGGTACTCTGGCCTGGCCATGAAGTTGGACTGGCAGGGAGGGTTGGATTCGTGCGAAGACCAATGAAAGAAATTGCCCTAATGATCTAGTACTTCAAGTTGATGGATCAATGCGCGAGTTTACTATCGAGCTTTTCCGTATGTAATATATTCTTGGAACTTGTTCTTTCATCACGAGGAGTAGGAGTATGGAACGGAACACTAAATAGGAAAATATTTTCTATCTCAGTATTACTTGTGGGTCACTTCTAGGCCTGTGAATGAGAAGGTTGATTATTAGGTGAGCCCCAAGCATCTCAATACGTCGGAATAGTGCGACAGATAATGTCAATCCTTTGCTTCCCATCCTCGTCACGCAACAGTCACTATGTGATACACCTCGAGGGTGAGTTCTCGACATGCATTACTACACATTAAGTATTAAGTTGCCACACATCAAGTCTCTAGAAGCGACACCACATAGCTAGTGCAATTTGTCCTGTTCTCCTAACGACACAACCTGTCAGTCTTCCAAGACACTATTCGGTTCAAAGTTCAAAGTTTGTTCTCTTTCGACTGTGAGTCACCAGACGAATCGCAAGTCTCCTCTTCCATATAATCTCTGCGAACAGCTCGCAACAAAAAGTACGCATCGCCCATAAACTGGAGGCCGAAAATAACCAGGGGGACCCAGAACCCAAGGGCGCCATTCCAAGCAAAGACACCGTCCTGAGTGGCATGCACTGCTATAGATGTGCAGAACGCCAATGGCGCGAAGAAGTTGAAGATGGCCATTGACGGCGGATACAATGGGTGCACCCTGGTGTCCCTCAAGATAGCCCACGACCAAGCCCACGACATGGGCAGGAAGGATTGAAAAGGCATGATGGCGAACAGCCAAAACATGTCATTTGCCAGCACGAGATTTTCCGGATCGCGATCCGTGCGATACGCGCAAACTGCTAGTTGCATCGCAGGCAGATAGAAACCGATTACTGATGCGATGCCCGACGCGAGTTGCAACTGGGGCAGAACCCATGGGATGTTGGGGATACGGCGCATCTGATCGGATATAGCGACTGTGTAGAGGATGAAAAAAGTTCCTGCAAACATCATGAGGATGCTGCCTGCTTGCATGCCCCTTTCATGGCTTTGGTAATGTGAGAGGAGACGTTCCCCGGACCAGCGTGGATCTAAGGGGGGGAGCAGGCTGGATGCAAGGAATGCGGCGAGGAAGAGACCACCGGTTATGAGGCCACTCGCAGCGCAGATATAGTGCACGTTTTTGGGTTTGAGGGCCCCGGTGGTGACGAGTTGTCGGAGATAGTTGTCGAGTGCTGTGGTTTTCGCCATTGTGGTTTGTTGTTCTAGGTTGTGAGGTATGGTATGATCACGAACAAAGTATCATCGCTCGAATTGATTTATCAATGAGTTCCAAGAATACCCGTATCCAATGAGGTATGCTTCATATTCGGCCCGGACCCTTACCGGAGTTTTTCGAATAGAAGAATACTATGGCTTGGCATTATTGGCAAGGAAATCTCCGGGGAAGGCGCCCATTTGGTATATTGCTGGTGCAATATTGGCCGGCTCTAGGACGTGGTCGATGTCGATTCCCGGGGTTGGAGATATTCGGCAAGGGAGCCTTTGGGTATTCGAAACATCATATACCGAGAGACTAAGCGCGAGGTTGCGGGTCTGAGGAGGTATGGTAAGGGACTTGGATACGTAATAGAAATGCGATGTTAGAATCGGTGAGAGGTGACGAGGTAGATTGTGGAATAGACTTTGTCACTCATAGAGCATTATTGATAGTCGCATGGCATCCACATTGCCAGTAGCATAATCAACTGAGGCAGACTGAAAACGTAATTATCATCTCCACAGTCACTGTAGAACTTCAGTCCAAAGGTTACAAGTGGATTGTTTCCAAATCGATATCTGCAGCAATGCGCAGCTCTCATCACTGAACTGAGATAACGTCGTTTTGATTACCTGTCTTGTGTTAAGATTGTCTAGGGAAGCCCCTAGAATTAGGACACTCAATCGGGATACCGGACATAGACACGTGCTCTAGCATTCTCTTTGTGAGGTAAAGGATACGATCCTCGTAGAGATCAAGCAATCTATGACAAAGATTGAAACAGAAGCATGGTATCTTGCTCGGCTAGAGTTGAGATCACTCCTCAGACTGATATTCACGCGTAGGCATTGCGCAGGGCTTCATTTTGCCAGATAATGATGAAGATTTTCATTCTTTCCACCTCGAGATCTTGATTGCGCTTGATGAACCATGGGATGTACTACTTAGACATAACACAATACCGTCCTATTCCCTACGGGAAGGAGCAGTAGCGACAAAGTACGCAAGTAGAAAGTATAATTTAGAATGGACTCATGGAATGATGTCATTCATACATCAAGCGTAGTCCCACTAGCGTGAGTTACGGATCGGAATCAGTAATTTTGAGTCCACTAATCTGTATATTATCTGATACTTCACCCGCACAAAGTCATGTAACCTTCCACTCCTATCAGGCATGTTGTCTCTATTACGGATTCTAAAACGTGTCCAAACTCAAGCACCTACAGCAGAGAGAATTGATCATGTTCTAGTAGGCGTAGAAAGGAGTCCGACGAGGTTTGCACAGAGTTAACAGATTGGAACAGGCTGACTGACCGACACAAATTACGTACCCACATTTGAACAAGTACGTTTTACAACGTAAATCTCCGAGATCTATTCGTATTTCCACATGATTCTTAGTTCGCCGACCCCGCCTAGCCGACAACAATCGAGCTGCCGCCCCGAGATGCTATTCACCCTGAGTCCGCCTAAGCTAATGCCTTTTCCAATCCTCCCAGAGAGTCCGTCATAAAGCCAGCATAGAAGGGATCGAGGAACGCTATGCCCTCGGCATTGACCTCCTCCGCATCCGCAGTCCACGTGATATTCGTCCTATCGCCATCGGCCTTCAACTCCCATATGCCGAAGCTTCCCTTGGCGGGGATCTGGTCTGTATCCATGATTCGATAGGATATAATATGATTTTTGTGATCCAAGACCTCGAGTTGTTCCTTCACTTCCCCCGCAATTGTCATGAGGGTCCGGACTGAACCGATGCCTTCGCCATCAACGGCACACCGCTTGATGGACGGCATCCACGCCTTAATGGCTCCAAAACTAGATACCAAACTCCATACCTCGTCGATTGGATGGTTGAGAGTGCGTTTCTCAACGTGGATGGTTGTTCGCGACATGGATCTAGACTTGAGGCTTATACTGTGGTCGAAGCGTGGTACAACGAAGAGAATTTATTATGCGGGGGAGGCAGCCTGTGCAGCGAACAGGGATAGTTTTAGGGCATGAAGTAGATAGCTTTGGGGAGAATAGTTGGTACTTCAGATTTAGTTTTAGTAATATATAGCTACGAACTGTCGGGATGGTACGGAATGTAACCGGACCGAAGGGTGAACTAGCTACAACTCCGCCTAGAATGTGATAGAGTCTGTAAACGTTAGTAGGTACCCAAATAGGCGTTATCTATTGAAACATTATAATATTCTCATATCATGTTTGCTTTATTCCGATTGTGGCTATCCTGTTCTTCAAACTAAGATCTTTCAGATGGATCTTTTAGACGATCCTTTCAAAAGATCTGTAGAGAAGTATTACTTAAGTAACAGTCAATTGAAGGAAATGAATCCTGCACCTCACGCATTTGATCCAGACCCATCGTCGTGTTGGCAATTTATATAGCATTATCACTCCAAAACTAATTAGCCGAAAATCCATCGTTGACGATGCCATCAACCAAGAAACCCGGCGCTCTCTTCCCGGAGTGGAAGTTTGAAGTACTCTCATAGTCACCGAAACCATTATGCTCCTTGCCCTCGCCAACAGCCTTGAAACTGCAGAGTCGATCTACGCATGCAATATCTCGATGCCAGGAGACTGCGCCACGTGCCACGGGCGTCCAGTCCACTAGGTACTTCTCACCCGTGACAAGCTCTAAGTCTACTTTACCGCCACGGTTTATGAGTGAATCGTCTCCCACGTAAGTCGTAATGTCAATGTGCTTCGCCGATGTGACTTTGCCGTCTCGCACGACCCAGCCGAACTTGGCGTATCGGTCATCACTGCTATGCCAGGCTATGGCAAACATACTGAAGCCTGGTCCCGCAGTTCCTACGATCCATCGATGGGAGAGTAAGACGTTGCCCCACTCACGAGGGCCATATCCATGGTCTCGGATGCTGAAGCCATTGCGGATCTCATAGGTCTGACCTTTAATTGAAAGGGATCCAGTGATTGTCCCGGGTATGTCGAAGTGCGCAGCGGCAAAGTTGTCTTTTATAGCACTCTTCTTTGGAAAGCAATCCACATTGGGACCAGTATCTCGGTGAACTATGCGAGCTTTCAGGCCCTCTTCTGGCTCGCTGAACACCCAAATATGCTCGCCGTCCTTGTATTCGACTGTGCAAGCACCATCGCCGCTTCCATATCCACCTCCGGGAATTGCGTCCTCTTGTCGAAGTTTTTTCGCCTGTGTGCGTTTGAACATGCCAACTGGAGTCACAATACTGGACCACAGGACTGCAAGCCCGCCTTCATGGTTGGGCTCATGACCAAGGCGATGGAATCCGCCCACCTTATTATCCGGGTCCCACCACACCAGAACGACGCTGTCCTGCCAGTGAGGGTGGTCTGGCACTGGCTGACGAATGTTTGCCTCTTCTCCAAACTCGATAGCGTTCGTGATGATGGTTGGATGAGAACTGGTCGACATTTTGCCGGCAGAGATTTCGAAATAGGCTGTGATGTGTTGTCCAATGCTGATTTGCGGGATAAAGTTCAGAGCAAACCAAAGTGTCAATGAGTACAGCAGCAGTCGAGCACACCGATGAAGCAAGTGCAGCCAAACATGCTTTTATCTCCAAAACATTCTTCGGCTTTCCATTTTCAGTTCCGAAGACAAATGCGGATATAGAAAACCCCGGCCAGCCACTATCCGGTCCGATTCCGAGTTATGATATTCAGCGGGAATTCTGAAGGCTGATCCTACAAGGGTCCGGTGAGGGGTCCGGCAGATCTGTAGTCTATATATACTCTTCAGAAACGATGCAGTCTAGGCAAGCCTTGGAACAGGTTACTAATTCCAAGTCAGTACGAAATGAAAATCGTTCCAACACCAGTGTCACTCTCTCTCATTCTCCATTCCATCGACCACCTGATCCTTCCAGAGGTCACGTCGAAGGGTTTACAAGAGCAGATCAGCTATATTCGTCTCGCAGTAGCCGATTTACTCAAGCGCCATGGCCCTTTGATCGATTCACTCCATCAGCTGAATGCCGAGGGACTGTCTCTCGAACGCAGGGCCCTTCACCTCCTGGATCGGCATGAGAGCCATCACCAGCACGCGATCCACGGCAGAAGCTTTGATGAGCTATCTGCTGAGCATGCTGCACTGCTAGCGAGGCTCCAACAACTATCCATTCGCTTGGTCAAAGAACAGTCTGAGAATCCTGAAACGGACACTGTTTTGTGGCAACTTGCGGATTGGGAGCGGAGATACTACACGGAGCTCCCAAAATCAGAGTCAAAGCCTTTCGGCGAGACATCGACTGAAGATCTAGAGCTTACCTTGCCATTATCTCGAGAGGCGGTGGAGAAGCTCTTGTCCGAGAAAAGAGGCCCACTGAAGGTGCAGTCGCTCAGACGGAACCCAGGCGGTTTCTCAAAGCAGACGTATTTTGCGTCTATAAAACATGAGAATGACGACGCTCTTGAAGAATTGGTCATTCGGCTCGCGGACTCGGCTCCACTTTTGGACACCAATGCATTCGATCTCGAGCACGAGTACGACCTTCTTACCCAACTTGCCACATTGGACTTCCCTAGCCCCAAGCCAAAGGATCTCATCTACCATCCGATAAGCAAGAAACCGTACTTCTTGACAATGGAGAAGATCCCAGGGTCCATGGTCAGTCCGTACGTTAGCGCAGCCTCAGCCAAGGTAGATGAAAAGGTCTGGTTGAAACTTGCCGAGCTTTTGGCTACGCTACACACATTTCCCCTATCCGCATTCTCGGACTTGATCAGCAAGTACGAAGACGAGAACATCATCGGTATGAAAGCGTCCGAATATTATCGAAAGCAAGTGGACAAATGGAGTTCATACCTTTCCACGAAGCCGCATCTCGAGTCGCCTACAATAGTGTGGGGCATACACTGGCTGCAGAAGAACATCCCGGACGATGATCGACCGCTAGTCCTAGTCCATGGGGACTTCAACCTCCATAACATTCTCGCCGAGGACGGTAAGCTTACAGGAGTAGTCGACTGGGAAACATCAATGTTCGGGTCCGCAGAACAGGACCTGGTATACTGTCAGCAGCACGTGTCCCAGCACATGGAGTGGCAGAAGTTTATCGATCACTACGTTGCAAAAGGGGGAAGAAAGCCAAGAGCTGGTGATATGCCGTTTTACTTGACGTTTCAGTGGGTCCTGTTGACTATTGGCGCCAATCAACTCCATGCTTCTATCTATGATGGCCGGAATCGAGATATACGCTTCATCATGTGCGAGCAGGCATTGACGGCTATTTTCCTTGGATCCATCATTGACAGCACAAAGCCGAAGGAGGTTTAGTCTGTGCAGTCTTGAGTTGCGGTATAAAGGCACTCTGTAGCTTGCTTGGCCTCTCAGAGGTATTTCTTTACCAACTAGCGCTAGTAGTATTATGTTCATACGTATTTGTAAAGATGCAGAATAAATGCAATATGTCTATACAAGTTCGGTTCATGCATATATTTCATAACAGTATTATACTCGACTGTTCAATAAAAATAATGTTTTGATATATTAACTTTAATAGCTAGGTACAAATTCTTTTATCCTTTGTGTTTGCTTTGCGTACACGAATAATATTCGATCATCATAAAAGTAATACGTGTAAGAAGAGTAATTTTTATTCAGCATGATCACTATAGCGATATCGATATCGAACAGAATTCCCTTCTCACCTAAACGTTGGCATTTGCCTTGTATCTATCCCCCCTGCCAAATGTAGCATCATATAGGTGGCAGCCGAAGACCTCCCATCACAAAGATACATTAGCTTCTTTAAAGAGATGATATTGTGCGTATATTGTCCGAGACCTCCGCCGTGACTCGCCCCTACCCGTCCCCTCCAAGCTTTTCCAGATCTCAAAAACCTGACAACCACTCACAAGTGTTCCAGAAATCCTGAACCACTGAAGAGGTGCCTTGAATGATACTACCTTGAATCTAGTCCAAATCTAGTATAGAAGTCATCCGTGTAGTTCCCCTCTTCGTTCAAAAACCTTTGACCTTCGTCGTACTCTCGATTGATGAGGTCCACTCTGGCTTGGTCTCGTGCAGTGATCTTGCATCTAGTGCGAAAGTGATAAGTACTTAACATGTATCTTTGCTTGTAATTGAAACTTACCTGTACGGCTGAGGAGCGGCGACAAATCCAGCCGTCAAAGCATCGGGTTCAATTTCGTCCCTGGAGCCGTTTGAGTTGGTCGCGTAGTCGAAATCAAAGCCCCATAACAAGCTGGTCATTGTGATGATGAGTGAGCGTTCTGCGACGTGGAGTCCAGGGCAGATTCGTCGGCCCGCGCCAAATGTGAAGTGGTCTCGCTTCGTTGGGTCGTGTAAATTGGCGGATTCACCGATTGTGGTGGAGTCGCCAATGTATCGATCTGGATTGAATTGTCTGGGATTCTCCGCTCTTGCTGGATCATTGTTTATTGTCCAGACCTAATCACGTGTTAGTTTTGGAAAGCGTCTCGTTTCTTCGGGACCACGCATACGTTATTGAGAATAGAAGCTCCTGCGGGGATCGTATAGCCCATGTACTCATCGTTCTCCTTGTTGCTATGCGGCATGCCTCCGGTCAGAGTGGTCGGAGCCCCTACGTACAAAGTGTTAGAAAGAAGATTCTAGACGATGAGAATGGATAGTTTACATCGAAGCGTCTCCTTCATGACACATTTTATGTATGGGAGGTTTCCATAATCTTCCCAAGCTGGTAGCCTCGAGTCACCTACGACTGCATCGAGTTCGGCTTGTGCTTTTCGACGACACTCTGGGTAAAGAATCATCGCTTTAACAAAGGCGAGTAGAGTGTTTAGGGTTGTATCTCTAGTGGCCGTAGTCCGTTAGCCGTGGCGGCGTACCGAGATAATGGAAGCTTTACGTTGCGCCTGCAAAACCATGGCCTGCATTGAAGGCCATTTCCAGTTCCGATAACTCATCCTTGTCCTGATGTAAAATCATATCGCGGCAGAAGCCTTGGCGGTCAGTCGTTAATCCCACAAGATCTGCAGCCTGACATACACGGATTGCGAACACCGGACAGATGTTTGTCCTTTGCAATATTAAAAAGAGGAATCCAAGTATCGAGTTCCAACTGATTGAGCCTGATTGCTTCTTCCTTAAACCAGCTGAATCTGGTCGGAATGTAGTTGAAATAAGGTCGTAACATGGGGAAGAAGTCGGCTACCTGGGATCGAGCGGCGAGTTTCGAATAACCATCGATCCACTTTACAAAATCACGTTGTTAGCTCGACTAAGTAGATCCACCTGATAGCAAACATATTACCTCGAACATCCTTTCTATCAAATAGTTGTCGATGGTGGTCGTTCTCCATCCGTATATGATTGTAGACGCCAAACTCGTCGTGAACCTCTTCAGATGCGCCGAGATTGGGTTTGATTCGCCAGTCAACAGGCCATGCAAGAGGATAATAGACTCGAATCTCTGCAACCATGGGTCTTAGCATTAGTCATACGCAGGAGTCTCACTCAGACGTACTTGGTACGGGACGTAGAAATCAGCCACAGTTCCATTGAGCCTAAGATGGTACATCTTCCTGCTTCGACGCCATACATCATCGTTACTGTGAGGCTTTTAGCTCTCTGTATTGGTTGTATGAGAGCAACGTACGTCCTCATTAGGATGTTGAGGTCTCTACCAAACTTGCGTACGAAAACATCCGGGCGGCCGGAGTAATTGTGGCCCCGGCGGTCCAGGAGGTCTTTGACCACCTGGTCTTTGTTCAATACAACCATAGTCTGAGCTCCAAGTTTCAGGGAATAAATAGGCCCATCTTTTCAATTTTAGTAATTTGCGCTGCGCTTTGTAGAGAGCGATTTACTTGCGGGGTCCATTCACTTACATTTCTCTGCCCACTCTTTGAACTGTAGATGCATGCCCTCTATAGAAAGCTGATGAAGGTTTCCTAGAATTGGAATTGTGGGAGGGCCAGGAGGGTAGCCTTTCGGCCGCATTCCGAAAGTGCTCAGTCGCCAAAGAACATAGCATGCCAGTGCCGTGAGTACGGCAATCTGCAAAACAGTCATGATGCTAGGGGGCTGCCACGAGGCTTAATTCAAGGCCTAGACAAAGAATTCGCGCTGATATAGACTATCAACTCTCGGCACCGATGCGCCGAAATCGATGTTTCCGGTGAGATAAGTTCGGATCCGACTGTTTTGCAGTTTGCATAGATCAACGGCTTCCCCAATATTGAATCTTGGGCCCATGGTAGAAGCTCAGTGATCGACCGGACTGTTACGCGCAATGACGTTCCGATACTTCCCAATTACTATTACTCTCTTTTGAATTGTCCGCCTAATTGAGTCTGCTATTGAGGAGGCAAAGAAAGATTTCGCCGGACTGTGGCGACACCGGGCCGGAGTAGCCGACATGACATGCAGATCATTATACAGGTTTATTGAAGGCTACTACCTTTCCCCTAGCTATAATGCTAATTAGTCACACCTATACTTTCTGTTTCCCAAACAAGCGCAATGTCATTCACTACATCTGATGCTTTCTCGGGTCGAACGGTGATAGTCACAGGGGCTGGAGGAAGTATCGGCAAGCCTCTATCCTTCGCATTTGCTAGAGCAGGAGCCAACGTGGTTGTCAATGAGCTCGGTGTTAGCCCAAGTGGAGATGGAATGGATCCAGCAATTGCAGAGAAGGTTGCATCTCAAATCAGAATGCTTGGTCTCTCTGCTGTCGCCGATACACACAGTGTGACTGAAGCGGCAAAGATCATCGACACGGCCATTTCAAATTTCGGCAGAGTTGACATTGTGATAAATAACGCCGGAATCATCGACCACGCTCCTCTCGAGCAACAGAACCCGGATAGGGTCCGGAAAATTCTCGAGGTGAATGCTGTTGGTGCCATCGGACTTTTACACCATGCTTGGCCACTTTTCCAGAAGCAAAAACATGGCCGCGTCGTCAACTTCATCTCCGACTCCATCTTCGGGATGCCCCACTGTACATCCTACGTATTATCGCGCGCAGCGATGCTGGGTGTGACGCGCACTCTCGCACTGGAGGGTGCTGAGCACAACATCACGGTCAATGCGGTTGGACCAACGTCGTATTCACGCATGGTGAGCGACTTGATGTCCAGTCTACCCCCAGAGCAGCAACAAGCAATGAAGGAGACATATACCGGGGAATCCAACGTCCCATTCATCCTAGCGCTAGCCCACGATTCAAACACAATCACCGGTGAGATGTTCAGTATCGGCGGGAACTCCATCAGCAGGGKGGKGCTTGGGATCTCAGCTCAAGTGATGGGATGCAAAAGCATGGAAGATGCGCAAAGAGGTCTTTCCCAGGCACTGCGTGGGGATATCAATTATACTGAACCGAAGAGCATTCAAGAGGCTATGGGGTTTAAAGCGACAAATTCGGAAAGATTGAGTGATTAGTTGCAATAGTAATGCTTTCAGTCCAAGGTCCCATATATATGCGACATACCTCTTTACTTGAAACGAGTGACATACATCTGTGTTCTGATGCAACTCGAACTAGCTGTATTTTCCTAAGCCCTTGTAATGAATATTTTATAGGTCCTTTACAACACTTATTGTATCCAATGAGCTAGTTGGATCAGACTCATATTAAGAAAAGACCATTGGAATTACTAGCATTCCGCAGACTAAACACTCCCCTCCCATCAATCGCTCCTATACGTTGAATCTCTCTTTGATCAACGACCCGAAGGAACACATGTGTCACTAAGGACTCTCATATCTAACTTATGAAGAGAATACAAAGCTTCTCGTTCAATCCTGTCTCCGCTAGTAGTTTGAACCGACTGGCATCAGCCAAATTTCTCCGAAGTGAAACGGATGAAAACCATGGTGCATATCACGCAATCAGCTCCCACGTACGACCGTGAGATTGCGGTCGTTGGTTATACTATGGAGTTCTAGGAGACTAGATGCAGCCTCAAGAAGCCGATACATGTACTGATGCTCAGGCCTATTGGAAGTTCACGATTTGAGCAGAACGTCAACGACGTGTTGTCATTCGTTGGCTTCGTACGGTTGCTTTCTACAATTTGAAAATTGTATTTTGGAAGAGGTACAAGAATATGCCTAGTTCTAAATAACACATATTCTTTTCTAGGTCTTTTTGATCGTTTGCCATGCCCAACTAGGTAAATATCCTGTCTCGCGGATCTGCTGCCTCAAGGTGTTGATAGCCTTTGTGTCCTATTGCATTTACACCCGGAACAATTGTTGCCCGATGAAGAGCTAATAGAGGGAAGCTAGGGTACATATTTTCCGGTTGACACCATAACTTTGGTTCGATGTGAGACTATGAGCAAGATTCCCAGTGATACGCGAGGGTTTCCCGCAAGAATTGACGTAAAGAAGCCGTCAACACGTGAAGCAACATTCTCGAAATGGCGTGGTAAATGGGGGGCCGATGGGAAGTTGAAGACCGAGACAGTGGTCAACAGCCAGGTATGTCATCCTCAGTCATAGTGATTCGCAATTGTTTTGCTGGCATTTATAGAACTTTCGACATGCATCTGGACAGCCTGACTCACAAGGCAATATTCGTCTTTGTCTTCGAGATTTCTCTAATGAGGTCAAGGGTGACACGCAGACCGCATTGGAGACAACACAGCATACCATCTCGGCAAAGGAGCTACGCGAATATCTTACGTTCGCCGAATGGAAGGAGGCACGGTACCGACTTGATGCGAAGGGTGAACCCATGGGCTTGAACAAGCCCCCCATGCGTCCGGGGTTTGTCAAAGAGAAGCGTCAAGCCACTCCTACCGAGCAGCTCTCGAGCAAGGACGAGAAGAGGGTTCTCGCAGGGGAGAACCAGGTGAGAAAGCGTCAGAGGCGGGAGGATCGGACATTCGCTGGTGGTTCGTCTAGACCAGGCACCCAGGGGCAAGGGCTTGCACCCCGACGGTCCGCTCGACTTAATTCTGAGACTGTCGTGCACGTAACAGGAACCCCAGAGACCCATAGCTGCGGAGACGGTGCTCTGATGATTACTGTTGGAGGACCTGACAGCCTTGGTCTGCATTCTGTCTTGTGCAGTATGAGAGTCTTGCATCACGAAGCCTATGACATTTTGGCACAGCGGCGGCGTCTCGGATAGGGAAAAGGGAGGAATGATAGACTAGATACCAATGAATATTAATCACGATTTCTGATAAATGAAGTCTTTGATATGAACTATGAGGTCATGTGTGTACGCCATCAATGCTCATCTATGAAAGTGTTGACGCATACCACCGGGCCGATGACCTCTTCTCTCATAATATTCGAATGCTCGGGGACATTGCAGATTATACTAGCTTGCACATAGAAGCCCGGCTGACGTTAACGGTCTCCACCTATCTCTATTTGCAGCCCCTCATCGCTCGCATCTTTAAGGAAGCTCATTACGCGATCGTATTGAAGTTTTATCAGCCTAAGGCCCACTCCTGCTACCTTCGACAAGAAGGTCGCCTGAGTCTCTAATTCTAGTCATTGCAGACTTCCTCTCTGCTATCAATTGATCCGAGACAGCCGCATGTACATAAACTCTAGAACTCGCAATCCACACTTGACCTGAATTAAGGACAATAGAAGCCGCTGCCGATTGAGCTGCCTTAGTCACATCAGCGTCATCAAAGACGATGATGTGGCTCTTTCCGCCCAGTTCCAACCTGACAACTTTCATATTCGATTATGCTGCTGCTTTCTTGATTGCTCTTCCAGCTCCTAGAGATCCTATGAAAGATAATTTTCGGATACTAAGAAGTTATATCTCTTTATTAATCTTCTATTATAGTTACATTATTCTTTAGTATGATATACTATATAAAGTATATTATAATACTTTAACTTTAGAATATAGAATTAATATATTCTAAATAAAGGTCACGTAATTTACTCTACTATTAATGTAAACTTCGATTAAATATTAGATCGATAATATCCTATGTTTTAATTATGACTTATTAGCTCGTGCTTTCTTAAAGTCTATGCCCATGCCATTCGTTACTTCTAAGATGACCCGTCTCTGTGCCTCGTCCGGAAACGGTAAATGATCTCTATAGAACAACCTATCTACGCTTGCCTCACAAACTATAGAATTTCTATCACTGTTGAGGATATCGTTCACGGCCCTCACAATGTGTGAAATGGGAGTAATGAGGGTTTTCTCGGTGCGCTCAATGATCTCCTTCGGCATAATTGGCGTGGGAACTAGGCCGGGAACAAGTGCACACACTCTTATGCCCTCATCTGAGTGTCGCAGGCCCATGCTCTGGGCCAGACCAATGATTCCATGCTTTGCCGCGGAATAAAATGGCTGGACAGGCGTAGGGTAGAGACCAGCGCCGCTCGACGTGAGAATAAGAAGGCTGTCCTTGACATTGGATGGGTTCTTTCTAAAGACATGGAGGGCGAGGAGGCTCGTATAAGAAGCACCTTTCAAATTGATATCTAGAACGTCTAGGTTAGGGGCGTGATCGACGGTTAACTTTGCCTCTTCATCAAAGTAGTCGAACACGTCCGCCCTCCCAGCGTTCCCAAACACTAGATCTCTGTTAGTGCACTGGCTTCCTCACTTTTTCACTAGCTGATTCCACTGAAGCTAGATTACTATACTTACCAAAATCAACTCTTCCATATCGTTGGAATGTCTCCTCAAAAGCACGGAATTGCTGTTCCCATGACCTCACATCGACGAAAAAGAAGTCACCACCGATTCGCTCCGCAGCTGATCTGCCCTCCTGTTCATTGAAGTCTAGAATAACGACCTTCCAGCCTTTGTTCGAGAGGTCATTTGCAACTCCATTGCCCATACCGGTTGCTAGTACTTCAAGTTAGTGCATCGCACCTTGAACTGTAGCTTATTGTACCCACCTGCACCGGTGATGATTGCAACTTTTTTGTCGGAGATAGTCGCCGCCATGGCTTCAGTATTCTGGGTAAGGCGCACTAATGAATAGTTATGGTGTGAACTGGATATAGTCTTAACCTAGACCAAGGGTCCGAAATGCCGAATATCATCATCACTCAATAAAGGCGGATCAGAGCACTTCGTTTCTGATTGTCAGTGCATCTGACTATAAAGCAATATGCACAACATGATGTCTACCAAAGTTTGCAATCACTTTTGACACTGCGCACCACCCCACCCCCTGGCGCTTGAATAGACAAGGATCATAGCCTTCGGCTTGCGCACTTGAGAAGCGACGTCGTATTCATTTCTCTCACTCCTTCAGCTCGACTTTCACCGTGCACTAGACCATGATTCGATTCTTGACTTTATTGAATCTGATCAATCAATCGCCAGCCGGCATGTGGGCAATAGTTCCGGGAACTAGGGTGTGTGCCGATCAGCTACCTTCAAGAAGGTCCGAGAAGCCGGAGTGCCCGGCCCATCAAGAAGGCTGCCAATGATACGAGCTGAAATCCCGTCTTTCGTGGGGAGTGTAGTCCGTATTCGATGCTGCATACTGTAAAAGAAATCCTGATTCACAAATGCCGGTTGCATTCGAATCAACTAAAGAAGGCAATTATTGTCGTCATCGCCTGGTATCTTTAAGATTCTCCCTAACCTGCATTGATGTTGATGTCCGAACTAGAAGGCAGGAGATTCTTCACACTACATCTCTTATTCTCCCTGTATTTCTAAGCCTACACCACGAAGAATCGCCGGCCATCTTAACTAAACTTCTATCCCGAAGGTGTAATGTATTACTTCGACTGTTTAATAGCATAGATGAGCAAGCTAATTAGAGAATTTGAGTCTCACTAGACTATAGATGTTTAGCAATGAGCACCTTTTAGACGGCGGTTGTTAACAGTTGCGATAATGACGTTTATCATCTATCGTCTTCACGTGGCCTGTATCCTGTATCTATCATGTTGTTTTAGTTAATCCTACACCAGTTTTGTCTAGTTGACCTGGTCTTACCAATCCTGTTATAGAAATTTTGTCGAGGGGCCCAATCTATAGGACGAGCGTTGACGTACGCATAATAACTAGGGCATGGTAGGCCTCACAAAGTACGAGGGATGATGGAGATCACCAATCTTGACAGCACCATATGCATGGATCAGAGGCTGCGATAGCTCTGTGAAGAAGATATTCTGCATATCGAATTTGTATAATAAGCTGGCGCATGTCGCCTATAGTTCCTTTATGTCTACCGAGCACTTACCGAGGGCGTACGTAAAGCTTCTTTTGCACACTAGAACAAATTGAGATATGATAATAATACATACCGTTAACATTGACCATTTCGTTCGCCACCACTCAATACTCCGTAAGTCCGTAGTGGAAGTGAAATGGGGTCCTCAAGACGTGGAGGAGCTGAGCAATCCTCCAGTGCCATTCAACAACAAATCACCACAATAGTGGACAACAAAAAATCAAGAAACTTCAACTTTAGTGGACGTGAAACTCCGCCTTATGCACATGAGCCCCCAAGCTAATAGGTCCGCTTTTGTAACCCTTTTGATTGACGTTCTCTCCACAATAGATGGGCCATTGTATGAATGCTCGCAGGCATAATTAGTTTCATACATGACTAAATCACCTTTCTCGCTGGCGGGTGCATTAAGCTGAAGCTGTACTGACTCAGGAGCAATGGGGAATTGCAAGAGGGTCGGCTCTCTGTCTAGGGTTTTGCCTTGCAGCATGTTCACTTTCAAGGGCAAGGCTAGTAGTAATGCGTCAACTAATTTGACGACGAAGGCGGCGCCGCTAAACCTTTCGCGTAGGAGATGCAACACGCGGAGAATATTGCAATAGTCATTCAATATATCCCCGCTTTTGTTTCGTGGTTCAGTGTAGAGGCGGAGGATGCAAATTAGTATCGGGGTGGGAAGCCAAGTCGCTCTACTGTCGGCATTAATTGTGTTCTCTACACTTTAGGCTTGGAAAAGGTCATGCTCACATCATCAACGGAAGCTCTTCCTTTCTGTTATGTTCAACCAGTAGTCGAAGGCCAACGGCGATCCGTGACGTCGCTTTTTCCATTTCCCTGACAGCACCCTCCTCTAACCTTAGCGTCATGGTGTCTCCAGTCTCCCCGAATCCTATGCACAATTCCATGGCACTTATCGTCACAGCACTGCCCTGTCAGTAAGCTGAAATAGTGGATATCGCAAAGTCAATGTAAGAACCTACTCTTTCAGAACGCACAATACACCATGAAGAAACCCTCCGAAGCCGATTTTACACAGATTCTGCTGCCTCTGCTTGCCACAGTCGGCAATTTTAGCTGGAAGTAGTAGAATTTCTCGAAACTCGTGCCGTCCTACAGCTGTGATTGGCAAGCCCTTCTCTCGAATGGTCATCAATTTTTGGCGTATTGTCTGCACCTGATCAATCATTTCGCCGAGTTCAACCACCGTCATAAACTCTCCCATTGTTTTTTCAAACGAATCGCTTTTATGTATGAGGTCCTTGCTGGCGATCTCTACCATTGGGGCCTCACTGCTATCTCTGGTTATTCGCGCCAAAGAAGGAGTCGTGTGAGATGGCAGTGAGAGGATGCGCTCCCTTGCCCGACAGCACAACCAGATGATTCTCGAATTATGATCCGAGTCGTTAATTGTACGCTCCAACAGTCCAGCATTGGAGGCATGGCAAAGAGCTCGACCAATCCATATCTTATTCCTTTCTTCCTCGTCCGAATCTGGACCCCAGTGACTTAGGAGGAACGCAACCTGAGTCAAGGTGACTTGGTCGACGTTGACGTTGTGGTGGCGATACAGAGCCTTTTCGCACCTAAGCATCGAAATTCTTGAGATAGCAGAGCAGTACATACCCTTGCTTTCAGGAAAAGATCAGACTGCGCGTCATGCGTTGAGCGGTACGGAGTAGCTTGAAGCATTTCTCGACTCGCATACTATGAAGAGAGTCCGTAAGCATACACTCCTATTGTTTCACAGTGTTAAGCTATCGCCAGGGAAGAAAAGGGTGCTTACGCTGGCGGCGACGAACATCACTGACACAAATAGTAGCTCATTTGCACTGCGAATCTTCAACCCAGCTTCAAGCGGCGACACCCCCACAAGGAACTCGGCTAATATAGGGAAGAGAGGATTGAAATGTTGCATGTAAAGTTGCATCCATGTTTGCACCCAGAATATAGATATAGACGATTTGTTTGCTCCTGGTCTTGTCTGAATTGAAAGTCCTGTGCCGCTTGAGCGTCCCTTTGCATGGTCCGATGCTATGAGCTCTCGCTCTTGATGGGTAGGGGAGGTGAATGGAGTAAACGAGTCATGATCGAGATTCAAGGCTAATAGGATGTCGTCGTAGTCTTGTTGAGTAATGAACTGGCTTGGGACCAAAGCGGATAATTCGGTTTCATAGTTGTCGTCCTGCATAGTATCTTCGAACAACCTCGGAAGTCAACACAAGCGTGACTAAGACAGGTGAACATCATTAAACTTGCCCATTCTCATTTCGAAATCACTGCGGTTAGGTTCTGTTACAATCTTCTTATCGGATAGATCTATTCTACCACTCACATTATACTCGAAAAATTGTGGTCCTGACCGCACATGTTTCGCCGGCCGAAGAACCGAGAAACCGAGCTACCACTGACTGTGACAGCTGCCTGGAAACTCGGACGCTTGACACTGGCATTTCGGAACTTCATTGCCGATTCAAGTCGTGAGTAGTGTTTGTAGCTGTAGTAGAAATGTGACATGCCCTGATAATGACCTTCTCTCGTGGACGAATGGCTTCGCCACAACCATTGTTTTGGATTTGATAACATGGATTTGTATTATGTTTTTAGTTTCGCTCTACCACTCTACGTCGTATACCGCCTGCTCAGGATCGGGAGGCGCGAGCCTGGCCTCCCGCCAGGTCCTCCTACGGTGCCTCTTTTCGGAAATATGCTACAGATGCCTTCCCAGGAAATTGAGTGGCAGTATGGCTCTTCCCCTCCTATGGTCACAGCCTGGTGCGAAATTGAACCTCGGTATTAATCATACGTGATAGAATGTCCAAATGGCACGATCAATATGGGCCTATAATTTCACTCAAATTCGGCGGTGCCACTGTCATAGCCATCAAAGACCGACAGGCTATTCGCGATCTCTGGGAAAAGAAGTCTCATGTTTATTCCGACCGCCCAGAGAGCTATGTTGGAGACATTCTCACCCAAAGCCATCATGCTATATTTCTGTCTCTAGGTGACGAATGGAGAGACCGTAGGAAGATCATATCTCATCACCTATCACCCCAACAGTGTGATAGGGCGCATGCCCCCTTTCTGAACGCCGAGTAAGCATTTTTCATCACCTAAGAAAGTGTACCTGGCTCATGCGAGACGCGCACCAGATCCGTAGCATTACTCTGTACTTTGCTCGATGAGCCGAAAGAATTTTACAAGCTCCTGAAGAGATATTCAACTGCAGTGACAGGCGTACTCACGTACGGCAAGCGACCCAAGCGATTCGAAGAAACGCTTTGTCAGGACGTGTCAGCAGCAATGGCGTACTTGTCAGAAAATATGGAACTTGGCGCTGCACCGCCAGTTGACGAGTGGCCTTTCAGCCTTCTACGCCACATGCCAGCCAGATTTGCATACTGGAAACGGCGTGCGATCGAGCATGGGCAAAAAATGGATGCTTTATGGGCCAGACTATTCAATGATTTCTTGGCAAGAAAAGCAGCTTCGGTGTCGGCCGATTGTCTATTCGAAAGATTGCTAGCCAAAAGCGCAAGCGATGACCCGGGGAAAGCCGAAGGTTGGCTCTGGGGCCTACATTCCCTGCAATTTCTTGGAGGCGAAATTCTAGAAGGGGGAGCTGACACCACATCGTCTACTCTGATATCTTTCATTCTGGCCATGGCCTGCTACCCGGAAGTGCAGAAACAGGCACAGGAGCAGATTGACAGTGCCGTAGGCTCAGAAAGAACGCCTACTTGGGAAGATTATGACCAATTGCCCTACATTGCTCAGATCCAGAAGGAGACTTTAAGGTGGCGATGTGTGACGGTGACCGGTATGCCTCATGTTGCACGTGAGGAAGATACCTACAAAGGTTATCGCATCCCTAAAGGTGCCCGTCTGATGCAGAGTACTTGGTTAGTAGATCGCCTTCTTAAAACATTTTGAATGAGCCTTAATGCTCACTTCGAATTTCTAGGGCAATGCATATGGATGAGCAGTACTATGAGAATCCAGAGCTGTTTGACCCCGATAGGTGAGCCTCCACCTTTTGCACGACATATTAGCTGATCTAATGGATACACCTTGGATAGATACGATGGAAGGACTAGGTTATCAGACCATTACCAGGGAAATCCAAACTGGCAGGCACGTGACCATTTCGGTATGCTCCTCCAAGTTCAACCACAATGAAAACATAGACAGGCTGACTTTGAAACCAACAAGCTTATGGTGGAGGACGAAGAATATGTCCCGGAATGCATCTTGCGGAAAGAACCCTATGGCGCGCCATGTCCAAAGTGCTATGGGCATTCGACATTTCCGCAACTACCGATCCAGTTTCTGGAAAATTGAATCATCTCGAGACAGCCGCGTTCAGTGCCGGGGGCAAGGACCCAGCCTTCACCGGAAAAGCTAATCGAATTGCAAAACCATTTGATGTCGATATCAAACCTCGTTCTTTGGAGCGGGTGGAGACGATTAGGCGCGAATTCGACGAGGTTGCATCCATCCTGAAGCAATACGATTAAGCGTTGATGACCTAGGATCTAAATAGCAAGATGGCAAAGCGTCGAAAACGTAGCCTTGATGTTGTCAAATGCTGGCATAACACTATAGTGTGGGCTTACCGTGAAGTTTTCGCATTACCTATATATTCAGAGAAATTGACAACATTTAACACCTATACCCCTTCTTCTGTCTCTCTCCAACTCCCTCTAACGTGATTGTACTGTCAAGACACGGCATACGTACTTGTATATATAATTAGAGCAGTAGTCTCAGAGAGTAGATCTAGCGATATCCTCGGGGTGTAGACCAGGGCTAGAGATTCACAACCTGTCCGAGATGAAAGCAAGTTCCAGACGCGCCGAAGAGAATAATTGTTACAAACCTGGAATGCCGGGTAAAGGGCGTGATCAATGTGAGATGAAATTGAAGCTACCTACTGAGCAGGTCTCTATTCGTCCCACGTGCGGATACCCAGTATGATTTGAACATTGTTCTTGTGTGTACGAAGTTGCATGATGGGGGCTCCGCTCGGAAATTGTTCTACTTTTAGCCAACTTCCACTTGTGTTAGTAGAGCTTCTCTATAATATTGATTTCTGTGGCAGCCGAAAATTTCATAAACTGGGATAGAGTTGGTTGTTTGTTGAAAAAGTTGCATTCAATAAGAAACCAATACAAATTCTTATTCTGAAGATGTAATAGTAGGTGCGATGGTTTGGTTATATAAACAGCTATCGTAGATTTCTAAATTGTCCACTCAGAGTCATCATTTCTGATGTATGGAGCTAAGCCATTAACGTCAAGCTGTCCATCATCGAGCCCGTAGTGCGCCTTAACCTTGCCGTTCCCTAAAAAGGCCCATGGGTTGGAGCTTTCATACTCGATCTCATAGTCTTCATAGCGTGGGGTTTTGATTGTTTTGACATATGTGAGTGCGCTTCCACACCAGAGTTGGGGGTCACCGTCCACGCTGCCATTCTTGTACCATGATCTGTTACAGGGCCTCGTGTCAGTCACTTCGATCCAGAGACTTGGGGACATCAACGCAAAACACGGTCTCCCAAATACGTACCTACACGGCTGTGACCAAACGGAATTTTTATGGAAAGCAGACATATGCTCTTGAAATTTGGTGGTCACAAGTCTCTTCGGCTCGACAGATTTGATCTTTTCCTTTTGTATTTTTTCCATCATACAAACGAAATACTCGCAGGCTGTCTCAATCTAGAGAAAGGATTAGCGACCTTTTGAGAAGGGCGTCCGCATTTCACTTACAGCAGGTAGGATGGTCCCATTGCCAAGTGGTCCCTGTGGGCCAGTCGACATGAAGTAATTTGGGAAATTCGGGGCTGCTATTCCTAGGTATGCGTCCGGTTTGTGCTTCCAGGCTTCCGCCAAGGTCACACCGTTACGTCCGATGACGGGAAATTGTCGAATGAATGTTGTGTTGAACCCCGTTGCGCAAACCTAATGCGGGCAGGAGTTAGCCATCCATCACCCGTGCGCACGTAGGATCCTATGTCTGTGTACTCACCAGTATGTCGACTTCGTACTTTTTTCCGTCGACTAATTCCACCGCTGTCTCAGTCAGTCGTCCAATGTCGGCAAAAATGGGTTCAACATGTGGCTGGATGAGCGTCTCGAGAAAGCCGTCGCCCGGGGTGAGCCTTCTGCATCCTGGGGGCCATTGTGGAATCAGCTTCGCCTTGAGTTGTCTGTTTCCAGGCCCAATGCGTGCCTCCATTTTCTCGATCATCACCTTCTGTACTTCCTTTTGCACCGGTGATCCATATATAAACATGTCGGCCAGCAGATTGAACTCTGCTTCGATCTTCTTTCTAAACTCGAGATGGAATTTGGGATCATTGAGGAATTTGAGTTTCTCTTCGTCCGTGAAGGTGAATTGTTCATAGGTGTTCTCTCTTCTGGCACTCCCTCGCTTGTGGTCCATTTCTTCCTGGAACCGTAGAGCTACGGAGCCGCCCAGTGCCGGAGAGATCCATGTGGGCGAACGCATGAATACCTTCAAAATGCTCGCCTCTGGAAATGAAGTCAGCAATGGTCTTTACTGGCAAGAAGCTGGGTGAGATCGTCTCCAACCCTATTTACCTTTTGCCAATTTGGGTACAATCTAGGGACGGTGAGACAATAGCTTCAGTATTGGAGCAAATTCAAAACTCACCTGAATACTGCTTGATCCATTGCCAATGACTCCAACCTTCTTGCCTTTGAAATCCAATTTATGATCCCAATTTGCCGAGTGGACCTTCGGCATCTTGTAGTTTTCAAAGCCATTGATGTCAGGCCAGTTCCAAGCATTTAGGAACCCAGACCCGTCAATGAGCACATCGCAGTCGTCCTGGAATGTCACAGGAGGAGAGGCTGCCGAATTCTCGACTTGTACCTTCCACTTTCCCGCTGCATCATCCCATCTGGCTTCAGTGATCCGGTGGGAGAGCTTTGTAAAACCGGCTAAGTTGTGTCTTTCGTAAAAGCCTAGAAGTAATCATCAACGAGGCATTCCTAGCCTGAGGGTGTCAACGCAGGTCCATACTTCGACAATATCCATGAATCTCTTCGGCTCCAGCGTAGTACTCGGACCAATCATGTTTTGGGTCGAAGGTATAAGCTTTTCTCGTTGTCAAAGTCGAAGTCAACACATTGAGCGCTGTGAACTCATACTGTAGATATGCGCTGGGACATCGCAAGCGCAACCCGGGTACCTATTTTCTAGCCAACTGAAGAATAATAATCAGCGATATGGCTTACATCTCCTTTAGCTCTGAGTTCTCACGTTCCGCCAATGTCGCTATCTTTCTCATATATTGTCAAAGAGAAGGATTGCAGCCCTTTCATCATCTTATATCCCAGGCATAGACCAGAGAGACCCGCTCCGATGCATATGACCTTGATCGGCTTGGTTATCTCCGAGTGATAATGATCCGAGATCACATATTCCTCCGAAGCCGAACCCATATTTGCAATGCACTAGAGTATACTAAACGTGTGGGTATAACAATATTGAAACGAATCTCATGTCGAGAGAAGAGCGTTGGCTTTTAGTAATGAGCATAATGCTGAGTAGCCACTCACCGAGGTATTCCGGCCGGTCAGGCCACGACCACCGCCAATGGGGGCTCTGGGCGATGATCAATCAGGTACAAAGCTACAGAGTTGTTTGGGGATGGTTTGGTTCGTTGGTGCCCCTAAAGCCGGCGATCCGAGTTTCCGGATACTATTTTTCCACGGCCACCAGAACATAGATGTCTACTTTTGCACGTGAAAGAAATGGCCTGTGAATGTTTTTGATATTAAAATGTTGGGGCTCGACCATCGATTGGTTCATTCATCGCGTTGTTCACGAGTTGGAGGTCGCGACATCGCGGCGATTTGTGCGTAAACGCCGTCATTCACACCGTAGCATTCGTAGCATCAATCTTTAGAAAGCAAGTACCGTGTAACACGCTGTTCTTCACATGCTCACTAAAACCCAACCTTTAATCGTGTATCCACCTACTGTACTTGAATGATTCCGATCTGAACCCATGGCTGGAGCAATTCTGTCGCTTCAGTACTTGAAGGCCTTGAATTGAATTGCCTACGCACTATTCCTGAGATCTTGACCACCATGCGAAGAAATGTTGCCTTTGGTACTATGGTATCAATTGGTCATTTTGCTTCCCGTATCGTTCAACCTTCAACATGTGGCATTCCGTCCAACCCTGTTTCTGAGAGGCATCTCGTGAATGCGTGGATTCGTTTCTGAGACGCTTGATCAGTTTCGGCGCTTGGCTGTTGTGCCGTCATACATGCCATCTAAATCATCGGTATTCCGGAGCTTTCTATATAGGGTTATGAACTTTATAAGTCAATCCGCTCCGAACCCGAGACTGGTAGAGTCAAAACGCGTTTTTCGATTTTCAAAATGTCATCAGCAGATTGCGATTATCCTGAATATGACTCCCTGCCCCTGAAAAGGGGGAAGCGGTCCGCTCATGGACTATGGGATTCTAACGGGAAGACAGATCATCTAGGCGGTACGCTCTAGCCGGCCATTATACCTCATCGGTGTAGAGCTAATGTCCAGAAAAGCGCTCAACAACATTGATATGGCTAGCCGAATAGCTGCGGCAAGCGACGTTACCTACGGTGAATCATACCAATTGGACTGGGCATTTGACAAGATTGGGAAACCGGCGTTTGGGCGTAAAGGGCTTGAGCACAAACTGATAAACTACGGCCGTACCCTGGGCCAAATGGCGCATGACGATGAGATAACTTTCAATACCCAATGCGGATCACAATGGGACGGTTTCATGCACTACGCAGACCACAACCTACGTGTTTACTATAACGGCGTGAGCCATAGCGATGACGATATGTCTCAGCACCCAGACTTTCATAGCATTCATTGTGAGCAACTTCAATCTTCTCAGATGACCCCTCTTTAACCCTTTCTCTGACCGTGGTTTTTGGACTGGATTAGATTGGTGTAAAAGCGGTATCGTGAGTCGGGGTGTGCTCCTTGACTGGCCCAGATGGTTAGAGGCAACGGGACAACCCATTCCCCCACCCAACACATCACACGGTAAGAGTCCGTTTCCTTGAATGTAAAAGATCACTGTGACTAAAACTAGTACAAGCCATTACGGTTGACGACCTCAAGGCCATCGCACAACACCAAGGCGTCACATTCTCCCGCGGAGACGTACTCATCGTCAGAATCGGCTTCATGCCCTGGTTCGACAGCGCCAGTGAAGCAGATAGAACTCGATCATTTTCCAACCTGGAATTTGTAGGCATAAAGCAAGGAGAAGAGACTCAAAAATGGATATGGAACAACCGATTTAGCGCAGTAGCAGGCGATTCCCTGACATGGGAATGTACGATTGAATCCGTCTCATGAGCTGAAATAATGCAGTCACTGACAGTTGCGGCAGGCTACCCTCCCCCTAGGGATGGCTCCATGTTGCACCAGTGGCTTTTGCCTCATGCGGGCATCCCCATTGGCGAGCTGTGGGACCTCGAGGCACTTAGTGAAGCCTGTGCGAGACATGGAAAATGGACATTTCTCTTCACTTCGGCTCCGTTGAATATTAAGGGGGCCGTTGCGACGTCGGCGAATGCTTTGGCACTCCTATAGATGCTTTTCCGCATCTGCGGGACTCGGAGTTGTAGGCATGGTATGGTCATGCAACAGCGATATCCTTCAAAATCAGCTTGTTCAGGATGGCAATCTCGGAGTGTAGGGCAAGCATGATAGTTCGTCCGTCTAGAGAACAAGAGTACTTTCAATTGCTATGAAGTTGGTGTGGTTAATAACATGTAAGCGTATTAAAGAACATGGGATTACGACAACATGGCACTTTTGGCTCGAGTGATGGCTTGGCGGGCACAACGCGCAAAGAAAGTCAAGTAGTGAGTTAGATGAAGATCGCCAATGAGCGGACTTGGAGAATCCACGCCTAGGACCGTGGACTCAATGACAATGGAAATAAGCTCCATGTAATGATCTCCCGCAGGCCCCTGTGGTTGGCAGAGAATGCCGAAGAATAGCGTATAGCATGCGTTTACTAGCAGCCCATAGAGATGCCTGGAAGATTCTGATTAGAATGCTGGCTCGTTATCAGCTTGGAGTGTGTTATCATACCAATAAAAACTCGGCCTGTCTTTTGGTAGCGCGGCAATCATCCGAATCAACAGGGCAGAATTTTCGCAAGTCACCTCCAGATCGACTAATGCAGAGTCTGGTACGCTAAAGGGTGACGGTATATTACGGGAGGATGCACCGACAGTTTTCAAGGCAAGTAACTGGCCTCTCATAATCCACCGTGCCATACAGAGGGAGGAATTGATGACGGCGACGGGAAGAACGATGTTTGGGTGTAGCGTCATTATCTGCTGCTGCTCGCTGGATGGTATTAAGATCCAATCGCGACTCAGGGTTGAGCAAAATTGGTTCAGCTAGAGGGAAGGTTAGTATGTGCTTGGTTGAAGCTTCATGGACACATATGCTCACCTCCCCCTCTAAGATGGTGGTACGCATCTCCAAATCTTGAAGATACGGAAGGCTATGCATCATGTCCGCAATGTCTTGGAGTAGATGAGAAAGCTCAATATGGGCGACAAAGAGGCTTCTTACGGCACGACCGGACTGGCCATCGTCGGTAGCCAGGTGACCGAGCGTTGTAGATAGGTCACCGTCGCGAATGTGGCGAGGAACTTGAACCTCGATATCTTTCTTCCTAAGTAGCGGCGGTCGCCCCATTCTAAATGTCAGCTCTGTCAACCCATATTAGCTTAGAAATAGCAGCTAGATGTAACAATGAAGTAAACGACGTACGTGTATCGAGAATGTACAGTGTCCACAATAATAGACTACGTTGCCGTAGCTCGTTGTCCGTCATGCGCCAGGATCTTCGGGGCTTCATTTGGAGGCCAATGGCCTGGCTTTCCCTAACGGCGATTGCTAGGATTGAGCTGCCCCAATGTGGGGAAGAAGTAAAGCTCAGGAATAGATACTGCACATCCGGTCACTCCAACAGGCCAGGATGTGGTCAAGGAGAGTGCCTACCATAAGGGTCAGGGTCTGTACTTTCCGCAGATTGGAGAAAGTGAAAGTGATCTTGGTGAAAAGACTAAGTGCGTTGGAAAAGAGCCCACAAATACTCTCCTCTTCATTTTCCAAGGTGGCCCGACAGCCAATGGCTAGGACCGTGTTGACCATTGCACACCACAAGTAATCTGAGTCAGGCGACAGACAATGATAAGTTTTATTGAACTCGGCAAGGAATTCCCCCTTGTCGAGGACCGGGAAGACACTAGAATGGTGAGCGGGTGCTAGCTATTACACCAGAGAGACGAATGCTCACTACTGTACATGCTGAAAATAACCTGCCGATGATCTAGTAAGCAAGAGTGATTGTTTTCGGGGTGTGATAATGCCCACCATTCACCCAACGTAATGCCACTTCATATGGCGGTAGGTGTTTGGCTTCATAGACCTCAGGAGAAGGGATGTGTTTATCCAGGGGCGTCGGGTCCCATTTCATGAGAAAACTTGACATTTGCGTCGCGAAGTATGTGGAGCCGGTCACTTCCGTGATCCACCTTTGACCGAGATCCGTACCGGGAATGAACTGGGAGGCAGAATCAGCAGTGTGGAAAACGAGTTGATGAACTTCTATAGGGCAGGGCACATACAAGCATTGTGGGCCCTGGAGAACGTTTAGCAACTTCAACATTCTTCTTGAGATTGGTTCAACCATACCCATGTAATTGGAATGCCCTGAAGATGCCTTCTGTAAAAAGTGGCCAATGTCATCCTCGATGAGCTCATTTTGCCATTCACTAAAGGTTTGGGATCTTGACTCCGCTGCAGCTTCGAGTGCTGAACTTCCATGACAGTTGTCCTGTGATGCTTCCGTTCCCTGCAGACAGGGATTTGACGGTAGCTGCTCTGAGGGCAGAACTGACCGGAAATGATGGCTCTCAAGACTAGTATTGTCCCGTAAAATGTTGTGGTCGAAACGATGTTCAAAGTCTGTCGTCTCCGGAGGCATGATACCGTGTAATGCATCCTGTTCGAGGAAGTGTGGTGTAAGACCGGTCGGATGGCGCATAACTTCCCCCATGAAATCAACGCTGACTGAGATATCTGCATATAGGCTTGGAGACATGGGTTGAACCTGTAGATCATAATGGTTCATGAGAGTCGTAGACTCGTCCGCGGTCATGGTCATGTCATTGTGAGCTGGCTGACCCTCTGGAAGACCCAGCCCACAGTCGACCGACCCTGAGATTCCTCTAACATTCAGCGACTTGAAGCCGTGTTAGACGTGTGACAATACTTACTAGGTGTCAGTGGCACGTCTGGTTCACCCTCGTTGATAATGCTGGGGCCAGCCGTGGGTGTGGAAGGCGAAGTCGAACCCGATGTCCTATTGCGACCCCTACCAATTATACCGTGATCCCGCCCATTAGAGTTGTGACTGACACGATGCTTAGTTCGGTGTTCGCTCACTGATGGGCGTTTGGGGTGGCGAGGTCGCTGCTGCTGCGCTCGCACAGCTCGTGGAAGGTAGACGCATTGGCTCTGATGAATCGCGCATTGCGTGCACTTCGGCTGGGCTCCGTCGCCTGCAGGATCGCTTATGTCAGGAGGCCTGATGTGAAGGTGATTGATGGGAGGGGAGAAACAAACATCGAACCTTTTTCTTGCGGCACAGCCTGCAGGCCCTTGGTGTCCTCCTATCAAAGTGAGTGTTAGCCGCACGGTGGTAGTGAAATCCCAGCAGATAGCTTAGGCTTAGAAGATTCCCCTACCTATGAGCCCAGTCCAGGTCTTCGTCGCCGTCTTGATCAAAAGCCGCCATCGAACATACGTTGCTCACAGCTGAAGCTATCCAGGTGTAGTGATGTGACGTGACGTGATGAACGCCCGGGGCGTGGAGGAAGCGTGCGTTCGGGGGGACGTCAGGGGAAAAGCCCTGGGCCCTTCACCGCCTAGACTCCGCGAAAGCCGGGGTGCAGATGCGGGGTAGCACGTGTCGTGTGGGGAAGGTCGTGCTTATCCCTTCACGTGCTTAGCCGAGTGCCCAACCTTGGAACGCTCGGCTCGGTCCCAGAGCACTGGGAAGCTTTCGGCATTCCGGCAATTCGGAGCTCTTTAGATGACAAGCTGGGGGAGGCAAACCACAAGCAATACATGTCCGCATAGTGGCTGTATTGATTGATATTGAGGAAACCACAGCCCAACATGCAGAATCCGACAAAACATCCGGTTCGTCATGTCTCCCTCTCCTCGTAGGCCGATCCGCATTGGCAACTGCGCTGGCGCGGCTTGCGATGCCGGGTATCAAATGCATCGTCAATGTGTGCTGGGCCAGATCGATGTAGTAACTGGAGACTATCTTGCTGGTTAGAATCCTCGCCTCCCCTCTGATAACATCTCAGCTAAGATACCGTCTCTACTTCCAGAAGCGAACTTGGGGGCGAATGCTGAAAGTTACAGTAATGGCTTACACCCAGGCTATGAACCAAACGCCCTTGAGGGCATTCGTTTATCTCTAGAGCCTGCTGCGGAACGAGGCATCAAGCTGATAGTTAATGGTGGTGCCCTAAATCCGGAGGGCTTGGCATTGGTAGTCAATGGCCTTGTAAGTCCAGTGCACATATTACTATGGTCGTTCAATTGATGGTGAATCTGATCAAAATCACTAGATCCGCGAAAAGGGCCTTGACCTTAAAGTTGGGTGGCTGAGTGGTGACGATATCTTGTCAACATTCAAGACTACTGCAAAAGAGGGTCTGCTACATCTTGACGGTGACAATAGTGCACGGTTTCTCACCAAGGAGACGGTCGACTTCTTGAAAGCACCTGAGCAATTTGACCTACTCAGCGCACATGCATACATGGGGGCTAGAGGGATTAAACGAGCACTGGATCTCGGCTGTGACATTGTGATATGTAAGTATTCTCGAGCAATCGTTTGCATATCGGATACTTATGAGCACTAGGCGGCAGAGTGTCTGATGCCAGCCCCGTAGTTGGAGCTGCCTGGTGGTGGCACAACTGGCAAGATGTTGATTACGATCAACTTGCAGGCGCTCTTATTGCAGGCCATTTGATTGAATGTAGTGGCTATGGCTCAGGGGGTAACTATTGCGAGTTTTTCCAACACCCTCTCGACCAACTCGTTGATATTGGCTTTCCTATTGCTGAAATTTCAGCAAATGGCATGAGCGTAATTACGAAACATAAAGGAACAAGAGGGTTAATTTCCAAAACCGCTCTCATAGCCCAGCTCCTCTATGAAATCCAAGGCAACATCTACCTCCATAGTGACTCTAAGGCAGACCTAACGAATATCAAGCTCATAGAGGAAGGCGAAGACCGAGTGAAGGTGACTGGAATTAAGGGGTTGCCACCACCTCCAACGACTAAGGTTGCAGTATTCTATGGAGGGGGTTGGCAGTGCGAGTACACCTTAAACGCCACTGGATATGCGACCGCAGAGAAGTTTAAGCTACACGAAAAGCAAATTCGATTTCGACTTGCAGATGAGAATGAGCTGGACAACTTCGATACCTTAGAATTCCAGCCCTATGGTCTACCTGAGACGGACCCGAAGTCACAATTACGCAGCACGACTGCAATCAGGGTCTTCGGCCAAGCGAAAGAGCGCTCCACCGTGCAAGCACTAGCTAGGGCGATGCTCGAAAGCTTACTACAACATTACGCCGGCATGCATGGATCTCTGGACTGGAGAACACTCCAGCCAAAAGCTTTCATCACATATTGCCCCTGTCTGACTCCGCAAGACCGATTGAGCGAGAAGGTACATGTTTTGTCAAAGGACGACACTTCCGTTGTCGAAAGTATCCTTTCCCCACCAGCATACGAACCTTTGACACCCCGACTCGACTACGACACCCTGAATCCGGTGTCTGTAGATTCTTTCGGTCCATGCTCACGTGCAAGATTGGGTGACGTTGTGCTGGCACGCTCCGGAGATAAAGGCGCGAACCTCAACGCCGGCTTTTTCGTCCGAGAAGCAGACGAGTGGCACTGGCTCCGCAGCTTTCTCGACAAGAAAGAAATGATTAGACTGATGGCCCAGGAATGGAATGATACTTACAAACTGGAGAGATGCGAGCTGCCGGGTGTTCGGGCAGTTCATTTTGTCATTTATGGCATTCTTATGCGAGGGGTTAGTTCAACACCCCGATTAGATCCTCTGGGCAAAGGCTTTGCCGAATTCATACGGGACCGCTTGGTCAGGATTCCCCATGTTTTCCTGCGCCGGTACGCGAGCACGCGTCCGCAGAGTCACCTTGACTTAAGTGTAGCAAACCACATATGAGTTCAAACATGGCTCGGAAACGACTCCATTGTCTCAAGCTCACTGCCGTGCCAATCCTCCACCCCTGCTCTCTCTACAATATATATAGGCCTAGTCATCGCTTACTAGTTACTTAAATCAACTCAGTTCTCATCCCAGGATTGGCCTCTGCTGCCTACAATAGCTCCCCAAGACTGTCTCATCGGATAACCAGCAGAATCCATTGCACGCCTAGATACACCATGACCCTCTGTACAGGTATATACCTGTAAACAATTACGAACGCGATGTCTCTTGATCCTTAAGTAATAGCAGAGATTTAAAGTCTCCATCCTATCGCCCTCAAATCCGGTTTCATTCCATCCTCGTGTCTTCATAGAACTTTATTCTCGTATCCCATACGATAGCTAACAGCTCAGCCTCAAATCTCAATTTAGTCCTCAATGCCGCCTTTCGAAGACAGAAACGATCCAACCTCGGCTCTATTCACGCCACAGCGTGCTCGTTACGTCGACAGTGTTGGTATGATTGTCGAGCATTGCAAGTTTCAATTTCTGCATCATAGAATATCCATTGCCATATTGGCGTCGTGGGGGCAGAATTCTTGCTGATTCAATCGGACCTGGTTTAAGGCAAGTAATTGCCAATACATAGAATACTTTGATATATGAGATGCTAGCAGAACACCGTTACAAAAATGGATACGGGGAGAGTGGTAGCAGTGAACGACTGAAATTCAACACGGAGCCGGGACCAATGCCCCTGGTCCAGACTTTGGTTCAAGACCAAGATTGCATTGATTCAGTCGAATACTTTCAGCGCTACCCTTTTCGGTACGTCTGTGCCTATCCCGTGCAGTTTCACTATTATGGGTATCTGCCACTGACACTGAATATCTGACCAGTGTTGAACGGAGATGCACCGCCGAGCAAGAAGATTATTGTATCCGCTGTTTCGGAGGGCACAGCCCTTCTCCCAAATGGTGTATCTTTTTGAAGGCCACTCCCGCCATCTCGCCTCTATTAGTTGCTGAGAATTGAGTGGCAAGCAACGGAGTGTCCGGTCATGCCTGGTGCAACAACATTCACTCGAACCCCAAATGGGGCGAAGTCGAGTGCCAAAGTAAGTGCTAGTCCAAGAACAGTGTGTCTTGATGCCACGTATGCTCCCATATCTCTGATACTGTCGATGCAAGGAGAACTATGCTACAATTTCCTGAAACCCCCTGCTTCCCAGCTATATGGCTTGAAATCCGGGTTCTTTTCCTTGTGATCTTGAAAACTTTTCAGCACTTCAGATCCAACATTCAATGTGCCCCCTAATTTATTCAAGATACTAACATCGAGGGTGTCGTCAGTAACCAACATCGCTCCACTTGATGCGCTAACGCCGGCGCTATTGACGAGACCATCGATTATGGGGCTGACGCGGAAGATCTTCGCGAAGGCTAACGCAACATCTTTGTCGTGAAGATACATCTACATTTGGGTCGAAACGCAGTTTATACGGTGGGGATTCTCGTGGCAGCTCGCTCGAAATGTGGATACTATGTACCGTTGCTGAGCGCTCGAGCGGGTTCTGGGCGGTCGCCAGTCCAATTCCGAAGCATTCCCGAGTAATCACATAGGACTTGTGGGAGCAATGCCTGAACTGTGGTTCGACCAATGTCAGACCGGTGGGTGGCTTATACTAGACACGTGCCACGCGGATGATGGAGGGTGGAGACACAGGGGACAACCAGTCGTTTTGCCAGAAGCAACAGTTCTTGTCAGCCGCATATGATGTAAAGCTATTCCTTCGATTTAATACATCACGAAGTTACATAGTCCGCTGCATGACTAATAACCGGCTTTCCGGAACTCGTTGCTTGGGCAGTATAATTAGACAGGTCAACGCAGAGATATTGGGTGCCAAATCTCGCATTGTGCGCAAACCCGTCGATAAGACACTAAATATTGATCGTTCAGCCTCAATCCATTCCTACACGGTATCGATATTAGCAATCCAATTATGACGCCGAAAGCGCTCCCTTCTGAATTCTATGCGAGCAGAAACTGGCCCACGGACAAATTCCCAGCTCTCGACCCTCAGCAGTTCCGGGATGAGTCTTCGTTCAATGCACTACGTAGATCAGAGGCACAGAAAGTAGCTGGCGCACAGAGTGATGAGCACGTTCGCGTGTTCTGGAAGCGCTTCAATACAAGGGATGGGGCGGAACTCGGAATCTTGATTTATGAACCAGTGGAGCAGCTGAATAGCAATCCGCCTTTGATTATTGCCATTCATGGTGGTGGTACGAGATTATTATGCAAATCATCCTCAGATTTTATGTTGACTTGCGGGCACACTCACAGGTTGGGTCCTTGGTGATTACGCAGTCGAAGACGGAGTGTGTCGACAAGCCGTACGTCAGCTCGGCTGCAAGGCTGCAAGTCTTCACTACCGATTGTGAGCAATTTATAGTATTGCATCTGAAAGACATCAATACTAACAATTGAGTCATAGAAGTCCTAAGCACCAATTTCCAGTGCCGTTGAATGATTGTGTCGATGGTATCCGAGCTGTAAGCATCTCCACTCACACTTCCGGAACAGGGCGGAATCGTGAGGTTTACTAAGCGGTAGTTGATCGAATCCTCTGAGACTCTGGGCTTCGATGCGTCCAACATTATCCTCGAAAGTACCAGTGCTGGTGGGAGCCTCGCTGGCGGCGCGTTCCAGGTACTCCACGATGAGCTCAAGGACTGTGTTACTGGCTTCCTCATGAACAGTACGGATATTGTGCCAAAGTCGCCGTCTAACTTGACAACTGACTCTTGGATACAGTTCCTGTTACTTGCGATCCTCAATATTTCCCTGGGGAGTACTCCAACCTGAGCTGGTACGAGCACGCCAAAGCACCGCTTCTCAGCGCAGAAGCAATGACACACTGCTTTAGTAAGTGCAGTCCTACTCATTCGGCTAGCAGTTCTAATCGATCGCTTTCCAGACCTGTACTTCCCGGAGAGGCGTCCAGAGCCCTTGATCTCACCTCTCTTATCGCCGAAATTAGCAAGCTTTCCGCCAACGGGTAGGTCCAGCCATGTTTTATACTACATGATTGTTCTCTTTGTTGACAAGCCTCCATCTTAGCGATCTTTGTCGTGGACTTCGACCCTATGCGTGACCAAGGAATAGCGCTACACCAAGCCCTCAAAAAGAAAGGGTAAGTCATCACACTCGATCAAGTACTCTGTAATCTAACTCTGAAAGTGTTCCAACAACATTGAAAGTCTTTCAAGATCTCCCTCATGGTTTTCACTTAGTTGCACCCCAAGAAGTTGTTCAAGAGGGAGTGAAGGAGATGGTCAAAGGTATTGCATGGCTATTAGAGCAGAAGGTAAAGAAATAAGAATAGAGAGTTAATGAGGATAACTAAGCCTATTCGCTTCATCTCCAGTTGCACCCTATTCTTCGAAGGTAGGTCAAACTGTCTGGATGCTCTCATCTGTTGGATCTAGATAATGGACTGCATATTGCTTTTCCCATGCCATAAGCAAACCTGATCCTTTCGTGAATGTGAAGAATTACATTCGTCAATAATGGCACTAGATAGTTGCACGGCTTTGGGGTATTCCGGTATCTCGGGCCTTATAGTGGGGCACCGGGTGTGTGTCGTGTGCCTGGAATAATTACCTAGGAGTAGGATGCGATCGTCAAAAAAAGGCAATGTAAATGATCGGAGTATTCACACTCCTTTTGTTCTATAGTCTTTCGCGAACTAGGTTTCTGTTACAGATTTTGTCTCCGCAGTGCTGCAACATGACGAACGTCGTAATCTCACGCATTTTCGAGGATGTGACCGGGCGTCTTGATGGAAATCCCGGTATGCAAATCAAGTCTGTCGACCGCGATGGCAAGTATCCTCTGTTGAAAACTACGAGTGTGTAGAAGAGCGTCGCTAATTCGGCTTCAGGGAACGTCCTGTACGAGGGCGCCAAAGGTGCTCGATTCCTAGGCTCTCCGAATGATTCCGATGTCAATAGAGAGACAGTCTTCTGGGTAGCCTCATGCACAAAAATTGTAGTGGCCATTGCATTACTACAGTGCGTGGAGCGGGGTCAAGTTACCCTGGAGCAGATTCCGACCGACGTCTTACCAGAACTCAAAAAGCTGCAACTTCTCAAAGGCTGGTCCAGTAGCGGAGAGCCCTTACTAGGATCTCCAAAGAGATATCCTACCGTCAAGGAGATTCTGAGTCATCAGAGTGGAATAGGCGTTGATATATCTGAGTGGGATCTTTTGAAATGGTCTAAGCACGTAGGAAGACAAAATAATTCGCAGACTGGCAAGATTGTGGGTAATTTGAACTATATGATGAAATGCAAGTAAGGGCTAATTTTGGTAGGAAGACCTAATCTATCCCCTAGTCTTTGAACCTAGTGAAGGATGGACCTATTCGGTGGGTATGGATTGGATAGGACACCTTGTAAGCTACCTGATGTTGACAGGGTCGACGTGATTTCAGGCTGACAGTATTGCTATAGATATCTAGATTGAACGGTGGCATCTCGCTCGGTGATTATTTCAAGAAGCATATTTTCACACCTTTGGGATTGGAAAATACCACCTTCGAGCCATTAGAAGACCCCTATTTTCGCAACCGACTGACAGCAACTCATTGGAGACAGGCGGATGGAACACTTAAAATGGCCGACGAAAATGCTGGGAGCCCGTACGCTACGTCGGGGCAACATAACGGCGGCGGTGGCCTCTGGAGTACCGCGGATGACCTGTGCAAACTGTTGCACGGAACCTTCTTCCCCAAAGATGAGCAATCCAGAATTCTAAGTCAGGCATCCATAGATGAACTCTTCAAGCCTTGCCTGAGTACTCCAAAACACCTCGAAGCTACTGTTGCAAGAATGCGAGCTGAGACCCATTACACACCAGGTGGATTGAACCTTCTGCCACAGATACCCGAAAGCGCCCCAAAGAACTTCGGCCTTGGGGTCGCTATCAATCTAGAGGACTTGGATACTGGAGTCGGAGCGGGGAGTATAACGTGGAGCGGCTTCCCGAACTGTTACTGGGTGAGGACATTGTTCCACTACTCTGGCTGAATTAAAACTAATAGTGCATAGTGGGTTGATAAGAAGAATGGTATTGTGGGTGTATTGGTAACATCTGTTCTGATGTTTGCTGATCCTAAGATCTTGAAAGCGCTACATGCTTTTCAAGTGGAGTCATACAAGAAGCTCAATTCACCTAGGTCATAAGTATTTACTTAGGTATGGGGACCAAGCATTCCTAATAAGAATAAATCAAGATGACTGATCCAACCGAGTTGTTGAGTATACCTAGAATTGTTAAGTAACGAATCACAGAAGGTATCAGACACTCATAGCTAACATGCGTTGAATACTTTCTAATCTGCTGGCTCACCTAACATTCTAGCTTGACCATTAGTTAAAACTAGTTAACTTTAGATTAAGCGGAATGTTATCATTGGACTTACTTCTCAACTGCACCCTCCTTAAATGCTATATCGGCTTGTTCATGTTCTATTCACCACACAGGGAACTAGAAGTCGATTCTATTACTTTTGTATTTATTCTTTTACGGCTCCTAGCATTACTTTTAAATCTTCATTTTCTAGAAGCCGCTGTACCGAGTTGAGGGCTTATAATCTTGATAGGACTACTTTCCGCGTATACTAAGGTTTCTTTTCAGGCTCACTGCATCGTATTCGTCAACAATTTTCCGTCGACCCGTCTGAAACATTAAGTTTTGAGCATATGGAGCGATCTACGAGCCTTTACATGAAAACTTACTAGAAGTATAGAGTCATATTCAACATGCACGTTGCGGTATATGTGTGAGAATTCCAATTTGACACCATCACCGTATCTGTTACTTTACGGGAACGATAGAACAGTGGGTATATAATGAGATTACCTAAAGTCGTAATATATTGAAGCTTTCATGAATAAACCCGTCTGCAGACATATAAGGCGCGGGTAGGGGGTCAATCACAGGGTCATTCTCAATTTCTCATCGAAACGCCTCCAGTGCGGTTGCTTTATTCAATAAGTATTGATGACATTAGTCAGTCCCCCATCCACAAGTATATCTACACCATTTACAAAACTTGCTTCGCCACTTAGTAAAAAGCTAGCAACATTTGCCTGCTCCTCACAAGCACTCCATCTCTTGAGGGGGCATCTCTCTTTCCATCCATCGGCTTGCTTCTCATAGTACTCATTATGGTCTTTGAACCTGAAAAACTCTGGGCTCATAACAGGGCCGGGAGAGATAGCGTTGCATCGAATACCGTGAGGTCCGTAGAACATTCCCCCTGTTTTGGTAAGTCCTAAAACGGCGTGCTTCGCTGCTGTGTATGACGGCATTCCAGTTGATGCGTGTCCACACATCGAAGCGACATTGACAATGGCTCCTCTTTCGGGGACTCCTCCAAGCCCTGCAGCTACTCCTTTTGGTATCCGGGGCTCTTGTTTGCGCATATGTGCCGCTTCATATTTCTGACAGAGCCAGACACCCCGTTGATCGAGAGCAGCAAGTCGATCGAAATCCTCAACGGTCACATCATTTTCGTTATCCAATATCATTTCACCAGCGCCGGCATTGTTCACGGCCCAGTCCAGCCTGCCCCAGCGGTCGACGGCCGTTTGGACCATGTTCTTGATATCTTCTTCCTTGGTCATATCCGCATGGAAGAAATGAGCGTCCACTCCAAATTCATCCGCTATAGCCGCCGCCGCCGCTCGGCCAGCCTCGTCCTTGATATCGGAGACGAGAACATTGATGCCCCGTGAAGCAAGTTTTCGTGCAATGGCGCGGCCAATCCCTTGGGCACTGCCGGTGACGATGGCAACCTCGCGTCCTTCGGTGTCGACCATTGTCGAAAAAAGTCGAACCGCTTTGATTTGATACCGGGTCTCGGGAATAAGGATTGTGGACTAATCGTTGCACTGACTTCTGTTTCCTAATTATATTCGTTCCTTGTCTTGCTAAACGGTTAATCGTGGGTTGCAGCCGGACTTTCGGGATTTCGGTAATATGGCTCACGAAGCAGAGAGACATTGAGAGCCGCACAAGCGCCTAGCGTGTCGGAATAGTGCCTAATCATGAAGATAACGGGATTTCACACAGATATCATTGGCTTGCGTCTGATCGAGTGGACTAGCACGAACACGTCACGTGCCGTAGTCTGACTTGAATAGTTCACAATTTCAAGTCCTTACTGAGGGTATCTCATATTTCAGAGCGATACGATATTGAAAATTAGGACTATCTCTGGTCAGAAAGTCATTGAATTCATCCCGAGAACAAGAGCCTTCGAAAATAACACCACATAGTTTGACTAACGCTATGAAATAAGCTTAAGCCGTTGTGCTGATCAGACTGCGAGCCTCACAATTCCTCCTCTATTAACCCTAGTTTGAGAGATAAGGATTACCATCATAAAAACATTGAAGATCGACAAGCAATACGAGAGTATCATCGGCTAAAAGAGCATTATGAATATTCTAAGCGCGAGCCCCAATACCAGCAGTACTTATCTCAAACCCCTGGCCTAATGGTGCGCTAGGCGACAGGTGGATGAGCAAGTAACTCTTCTTTTGCCTTTTCCTTATCGTTATTACCGCTGAGCACCATCTCACCCCTATTCCCCTTCCACGGACCTTGATGGACCTTCTTACTCCCTATAATAGGCGAATCGTCATCCTGTCGAATATACCAAGCCAAATCAGCCTTAGAGTCCACATCGTCTAGACCCAGACCATTGCCTAGGAATGACCAGCGGTTGTCATAGATGTAGGTATATTCCCAGTCCTCGAATCGGGGCCGCTCGACGGCTCGCAGGTAGTGGACTGTCGAACCGACCCAGATAGCGGCGATTTTGTTGCTGTGTTTGAGCTTGTACCACGAGTTACAATCTTCACTCCATACGGTCGTGGTAAAGAATATGTCTTTGAATTTCATAAATTCATCGCATGCTTCCATCTTAGGCGCTACGGTCCTGTAGATTTCGATCAGCCCGCGATGAGTAGAGGAGGGTAATAAGAAGTAGCGCTGTGTCTTGTCTTCGATAAATCACATTTGAGGACTACTCACCTGATATCCTCGGTTTGAAGCCGGTTGAGAAACTGGCAGATGTAGTCACCTTGTGCCTCAATCCCAATAAGAACGGGGCCATTTCCGATCGGACAATTCGGCCCTAAGAAGGTAAAGTAGTTTGGAAAATCAGGTACTCCGATGCCCATGTAGCCTTTAGGTTCTTCTTGCCAGATGTCTCGAAGATTTTGCCCGCGGCGGCCTATGACGGGATATGTGGGCCTAAAGGTAGTGTCGAAGCCACTGGCACAGATGATTACATCCGCATCCACCTCTCTGCCTCCCTTAGTTTTCACTCCAGTTGGCGTGATTTCAGCAGCTGCTTCATAGATGGCTTCGGTCTTGGGATCTCTCAACGCTTCGAGGTATCCTACTCCGGGAGTAAGTCGGCGACAGCCCACATCCCACTGTGGGACCAATTTATCAGTAAGAGGATGGTCTGATAGTATCTCCCTCATTCGGGTAGTGAAGATCTCGCGGGCAGCAGCGCCTTCAGCAGAATGCTTTAGGAAGATTCTGAAGAGACCGTTATTAGTAGCCTCAGCTTTTTTCCGAAGCGCCAAATGGTCTTGTGGATTATTCGCGAAGTGGTCTTGCTCTTCCTTGGTGAACTTTCGGGGCGCACTACTTCCAAATGGCGTCACGATCCAGGCGGGGGAACGCAAGATGACTGATACGGACGTCACCTTTGGCAAGATCGCGGGTAAGATCTGAATGCCAGATGACCTATATATTAGGCGTTGTTAGAGAATGTGCTGTAGAAGGGGCCCAATACGTACCCGTTACCAATCAACGCGACTCTCTTATCCTGAAGATCGATTGTAGAATCCCACTTTGCACTATGTGCGATTTTACCCTTGAATCTATCCAGACCTGGCACATCGGGCCATTTCCAGGTATTTAAAACACCGGTGGCACTAATCAACACATCGCAGGTCGTGGTCTCTGGTTTCCCATCAAGGTTGCTGGTATCGATTGTCGATACGGACCAGGTCGCACTCGCTTCATTCCATTCACACCCGCTCACGAGACGGGAAAGCTTTATATACTGTCCAAGGTTGTATTTATTAGAGAAATCTTCAAAGTATCTGACCGTGCAATGTTAATACGAGAACCAAAAGGTCCGATCCGTAAGGGGGGAAATCGCACTTTTTAATTTCTTGAGACGTAGAGAATGTAGCCTCATAGTCTGTTTTTGGCTCAAAAGAATAGGTATATGTATGCGAAAAATTATCGCATGCGCATCTATCTCAAAATCAATATGGATTCATCCTGCGGAACGACAACGTAAGGGGGTCATATTTACCCGGGATACACGTTCTGATGGGAGAAGAATAAGTCATGTGCCTTTATACAAGACGCGCAGAAGCGGACTTACTTCATACCAGGTTCCAGCAACACCATCATTCTTCTCGAAGATTGTCAAATCGATATTGTCAAAGTTTCTCTGAATCTTGTATGCAAGCAGCAATCCCGAGGCTCCGGCGCCCACACACACGACTCGAAGACGCCGTGGCTTGAAAGCCTCACGTTTCATGTAGTCGGGCACTTGGGTTGCCGTCATTGTGCTTCAATTCGATAGGTTTCGTTCCCAAAAGTCTAGCGCCTATACCGTGCCGTTCTATATATTCAAAAGTAGTCGATAAGGCTTGCTTGGTAGTTACGCGTCTCTTCCGGAATGCCGGTGGTGAAGACATGGACTGCGTCTCGGAGTGGAGCCTTATTCCCCAGCTATTCTTCGAGCTCTTCTTGAATCGGGCTCATGTAATTATCACATATACCGCGATCCCCTTTATCTTAGCCTAATTTGAGTATTATCTGAGATACGGATAAGCGGGACACACTGTTCGTTTGGACGAGCTTCAAGCATGTAGTGTTTTGCTAATATCAATATGAATTTCATAATTTCATAATTTCAAACAGGAAAAGAGAAGGTAAATAATTGAGTTACATTATTGAAATAAGCTCTCCTTTCGCTCGTTGCTAAAATATGCCGAGCCAGCACTGATAGCGAATGAAAAATGCTTCTCTAGGCTATATAATGACGTCCAAAACTTGCCCCAACTAAGTTTGTTCACCAAGCACTCGCGAATTTCTACTACCCTTGAGTATTGAGAGTTTTGTAGTTAAACCCACGCAAGGGGTCTGGAGTTGACCGCTCCTCCAAAGCATTCAGAAAATCAGAGAAACCGGTTCCCCAAGTTCCGCCCTTGAGTGCCTTCAATTGCTCCTCCTGGGACAGACCCGCCAGGCGCAAGGCCTCTCCTTCGTCGTTGAAATAGCTTGGTGGGCAGCTAGCCATGGTGGCGAAAGTACCTGATCGCGCGACGATTTGGCTTGTCCACTCCTCCTCTGCATCAACTGTTGGTTCGACAGTGAAGGGGTACTTGTTAGAGGGTTCTCTCTTTCCGCCTTGTGCTTTATCTAATCTTTTGATCATCTCGCCAAACAATCGTGCTAGAAGCTCTGTGAGCTCATCCAGAATATATGTCTGGTTGGAAGTCAGTGCCGTCTGACCCAATCCAAGCCAGAATAGATTTGGAAATCCGTTGCTCTGAAGGCCGTAGAGTGTCGCCACACCCGCCTTCCATTTATCATCAAGGGTTCGCCTGTTGATACCGAAGGCCTCTGTGTGCGCTCGTCCAGCTGGGCTACCGGCAAGGTGGATTTCGTATCCTGTGCTGAAGATGAGCACATCAACGGGGTACTCTTTTCCCGCCGCGACAACGCCCTTCTCAGTAAACGCCTCGGCGCCTCGACCGTCTGTATTCACAAGCTTCACGTTTGGTTTATTAAAGCTATCAAGGTAGTCATCATGGAAACATGGGCGTTTACACCAGCCTGCATACCAAGCCTTAAGCCCTTCAGCAGTCTCTTTATCCTTGACGATCTCGTCAACGCGAGCTCGGATCCTGTTTTGTCGCACAAAGTCCATTTGCTGCATTCTGGCAACAAAGTCTGGAACCTCTTCTGGAGTCATTGGGGCATTTGGACCCCCTATGAGGGCAGAATAGGTCGGGAACTTAGTCCATTGGTCGTTGACCAAGTCAACTTCGGGTCGAGGGTACTCGTCTGACAAGAACTTGCTGAAATTGATTCTCCTCTCCCTCTGCCAATCGCGCTTGGACGTCTGTCGTTTCCACCAACTGGGGTCCGTCTCTCGTTGGCCACGGATGTCAACAGACGAGGGGGTGCGTTGAAAGACAAGAAGCTCCTTCGCCCATTTTGCAAGTTCCGGAACGACTTGAATCGCAGTCGCGCCGGTACCAATGATAGCTACTCGCTTATCTTTAAGGCGAGTCAGAGACGGTTCGTCCTCAGAGCCTCCAGTATAATCGTAATCCCACACCGAAGTATGGAAAGTGTGGCCCAGATATCTTTCTATGCCTGGGACTTTCGGGATTTTGGGCCAATTCAAGGTGCCGGTCGCGAGTATAGCGAACCTTGAGCGGACTGTGATAACCTTCTCTCTACGCGTGAGCGATTCGAGTTTGGTGACCCATTCATCCTTTTCTTCATCGAAGGTGAGACTCTGCACCTTGACTCGCCATAGGGCTTTGCCGAAGAAGCCATATTTAGTGGCAATTCTTTCGGCCTGTTGTCTGAGTTCTGGGCCATATGAATACTTGTGCTTTGGCATGTATCCCGTCTCTTCCAACATAGGCATGTAGATGTAACTCTCGATATCGCACATGAGTCCTGGGTATCGATTCAACCACCAGGAACCTCCGAACCCTCCAGCGGTGTCGACGAAGCGTATATCATCTGGATCCACGCCGGCTTTTGTCAACCGAGCAGCAGCCATGAGCCCGCCATAACCGGCGCCGATGATGAGAAACTCGCAGCGCTGGCCGTCAACTAGAGCTGGGGGTTCGTCATCATAGCGAGGGTCTGGCCAAGCCTCGTGGATACTCTGTGCAAACCTCTCCACGGTCACCGCATCTAAGAACTGCGCCAGGCCATCACTCCGGAGCCGTTTTGCACGTTCTTGCTCGTACTTTGCCTGCAATTCCAGAACCTCAAACGCGTCTCCACTATCGCCAAGTTTAGTGGTATCGTGTCCATTCGTCGCTTGTGATGTAGACATATCTACGAGAAGAGGTTGCCGAGTTTTTTGAAGACAAGACTACAAACCGGACGATACAAAAAATCTACGGTCGAGGTTGATAGTTTAAAGGAGAGATTGATGGCAGTAATGTAGACTTATTCAGTTAGTTGGGAAGCTTAACTAGACTTGTGGCTAAAACACGTATGTACCAGTCCGCATATGCAGGATGCCTTTTCTGCTAGCCCAAAGTCTTACGGTTCGAAGGACTAGGGTTCGGGGGTTGGCCGAAATCCCGCTGTGGGGAACGTTCGAGTCTGTCAGAACTCCGAGCCTGCTGCTGATACGAGTCAGAGACGGGGCATCTCCTTGACTGTTCCTTGAGAGTCGAAGTCTCTCTCCTCTGTCGTCTTCGCTGTATTGCTTTCCAGTGGAGTTCACCCTTTGATCCTCACAATCATAGAAGTGTTCTCTCAGACCAATCATACACCTCCGTCCATTAATCTTCGGAGCAGAAATGAGGACACAGAAACAAAGACACCACTCTCAGAGAGATGATAGCGCTGTTTTCAGATGGTCTGGAAGGGTTACCGACTGAGCTCTGCATCGCCAAGAATATGGTCAAGCTGCATTGAGCCGAAATGCCGGGAGTAGTCAGGGTGGCTGGCCTACTTCCAACATGGGGTCTGCGAAGAAGAGAAGAGAAGAGGTGGAGGCTCACGGACCCGTCGCCTGTGTGGAGGGTTCCTACTCTACGTGTGCGCCTCATTGGTGGGATCGGAGATTTCTCATTCACAAGAATGCCCAGTCCACTCCTGACTGGCTAATCGCCCCAAGCAACCGAACGCCGCCTCCCCTTCTTCTGGCTTTCCGGAGGACTTGCACTGATGTAATAAGATCCTACCCCGGTGCCTACGCTGCTTTGTGAGCATACCCAATCTCGTCAAGGCCGCAGAGACAATTGGATAGCAGTATCATGGCGTCGAATACGCAGAAGGTCATGGTCATTAGGGTGAGTCGGCGTCCCCAGCCACCTTAGATTCTAGCTTCGAATGAAAGAAAAAGACCTATATAACTCTAACTAACCTATAAGTATTAGAAATATAGATCTTAATCTAAGATCTATTAGAGTTAGCTAACCTTCTAGATTAAAAGATATTACTTTAATACTCTTTAATTTTTATCTATATATTTAACTAATATTTTTTAATTTTAGTCTATATTTATTAGTATTCCTAGAGAGGTCTAGCTAGTAATTCCTAGCCTCTACTTATTATAGGTTTAGAGTCGGTGAATTATGTTAGCCGTGACCTAGCCACACCTCTAGAGCCATAGTATTAGCTAAGTTCTCTTGGCGGTTTATTACCTAAGAAATAATACAGTCTCTAGACCCACTTGCATTCGCGGCGTCAGACTAATCCTTATTCGTGTGGTCTAGAAGTACCGACCGGGGTGGCGGTAGCGCATGAAATCGCGCCATACGATCGCCATAAGGCTAATTAAGACTCCTAAAGTTCGAGATAGCTTAAGGGTCTATAGTTAAAGAGCTTTATACACTTTAAGGTCGATAGACTCCTCTTTATCGTGATGTAACAGCTTAAAGCTTTTTAACCATGAAATAAGGCGATCTGAAAATTAAAGCGGCAGTGACGACGCCGAGCGTATTTTTAGATCTATAAGGCTCAAGGCCTTCGCGATTAGGTATATTTCGACACTGAATCGAACTTTGGTCAAATCTAGAATATATTAGAGAAGTTTTATCATTCTAAAGTCGAAGTACCTGCAACTTGTCCCGTTACACCCACTGTCCCATTACGGGCCGAGGGACATTATACCTCCTAACTATTATTTACGCAAGTAATGGCAGAAAGTAAATATGTAGCATCCAAATAATCCACCACTTAAACGTGCTTTTGTCACCCTCGACGGACCTCTTCACTAGTGTGCGATAGCTAGTAATAAGGCCGATTATCCGCAAGGTCGAACTATATACCATAGATGACGTCCAATAACAAGGTACATATGCGCTCCAAAGTACTACGCTAACGGCAATTGTCCACCTCGCAGTCGAATCTCCTAGTACCAGAGGAAGAGATTGCCTACCAATCGCTTTGTCACCTTGTTGGTCATACATGTCCTGCGTATGGACTGTCGTTAAGACAATAAGGATAATGACAAAGAGCCACTGAGTGAGTTCTGGTTTCCAAGTAAGATTTTTATAACCGACGGCAATTTCCATGGCGCCGGAACCAAAGGCTACAAAACCAAGGCCGTTGATTAGATTACGAGTAACCCAGCTCCGGTCCGCTCCACCAGCATCATTGTAGAGGTAACCTAGCAATAATCAGGCTCTGGCAAATAAGGAGCTAGCTGTCTATTCACCGAGTATAATTAGCGCAATGCACTGTCTCAGCCCGCCCAGCCAGTTGCTCATAGTTATTGCACCGAAATAAAGGGCAATCATCAGTTTATGGGCACTTGGCTGCGAAATCCTGCCAGATGGCAGCGGCCTCCATGGTTTATTCAATTGGTCTTCTAGGATTGAGACAGTCTGTCGTTGGTTGTCGATAAGGAAGGGCAATAGGTTCATCGCTACCCAAAGCGCTGCGATTGGTACCCGGGCCAATAAGCAGAAGTGCGAAGGTATCATGTCTTGATCGTAGCCAAAGCCACGCGCGGATGCCGCTAGGATCACCCCAAGCAAAGTCTTAGGAACAACTATGGTCTTCAGGTCACTGAATACGAAGAGCCAGATAGTATAGGCGTGGTAGTGGATACATCCGGCAACCGGAGTGATGTTGTTCCTAATCAATGTTAAAATGCACAAGAGCTGTGGGCGGGGTGATACTACCTCATTCTTTTGGCGAATATCATAGCTGAATGAATATGTTGCTCTCGGGAAAGTGCAAGATGGTCATGTTATGACTTGTTTGACAAGGAAATATTCAGGTGTGCAAAGGTCCAGAAAAACTAATCCAGAGGTGCCGCCAAGTGCACCAATTCGTCTGGAAAAGAAACTCCGTCGCTGCGAGGTTAGAAGCGCAATTATATTCGGTCAAGAACGGAAGAAATATTTGCCTCTTCAATCAACGGCTAAATTCGGGCAATGGTCATGAATGCGTGAAATCCACAAACTTCACAGAATAGGCAGGCGGCGGGAATAACCTATGCGGATCCTCGGTCTGAAAGGATCAGACTAGGGGTAACTATGTGGTCTGGGACATTGGCTTACTTGGACACAATATATCGTCGGAGTCCGTTTATATACCCTTTCCAGGTGGGACAGCGTCTTCGGACTCCAGTCCTGCATGTATGAAATGTTCATCGATTCTTACATGCAGTTTTGCCTGATTATACCTTATATCAGGAACTTCGCGTTTCACATTGTGACAGTGGCAAGATGACATGAAATAACATATCGAACAGAGTATACCACGGGTTGTCATTCCTCTTTCCTCTAAGCTAGTAATTATATCAACCGTGAGATTCTCCGGAGCTTTAACCGGCCGCCTTCTTCAGCACAGCAACAGTCTCGTCAACCTTGGAAAGCATCGGAAAATGGCCAGAGTCAATAGTCTCCACGGTGTCCAATGCCGTCGGCTCGGCGCTCTTCGCTAGATTGATTTGGTATTCGGCATATGGAACCCCAAATGAGCGATCGTCAGAGCACACAACATACGTTGAAGGTATATGACGCCAACCAGCATATGAAGATGTGCTCCAGAAGACTCCAATGCTCTGAGAAGAAACCTTGGAGCTCCAATAATCAGCATCGCTCTCCGGGAGGTCGTGAAACCACACCGCTTTCGCGTCCGCCGGGTCCACAGTGACAATCCCATTCTAAAAAGCAGATGTTAGCGTTGAGTCCATCTCCAGTTGGGATTTGGTCGTACTTCAAGGTCACATTTCATGAACTCCCGCATTCCTTCCGTCGAGCCTCGTGGGGCAGCCTGAAACCCTTCAGGAACGACAAATGCCATAACGAATACAATCCTAACGATGCCACCCTCAAGATCATTGCCCTTACGTTCAGGTTTCCCAAGCCTACTAATGTCAGTCCACGTAACGGATCGCTAGACGTGCTCCAAGAAGAGGGAAATTACTCACCCATGGACAGCCTCCGCCCCCGGCATCCCACTGTACGAATGAAGGACCAGAACGACGTCTTTCCCATCGTCAACTGCGCCTTGCAGGCCACTCTTGATAGCTTGCACGTCCTCGCTGAAGTCATAATTGACGGGGTCGCACCCAACGGAGGGAAGATTAATCTTGATGGAAGGGAAGCCATCATTTTCGAGACCCTTTATGACTCCATCGTAGCAATCGGGGGAATTCCACGCACCAGGTACAAAGACAAAAGTAGGTTTCGCCATGTTGTAACTGAAGATTTGGGGTGCTGAATGTGAGGGAGCGTAACTGGGGCGGCGCAGCAGTGCCCTAACATATATCAAACCCGGGAGAATCAAACACACGCCTCACCAGCGAACCTTGTAGTGCTGCAACAATCTACTTGGCAACGCCTCGTCTTACCAATCAATAGGGAAAAAATCTCCGCCGATTATTTGCTGACACTCGGCGGTTATACAGCATCAGACCCCTGTCCAATATTCCCATGACCGTGTCTTCGGACTGCAGCGTAATCAAATCGGATAAGTATGTACGCGGCATTTGTGCAGTATTGCATTGCACGCTATAGTTATTGCCTGCTTTAGCTGTAGCCTGCCTTCTTCTGTCTTGTTTCTTGCATGTTGGTACGCTTCACAGCCTTTTAGGGGTCGTTCGCCGATGCACGGCAACCAGCATTCACTCAGGGCCTTGCAGAAGAAAAGTTCATCTCGTATTACGAAACTGTTGGATTGTTCTATGAATTGCTCATGCTACTCATGACTGCGCGACATACAACACAGGCATGACCCCTTTGACATCTCCCCCGCTGGAAATTGCCTTATTTTGGTAAGGCTGTCCACCTGCACCAATGTCCATAGCAAGAGCCCGACGCTCTACGAGGATTGAAACTCCCTGTCCACTCTAATCTCGCCTATTCCAGACTCATCCCTTCTGAATGGCTCCTGAGCTTCTCCCGATCGACGCTTTGATGCATCGATGGTGGTGTCTTGTGAGACGGAAATACTCGTCAGCGGATACAGATGGTCATGCAGACGTTTCCAATTCCGACTGTCACCTGAAGGTCCTGTAGAATCCTTTTTGGGGGACACCGAGGTTGTCGCTGTCATCGGTAATGACCCCTTGGAGTTGGTCGAGAAGACTGTTTTCACAATGGTCGCTGCTTTGGACAGACTGGGGGTCAAGATGGGAATACATCCAACGACAATACTTAGTGTGGGTTCTAAGACGGTCCAAATGACGACAGCCGAGCCAGTGTAGGTCAGGTCATTGAAATCCACCTTTTCGTTGTATATGACCCGAAGGATGGTCACACCAAAGATGCTATTGTCGCATACTGTCAGTGATATTATGGCTTTACTGGGCTTTGCGTTGACCAGACGGGTGGTCAGAACTCACAAGAAGCCAAGTCCAAACAGTACAGTAAGTCCAATCTTCTTCGCTACACTCAATTGAAGGCTCCAGAATACCGGGAGCGGCAGCACAATGCAGATGAGATCAAAGATGACCCCCTCGACGCTGGAAGCTACCCAAAATATGTGGTAGTTCCCACAACTGCCACCGGCGATGGTTCGATCCCAATTGAATGCGAATGGCTGGCAGATCAAAAGGCATGAGATAAAGGTTGCGATCCAATACATCGTCAAGAGAGCGAACAATATTTTACATAAGACTTTCATTGTTTGATTCGGGAAGAGCGCATGGAAGAAGTGTGTGATGGACAGCTTGGCCAACGTCGAGGATGTCACCCAGAAGATGGAGATGATGATAGTCAACTAAGAACACATGTGAGTCATGGATGGGTCCAACATTGCGGTCTTGCTTACTTTCAGGTCAAGAATAATGGCATCTGGATCGACCTTGATCACTTCAGCCATGTAGATGCCCATTCTTCCCTGCGTCACACCCATGTTGGCCGCTGCAACAAGACCAACCACGGTAATCTATATGAAATGTTTAGCGTGTACGGAGCCTAAGCGGAACTGAACTCACATATGCCAGAAGCATAAGCCAGTCATTGATCTGTAATTTCGTATGCTTGATCTGGCGGGACCAGAATCGGCAAATGATGGTGGCGGTTGCTAGGAAGAGGGAGACATTGTACACGGTGAGCTGCGTTGTCTTTGATGTATATGAAATGCTAGTCATGTTGAAGAAGGAATATGTAGCAACGAGTAAACAGTCAATCTCAGGCGAAGGATTTTCCTCAGCTTGTACAGGACAAGCGGGGTTATAAAAAGGGTCTAGATATGTGCGAGAGTAATGACCTTTTGTGACGATGCCAGGAAAACCGCCCCTGGCTGCTTCGGGTCAGATGTGCATAAGCACCGACTCGGTGGCTGATGCAGGATGTGTAGATCCTCTGACGCTGCATAGACAATGAGCCTAGAAAATGAGCCTAGACAAAAAGCCCGGACAATGAGCCTAGACGATGAGCCTAGACGATGAGCTGTGAAACATCCGTTAATCAAGATTCAAAATTACATGCATGCAAGGAAACCATATAGGGAGTCGCATGAAGCAATCTCAGAAGAGACCCCCACCCCCAAACAGTTCTCATTTCTCATACTAGTGTTTACTTGTTTGTGGTAAACCATTCACCGGAAGTGACACGTCAGTGAAATGGCACAACCCGCAGAAGTCCCTAACTCGGACTACATCCTCTCGCGATCTTTCCAGGCCAACATAAGGTTAGACCCTTGCACACGTATTCAAATAATGGCAGACGTAACATATGTAGGCAAAATCTTCAATTCTATTTGTGGGTCGATGGTGGATACATTCTGCATCCCGAGATCCCTATCAAAAGTGGCACGAGAGTTGCTGAGATTGGCATCGCAACGGGGTGAGTTTTACGTTTGATTGACGAATGTTGTCTTCGGCTCATTTCTCCAGCATCTGGTTGCTTCAACTCTCCCGGCTCCTTGGTGCCGATGCCCATATTGATGGGTTCGACATCGATATTTCCCAATGCTCGACCGAATGGTTACCAGAGAACACATCATTGTTCCAACATGACTGCCTGGAGCCGTTTCACGACCGCCATATTGGAGCATACGATATCGTGCACGTTCAGCTATTCCATCTTGCAGTCCGAAACAACGATGCTGAGCCTATACTTCGGAATCTTTTGACACTTCTCAGTGAGTCTAGTAGAGCAGACATGACTCTACTTTTCACTAATGTCAACTAGAGCCTGGCGGGCACATTTCCTGGGGCGAGTACGACTACAGCGTGTGGGAGGTGGTACGTAGCAGTGCAAACATTGGTCAAGGGCCTGAGCTACTCGACCAATTGCTCGATTATCAGGGGACAGTAGGTGGGACTAGGCCTAATTGGGCACGAGAACAGTGAGTTACCTATTGATCATTCACTTGGATAACAACACTGAAACATGAGACCTAGCTGGCCCCGAGAACTCCCGACAATGATGGAAAAGAATGGAATGATCAAGATCTGTTTAGACCGGCGTATGTTCCCGAAGGAGCTATTGCCATTCCAATTGGATACAGCCCTGCAAGCCTGCATGGAGATGAGTTCACGCGAGTTTGACAAGTTGGGAGGAGACAAGGGAAGTGAGTTGCGAGATCTTGTTCACAGGGTTTTCCGTGAACGACCGTTTGCCTGCTTTAACGTTGGAAGATTGACAGTGGTTGGCCAAAAACCACCGGAGATTGGCTAGGGGCGAATAGGGCAATGGCATGCATGCACAGCACTTGATGAATTGATTAAAACACGAAACTTACACAACAAGAAGACATTCCCTTTGCGCAATTGAGGAGATGAGCACTAATTCAGCGATTCTAGCGAACTCCGTAAGTACGCAGTGTCGCGGCATGAGCCTGCGCAGCTACGCCGCGAGGATGCCTTGAACAAGTCCGCAGCTGTGCATCTCCCATTTAGCCGCTGCAATAAGATTCATCCCAAGGGTTGATGTGTAGAAGGAGGGTTTCACGACTTTATCGCCGCCCTCCACCAATCATTCCAAGGCCAACGCCCAACATTTGCCTTTTTTACTCCGGGTACTCGCCCCGTATGGTCAGAAGGAAAAAAGGCAATGACGTCAACAACTAGGCAGGGGAAGTCTAGAAGCAACTACAGAGCATCCCATGTAGTCCTGAATCCTTGACATACCTGGAACCGCCTGCAGTATCACAGTCGAAGCTCCGAGACAAGTAGAAATTCATACTGCTGTGCAAAGTATGTGAGTCAAGTCCGCAGTTCTTGAGGTCGCTTGCCAACTTGCCATGTATTCTTGGGAAACGGATTCGCAAGTCCGTAGCGCTGCCACTCGAGGCCATTTAAAGGCCCCTGGGAATTGCCCCAAGGGTTTGGAGAGCGGCTTATGCAAAGAGGCACCCCGGACCATCAATCAGCACCCCTACCCTTCCAGAGACTCCTACCTCATCCCGCTTCTTTGTTACTGCTCCTTCAATAGCCCTTCCCATGGCGGCATTTGACTCGATCGAATCTATCCCCGTCACAATGATATTCCTTGGAACATCATTGATCTTAGTTGACTCTATCCTCGTCAAAATGTTATTCCTCGGCGTCACACTTGGTATTGCTTCTCATCTTCTCGTCTTCATCCGAGGGGAGTGGCATATGAGAGCTCCATTGTTGGTAAAACTGGCATGCGTGGCTTTAGCCACCGCGTACATGCTCATGACACCTACCGGCGCGATTGGCCTCACATCTGGCTACTCCACAGGGCTATGTTCCAGCATTGTCGCTTATCGGTGCCTGTTCCATCGACTTGGTCGGTTCCAGGGGCCTCGTTTGGCAGCAGCTTCCAAGTTTTGGCACGTTTTCCATTGTTTGGGCTCCAAAAACCACATCTTGCTGGAAAATCTGAGACTGGAGTATGGCGACTTCATGCGGACAGGAAAGTCTCGGCTTTCCAATTGCTTTCTCGTTCGCGATCGCATACTAATTCGAGTAACAGGTCCCGAAGAGATAACCGTGTTTAATCCTGCCATTCTCCCCGCCATCGATGGCGCGGGATCGCCCTGCACGAAGGCGGTGTGGTATGATCTTCTGCTTCCCGAGATAGCAATCAACACTACTCGCGACAAGAAAGCACATGATGAGCGACGTAGGATTTGGGACCATGGCTTTAGTACAAAAGGTGTAAACTCCCCAAGAAGCATCCTAGGGACCGCCCCTAACACCTCCAGCATTACGATATTACGAGGAAAGGACGCTTCACTACGCAAGAGTCCTGGAGCAGCATATAGAAAAATGTGCAAATCAGGGCATTACAGTTAATATGTCGGAAGTATTCTACTGGTTCACTTTTGACATCATGGGGGAATTTGCGTTTGCCAGGTCCTTCCAGATGCTAGAGAACGAACGATGGCATTCCGCCGTCGTGCTGCTGCGGAAAGCCATGCGGCTGCTCGGGCCTCTGAGTCCAGTTCCATGGCTTGCTCAGATTGGTTTCAATATCCTTCCGTGGTTTTGGGTTGTAAAGGATTGGCTTGCAATGCTTCAGTGGTGCAGAGATAGGATGACAGAACGCTTGCAGGTATGATCATGCTCATGTACCCCAATTATACATGACCTGGGAAAGATTACTGACACACACCGTTGTAGATGTCGACATGCAGCCCCGATGTGGCTCATTGGCTCATATCATCTTCCAGGGATGCTGCTGCTGGAGTGCGAGACAGAGAGTGGTTGAACGGGGATGCCGTCACACTCATCATTGCTGGGAGGTATGTTATAGAGTTCCCTGCGACAAGCACTGTAGCCTGATTCTCGCAGCGACACTGTCGCTCCGACGCTTGTTTATATATTCTATGAACTTGCGCTGGTTCCATCACGAATTCAAAAACTGAGGGAAGAGCTCCAATTGGTAGACGTCCAGGACATGAGAGCGATGCACAAGCTTCCATATCTAAACGGTATTATCAACGAAACACTTCGACTCCACCCTCCTGTTCCTTCGGGGGGATACCGGCAGACTCCACCCGAAGGCCTTACAGTCGAAGGAGTCTTCATTCCAGGTAATGTAACAGTGGTTGCCCCAAGGTATAGCATGGGTAGATGTAAGTACAATGTCGACTGTTTCTCTTGCCCTCAACCTGATGCGTAGTAGTGGAATCTGCTTTCGAGAGGCCACTCGAGTTCATTCCGGAACGATGGTCCACAATGCCAGAGCTAGTCAAGGACAAGCGAGCATTCGCACCATTCGCACAAGGTATGGTCACCTGACGATTCATCATAGATATTCAGCTGGGCTCATGATACTAGGACGTTACAATTGTGTGGGGAGGTCTTTGGCTCGGAGCGAAATGTGCTTTGTCACTGCCGCCCTTGCGAGTAAGTTTGATATCGTCTTCGCCAATGGCGAAAGTGGTAAGGAGGTTGTAGAGAACATGAAAGACCAATTTACTGCCGCACCTGGGAATCTATTTTTGAATTTCTTGCCAACTAAATAGATTACTATATAAGGTTGAGGGGTCCCCGCAATCTCCACAAAGCCACGCAAGCGCCCCCGGATTCCCGGAACCTCGGATTCCTGGAGATTCGAGACTCGTGACTGTGTACTCGCTGGTCTTGCCGAGGGCTGGGCTGGAAGCTCTTAGTACAGGATCTAGATAATTGAATCGCCATGTCCTCTGACACCCAGTCGGATTTCCCTAAGTTCCCTGTTTCGTAGTTTCTTAGTTTCTTCTCAGAGTACACAGCAAAAAGGATGAACCAGCGAGTGTGTTTTGTATTGACTTTATGATAACTGCCCTGAAAGTGAAAATGACACCTCAGCTCGTAGCTGCAGGGGCATTGGCCAAAGTCTTTGGAATCTCGTAAAGCCCATTGACCCCAATTGCAAGGAGAGCTGGATCCGCCTCCAATGCTGCCTAAAGACGACGGTTCGCACTGAGCTCTTCGACATCCCACGCAGCCCATACAAACCTGCCGTGTAGAAAGTTTGCATTTGTGCTAGCACACCAGACGGCAAAATGACCACTCAGGTTTACTATGAGCACATGTCATGTCAGTTTCAAGCGTTTTCAAAACGGAGATTTGCAGATTTACCATCGTCAAACTCAAGCGCATCCTCTGGAATACCGGCTCTTTGCGTCGCCTCTATATACAAAGCCCCGGGATGGAAGGACACCATGCGCACCTTCGCGACAGGTACCTCTTGCGCAATGTGCCAGAACAAGTTCGCAAATGCCGTTTTCGTTGCCGAGTATATACGCATATCCGGGACTATGTTTTCATGGATGGCAAAAGTTGAGACATTTATGATTGTCTGTGACGTCGCAACGGAAACAAGCGAAATCAGCACCTGTTCACAAACTTGATGCGGACGTTTGAAATTGCAAACACGTACCTTAGCATACATGCTCGGATTTTGTTCAGAGTGATGTACAAAGTGTCGTGTCCAAATCAAGCCGGACCGGACGTTATTCTCATACCAGTGCCATGTATCGGCGGCCTCAGGACCAAGCAGGGTTCCTCTTGCGCCGGTTTGTGCCGCATTCAACACAAGAACATCAATGGAGAGTCCTTCTCTATGCAAGTCAGCCCAGAGAGTGGTTATGGCGTCTCCATTGTATGCGTCGCATTGCCGCCCATCAATACGAGTCTCCAAGTATAGCTTGTCTCGATTTAGCCGATCCACTGCCTCTCGAAGTTTGTCCTGTCGCCGGCCGAGTATGATGATATGCAATGCTTTTGCGGCACTAAAAGCTGCAGCCACCGCATAACCAACACCTGATGAGCCTCCAGTGATTAGAACCACCTTTCCCTCCTGTGACAGGGAAGGAAGCAAGGGAGAGATAGCCGGATAAGGAGCCTCGTGGATCTTTCCCGTGAATTGTACCATCTTGAGCGGTACCTTTTCACTGATGACGGCCTGTCAAAAAATTGCTGGAGTCCGACATCAATGCTGTGAGATAGAAATAAATATCATGATCGCGGTATGACAGCTGGACTGTTTAGTCATGCTCGGTCATGAATGTGCCCCATAATCTCTTAACACGATTAAGGTCATCCCCACTAGTCCGGTCCATGGAATGAGGGCCTCGTCTGACAAATTGCTGTGCAGACGCGCTTCGTGCCTGCTAAGGCTTTTATTCTACCTACCGATGACTTATGCAAAACGGTCGCGTGAAGGGACCCGCACACACGTCCTGCGTGGCTCTTCAGGCACGACTCTCCTTGCCATCAATAACCTGGTGCCTCCTTTCCACACTGCCATTAGCCGTAGCGACAAGCTCCGAGGAAGATAGTCGCCTCTGAAACGCGCAGACTGCAACACCAAGCAGCCCACAATGCCTCTATAACACGGTTTTTTCCATAGTCTAACGGTTCAAACCAGAATATTTCTGTCACGTCAGACCTTCCAACCAAGGACTCTACCGGTACCTGAATAGCCAAGTGGCTATATCCAATTCCGCATTTCTCACAATGAGGTGATCGTACGGCTGTGGGGAATCGGTAATACCGCAAGCACACAGCTGAAATTCTCGGCATCCCGGGGAGAAGTAGAGCATGGTGTCAGTGGGATTTGCACTAAAAATCTTGATTGAACGGTGTGATCAAGGTATTTCCATTGATTTGTTTTAAGAACCTATATCTAGGGCCACCAGCAGCGCGGCTTATACTATAGGCTTGCTTGCATTACTGCACAGTTTCAACCATAAGATCATCAGGCCAGAAAGGTCTGTCAACACCATTCGTTCTGGTCCCGACGTTGAACTTGAGGTCCACCTCCTTGTCGACATAATTCAGGATTGGCTTAACCGTCTTAATCTTGTACCCAATCGATTTGCATTCTCTCTCCTCAAAGAACTCAGGCCGGAGTAGTACATCTGCATGTTGCTTCTGAATCATTCGAAGAAAGGGCCCCATTGTGACCATCATGCCCTGCCAATGTCGAAATACTGGTTTGCCATTTCTCGACCACAAATCTTCCCAGACTTCCCCTGGATACGTTCCACAGGATCTGACAAGCCACTGGGAGTAATAGTTCAAAGCAATCTTTTCTGAAGGTAAGCAACCATGATTGGCCTGGCAGCGTAGAAATCAACTCACATCGACTACGTACGAATTGCCTTTTTCTGCTCGTTGTATTACAGCGTCTAGGACCGCGCTCGTTCCGATAACGCCGGTACAATAATCACTGTTTGGGAATACCGGCGTGACAGGCTCATCATTGCCCATTGCACGACCAAACTCCATCGACACACCGCAGCACTAATCAGTAAGCATTGGCTCACAGGTACCTCTATGGTGTCGGAAACCACTTACCGCATCACTGATCTGCTGCCATCCACTCCTTCCTGCCCAAGGACCCTGCCAGCCATAGCAGTTTTCTCTCACAAGAATAATGCCTCGATCACGGCTTCCACACAGTTTTAAGATGCCTTCCACTCCGAACCCGAATTTATCAAGCACGCCTGGTCGGTATCCTTGCACCACAACATCTGCGTCGAGAATCAAATCTCTCATCTTCGCCCTGTCATCCTCGTCGTTGAAATCCAGACAAGCATTCCACTTGCCCCAGTTGAGGTCCAGATGAAGATTCGAATAGTCCACAATATTCGGGCTTGTTATCCTCATCACGCTTGCACCAAGTTCAGCTAGCCCTCTTGTGACTGCTGGCGCAGCTATGACCCTCGTCAGGTCGACCACCTTGAGTCCCGCCATAGGCCGCTTGGCACATGTATGAGCGGTCGCAGTCCACCAGCACGGACGCTGACGAGAGTTTCGGTGCATTTTGATCTCATAGAGACCAATGTGGGAGTTGGCTTTGCCATGATCACTTTGGAGATATTCCTCGGTAGTCAAGCAAATAGTTCCTGCCTGGCGGTACTGCTCGTTCTCCAGCATATCCACTTCGGCTGCGGTGTGGAGTGACACTACTTGCTGATATGGTTTCCAAGCGTCCTCAAAGCTTTCTATGTCCTGCTGGAGAGGGAGTCCAAGACTTGTGAGCGTTGGCTCCGGATTCATGCTTCCTCCAATCTCAGCGTTAGCCGGACACCCGCTAAGATGTTCGCCCGAGATTGACGTACCGTGTATGTGATAGAATCGTAAATCTCTAGTTTTGTAGATACCAGTGGCAGCTAATCGGTACGGTTTTTTGAATGCATCGTGTATGTCCCAATTTTGTGTTCAATCGTCAGAACGAGAATATATCCACTATATCTGCCGGCAACAGGTACATACCTTGGAAAGATACCTTCGTATGTTTTGAGCCCATCTGGGGTAAGGGTAGAAGCAGCTGTTATGTGCAGTCCAGCGGGGTCTATGTCGAACAGAAGCGTAGACATGAAAAACAACTGTGCGTGGTCTCTATTGGGAAGGAGTTTGTCAAAATCAGATGCTGGTGGCCATCGTATTCTGTACGACCCAGGAGACGTACGTACGTATTTATTGTTACTTGTCGTGGCCGGACATTGTATTTGCGCAATAGCAACACATGCAGCAGCGTCGCTTCGAAGGCTTTCAAAGCCGAAATGCTCTCTGCAAATCTCCAGTTGATTGGAATCGAAGGTGACTTGGCGCCTTCAAACTTGATCGAAGATGCGCATTCAAAAGATTCTGGAGGAAGGTGCTGGGAGATCAATGGATTGTTGAGTATGCCCTTCCGGAATACTTCTTCCGCCTGTTCGACTTTTGAGTATTGGTTTGACATTTTCGACGCCAATAGGTTTAGAGACTGGTGAGAGTTTACTTTCTCACAAACTCGTAGGTCTCATAGATATGCTAAAGGCAGGTTGATGGCGGTAGTGCCGAAAGAGAAGGGTACAATACGACTTGTGCTCATGCCAAGGTTGGCTCTAATCCAGATCGAAATAACAGCCTGCGTGATTCCGGTAACTAGAATGCCTGTAATTCGACTTACTAACTATTCAATTGCTAATGGTGTGGTGTTCTAACGGATGTAAGCATTGCATGACGATCGCCACGAGATGACCAACACTTTCGTGTGAAGCCCAAGCTTGGCGACCCCGAGGGCGATTCACTAACCAAGAACGGATTACGGTCGCGCTGTAGTACTCACCAATCAATTTGTCATGATATCTGTGGTGAAACATTCAATCGGGATATCTTGGGGCAGTACATTGCCTGCATCAGCGGAGTAAGATATCCTCGGCCGTCGTAGCAATTCCATTGTCGTAGAGGATCACGCGAAATACCTGCTCCTCGAGCACAAAGGCAGAACTAACTATGGATGAATTCGACCAATTTCTGTCCGCGGTCACGGATCCACGGAGCACGCAGTATGCCGTTCCAGCAGCCGTATGCAGTGTTGTCGACAAGAATGGTAGGTTTGGATAATGTTGGCACATTTATGAGTATGCTCACGGAATTCGGAAAATGCACAGGCAAGCAACTTTACTTCAAAGCCTCTGGAGTTTCTGGCGCAGAGTACCCGCTAGGAGAGGATTCCGTGTTTTGGATGGCATCGCAATCCAAGCTGCTGACAACAATTGCCACAATGCAGTGTGTTGAAAGAGGCCTGATTGGCCTCGACGATGACACGTCGCGGGTTCTACCCGACCTTGCACTGCTCGAGGTCCTGGACGGGAAAAATGCGCATGGACTTTGGCAGACGCGGAAACGATTGAAGAAAATTACAGTCAGGTCAGCTTGCCATGGCCTTCCTCAATTTCTGCTGATTAATTACTCGTGATAGGCTACTACTTTCACATCAGAGCGGAGTCTCGATCGATTCCATGTCAACATCTTTGACGGAATGGACGAAGCAAAACAACTTTTCGAACACTTCGTTGGACAATACCTTGGTATGCAGCCTTTCGTAGCTCGACTATCTGGTCTACTCACAAGTGCATCAGCTCGGCAGCAAAGTCTGCCCGTTGGTCGTGGAGCCTGGCGAACAATTGCTTTACGGGGGAGGCATTGACTGGGCTGGTATTTTGGTAAGTAACCCTTCAGCCAGTTGTAAAACTTGCTGCGGCATCATTCATCATATCCATGTCTAGGTTGAACGTCTCAGTAAACAAAATTTGGAGGAGTATATGCGCGACAACATCTGGAAGCCGTTGGGTATGACCTCCAGCACATTCCGACCGGAGAATCACCCAGATATCCGCAGACGTCTCGCAGCAACCTTCCAGAGAGACTCTGATGGCACCGTCAAGCAACAGAGTGATTTGCCTGTACCAATCCCGTCACCTCAGCTTGTAGGAGGACATGGAGTGTTCTCAACTCCACGGGACTATACCAAGTTACTGGCAGCACTGGCCGCAGGTGGAAAGGACATTCTGAGGCCACAAACGTTCCAGGAGATTTTCGCGCCGCAATTGGTCAATAAAGACTCCATCAATAACTTCACTCAAGGTCCTTTTGCATTCATGCTAGCACACACCATTCCCCCAGGTGCTCGCGTCGACCACGGCTTAGCTGGACTTTTGGCAATGGAGGACTTTCCTGGGAGGAGGCGGAAGGGGACTCTCCAATGGATTGGAATGCCAAACCATTTCTGGGTCAGTCTTGCACTTACAACTGAGTACCCATTCAACAGCTAAATCACTACAGTGGATCGACCCTGAGACAGGTATAGCCGGCACAGTGTTCTGCCACTTGATACCTCCTGGTGATGCTGGAGCAACATTGGTCCATACCAAGCTTGAGGCTGCGGCATACAGCGCATTTGGTAAAGTCAGACAGCTTCTTTGAGTACCTTCAAGCGCTTCAATAATGCTCGTCTAGTTTGCATTGCAAGATATGTACTATGTAGATACATGGTTGACACAAATGATAAAGTCGAGAATAGTCCAACCCTCACAAATGTAAATCCACGTTCCATGGCGATTTGAGACCCTACCTGCTGCTAGCGCTCAGGTGCTTGCCTGTAGTGTTCGGTGCCACGATTGTTCTTTGGCAAGGACTAGTAGTCTTGCCTTGTACACTAAGATGCTAGTCGTGTCCTCATCTAGGTGGATGCAGCTCACCTAGCCATACATAAACCTTAGCAAATTCGTAATACTAAGACCCCATATTCACACCTCTATATCTAACTAGGTAAGATTTTAGATAGTTACGTTAATATAAAGAATTACACGTTAAGAAGGCCTTAATATCTAATTACACAATGTAATTCTTTTAACTTCTTTCATAAGCTTGCTTGAAAATCTATAATGACATTATGAGGCGGACTTTAGTATCCTTCAGCAATCGATCTTGGACTGCCCGTAATTCGCCAGATGTCGTCCAATAGAGTACGCAGTCACTACATAGAGCTCGTTGCTGTTTTCAATACTCTCCTCCATTTACCGCGACAGCTTGACCAGTCATGAAGGAAGCTCCATCTCCAAGCAGGAATACAATGACTTCCGCAAGTTCGCCGGGCTCGCCGAACCTTTGCATTGGAAAGGTTGAGAATGCTTTGGCTGCCATCGTTCCCCTTCCACTTTTGTCTGCAACTTGAGCAGCAGCCATTGGTGTATTTGTTCCTCCAGGGGCCACAAGGTTGACCCTGACTCCGAGCGGCGCTGCATCGATTGCCCAGCTTCTTGTCAGTCCAAGGACAGCATGTTTACTGCAGGCGTAAGCAGCTAGCGATGTAAATCCCTTCAGTGATGCAGTTGACCCGATATTGACGATACTGGGTCCTATGGGACGTTGGTCCTTGGCGCGGTGCTCGATATTGCGAAGATATTCCGTCACGGTATTCCAAGTGCCTGTGACATTTACCGCTAGACAGTTTTCTAGCGCCGCATCTGGTTCAAACAGGGTGTCACTAATAGGACAAACCCCAGCAGAGTTGACCACCCCATTCAAGTCAGGGGAGCGTCGGAGCACCCTTTCGAAGAGCTTCGAGACAGTGGCGCGGGAAGAGACGTCTATGCCGTCGTAAAGGTAAAGGGTCTTCGATTCGTTCAGTTCGGCCGGTGCAGGCGATGTTAAGTCCACCGCGTGAACTGTGGCCGATTGACTGAGGAGGAGTTTCACGGTAGCTAAACCAATACCAGAAAAACCGCCGGTGACAATATAGGATCTACCTTCTAAGGATGGAGCCATAATGATATGTTCAGTTTCAGGCAGAAAAACAGAATGAGCGAGTTCCACTAGGACACTTTCAAGACACAGACTTTCAAAGAACCGTACACATAAACTTATACTTGCGACATTACAGTAATACAATTACTAAGTTGGTCGATTTGCAGATGCATTGTACCAATGGTGTGTTATGTAATGCTACAATTCGTGATGATGATGACCAATGGATCCCTTAGTCACTCTTCTCTTTGACGTCCCTAATCCTGATCAAGTAAGGTTTGTAGTGGCACAATTTATTTGAAATCTTCGTCTACACTACGATTTTCTTCAACGCATTTAAGCATAATCAGCTATAGCCATTGGCCGTGCTACCACAGTGCAACAAACACTCCGGAAATTATCTTAGTCGACACGCAAACTTTCCATGGCATCGAGTACCTCACTTTACTTTGAGGCTATGGCGCGGAAACATTCTATTTCTCACATTGGAGGTCTTTGGACGCCTGTACTTTGGTGCAGTGCTATCTTGACCGCGATTCTCGTATGCTACGCCTTGCTCACATACGGTTGCGGCCGAAAAACTATCCACCAGGTCCTGACCACACTCATAATTCTAACAACAAAGAGACTAAATTCTTCAGGACCTCGTACAATACCAATCATCGGCAATTTGCACCAGCTTCCCTGGGAAAACATGCATTTGCAATACCAGAAGTGGACGGAACAATGTGAGTTCACATGCACCAAGTGTTTGTCGACCAACTTCTAGGCATAACACTCGAGCAGACGGACCTATTGTCTCTCTGCGAATCGGCCGGCAAACAATTATTCTTCTCGGTACTGCAACAGCTGTATCAGACCTCCTCGACAAACGGGGTAGCATCTATTCTGCCAGGCTCAAGTCATATATGCGGGAATATATTGGAGATGTGAATATAGGGCTCAGAGAGTTGGTTTATCCCTGTTCTACACACTGAGCCTGAGGCGGCACTATTAGTTCTCATGCAGCTAATAGTTTTCTGTCTTTAGTAACGACGAGACATGGAGAAAGCAACGCAAAGTTTACCATGTTCGAATGAACGCGAAGCTGTCGAACAGATATCTGCCTTACATTGTATGGTTGTTGCTACATATCCCTCAGCACTTGCTAACAAAACCAGGAGTTTGAGTCGTGTCAACTCATGTATGATTTCTTGATGACGCCTTCAGAACTTGTGAAAAACCTTGAGCGCTATACCTTCAGCATTGGAGCTACAATCGCTTATGGAAGACGAATCTCGAATATCGAAGCACCAATAGTGAAAGGATTGCTTGAGGTAACTCTAGTCAGTTTCACGAGATTTAGACACTAATTTATGGAAGTGGTTCTACTCCACCATTTCAGCTGGTAATCACCTGCCTCTGGTTGACTGGTTTCCTTTTGTCAAGCGAATCGTCAAGATGATACCAGCGAGCTACAACAGCATGAAGAAACGCATAGCCCACAGTTCCAAGGTGGAATACCAGCTCTTTGCTAGGCTTTCAGACGATGCCAAGCAGCAAATCGCTGAAGGAAAGCGATACCCAAGTGCGTAAGACCCAATGCCGGAGGAGTTGACCCGAGCTGATATTCGACAGGCCTTATTCGGGATATGTTAACCAAGGCCGGTGGGAGTCCGAAAGATGATATGACAGATACGGAAATCACGTACAATGCTGGCCATGCGTGGGGAGCGGCAGCGTAAGCTAAATCTCCTAAATTTTGGGGGATATATACGTGCTGACATAATTTAGTGATACTCAGGCCAATACACTACGAGGTTTTGTGAAAGTAAGAAATACTGCGCCTGGTTCTCGAATTGGTGTGCTTATTTGATAACATTCAAAGGCTATGATTCTTTTTCCTGAAGTGCAGGAGAAGGCTCGGAAGGAAATCGATCAGGCGATTGGCGTTGAAAGACTACCCGGCTGGGAAGACCGACTTGATCTGCCGTACATGCGTGGTTGTCTGGAAGAAACGCTGAGATGTATGATTGCCCAGATTTGGTTGGTATAGTGTTGATCTGGACCACAGGGGCACCTACCACGGCAACGGGCGGTCCTATGCCGCATCGTTTGACGAAAGATGATACATATATTGGCTATCTTCTACCGGCAGACTCAGCGGTTATAAATTGCGTGAGGGAACCTGAAATGAATAGGCCATTATAGACACTGAAGTGCCTACAGGCTTGGACAATCAACAACGATCCTGAACGATTTCCAAATCCCAGGACTTTCGATCCAGATCGTTTTGATCCGAAACTGACCAAGACTGAAGGCTTTGGCGTTGTCAACGACTACACTATCAGACCGCATGTTACCTTCGGCGCTGGAAGGAGGATTTGCCCAGGATCACATGTAGCAGAACGCGGTATCTTTCTGGCTATGGTTCGGCTTCTCTGGGCTTTCGAGTTCCATCCGGCTCGAGACGAGAATGGCAATGCAAAGTTTATTGATCGAGATGCGATGACGAATGGTCTCGTCATTGCGCCCCAGCCGTTCGAGTAAGTGGCTCACTCGGAATTCCCTTTAAGAAGAACGTGAAACTATGCTGACATTGACAAGGTGTGAAATTATTCCACGGAGTGAGGAAAGAGCAACCAAGATTCAACAAATGTGGAAAGATATGCAGCACCACCTTGACACAAGCGGCGACTATACTGAAGACTTCTTCAACAACAAATGGAAGGAATGAAGCTGACGACATATCACAAACTGTTCGTGAGAGTAGCTTGATGTCGTCGATGAGACTTGGAATAAATGACGGAGGCGGTTAGATTTTGGGAACACTCGGCCGTGCCATAAGCCGAAGAGTTATTGATCGGTAGTCTTGGGTGAAATGATGCAAAATTTCCGACATTTGGACTTGGCCAAGTAGTTTCAGTAGTTTAATGTACATGGATCACCCTGGGTTCCAACAGCAACACTCGCCCGAGTTTACATTGTCTGCAAAGCATTAGAAGCATCTGTTCACAGTGCCATAGTCATCGTGCAGCGTTTGAGTCTTGCCAGGTTTGTTCGGGATGCTACCTGGCATGTCTTTCAGCTTCACCACAATGTGAAAAGCCAAGTCTTGGGACCTGAAACAACTGTGACCGGCCATATATTCTACACCATCGCTCTGTCATGCACTACAGCGTTGCCAGAAACAGTGGAAGCGGCTTGAGTCTGGTTCCGATCAGCCACCATGGCAGCATGTGTAGGCCTGAGAATGACCACTCATGCTATTAGTCACTACCGTGAACAGTGTCATATAAAGCTTCCAGCCATGACAGCCGAGAAAGGACGAGGAAAAGAGACTCAGCCGAAATAATCTTACGACTGCAGCACAGATCGAGAGTCATGACGACTACTGTGGCATCTCCAGACAACCACCATGCAAAATGGAACGCTCGCGGAACACGACCTGTGCGCATTGCCAACTGCGCGGGGGCCAAAGGTTTGTATGAAAACCAAATGGTGAACCGGCCGCAAAATGTTTGACCACGTGCAGACGATCCCGGATACCAGATGAGTCGACAGATAACTCAAGGAGATGTTGATTTCGTGACGGGCGACTACCTGGCGGAAATGAACCTGGCAGAGAATGCCATAGCTTATCGTAACCACCAGCATCCCGGCTACGAACGCAGGTCTTGGGAAGCTTTCCAAGAGAGCGTTGAACTCATCGCTCAAAAAGGTGTGAAGGTGGTAACAAATGGTGGATCTCTGAATCCCCGGGGCCTCGCCGTCAGGATTCAGCAACTGGTAGGCCACGCTCCATGTCCACTGGCGGACACACTAATATGAAATTCAAGGTCAAAGAACGTGGATTGAATCTCAAGGTGGGATTCGTGTCCGGGGATGATCAGAAAGACCGAGTTTCTGAGTCGGTCAGGAGTAAGTGTACCATGCCAGAACACCTCGACGCAGTCAATGCTTCTGTTAATCATCCCGAGGCGGCCGGTGTCTTTTCTGGCGATGGTTCCTCTATAGTGTGTGCCAACGCATATCTTGGGGCACGCGCTATCGTGGCAGGKCTCCTCGGCGGTCTGGACATTATAGTTTGTGGAAGAGTGGCAGATGCATCGCCGGTACTTCACGTCCTATCCCTTTTCAAAATGAAGATTTTACAGTTAGTAACTATACTACTATGCACAGGTCATCGCTGCAGCTTGGTACTGGTATTCTTGGGAAGACACGAATTATGATGCACTGGCTGGTGCGCTAATTGCCGGTCATTTAATCGAATGTTCGGCCTACGTTACCGGAGCCAATTTTGCGGGTTTTCATGATTATGATCTCGACATCTTTGTGGATCTTCCTTTCGGCATCGCTGAAGTTGCCCGCGATGGCAGTTGCGTTATAACAAAGCACCACAACACAAAAGGAATGATAACAGAGGATACAGTCAAGTGTCAATTTCTTTATGAGCTACAAGGGGATTTCTACCTCAATAGCGATGTGCTAGCAGATATCCGCGACGTTGCCGTCCACCAGGTAGGATCAGATAGGTCAGTTCTTCTCAGCCACTTGACAATGGCTCCCCGGATTCCAGATAGAAATTGACGTAAGGATTAGGGTCAGAGTAAGTGGGGTCCGTGGAGCGCCTCCACCTCCGACAACGAAACTCGCTATATTTTACCCAGGTGGATATGAGTCGCAGATTCTTCTCAATGCAGCGGGTTACGCAACCGAGCAGAAGTGGATACTCTTTGAGAAACAATTCAGGTATTGGCTACAAAAGAGAAACGTCTTGAAAGATCTAGACCTGCTAGAGTTCCAAGTGTAAATATCTTCAGAACACTAAGTATATCTGCAGTAGCTGACGGTATGATAGTGTCGGCATTCCACAGGAGGATCCAAGGTCGCTTCTTGCAAGCACAACCTATCTCCGTGTCTTTAGCCAGGCTCCGCATGAGTCAACTTTGCTGATGTTACTGGAAACACTGTCAGAATTTAGCATGCAACATTTCTCAGGTCAATCTCACCGGCGTTACCCACAATCTCAATTGGACGCTTATTGTTACAGGTCTCCATCTAGCATTGGACTTTCGGACGGCATTGCCAAGATCTTTTCTCTCTTTTTTCCCAGCTGTTATGAATCAGGATAAGTTGAGGGAAGAAGTGCATTTGCTCCACGAGAATGATACGATTGAGTGGTCGCGTGCTGCGGGACACCCTCCAACATACCAGGAGTTACAACCACGCCGTAACTACGATCCCGCAGATCCTGTGGTGCTTAGTACATTTGGTCCTACCAAGCTTGCGCTGCTGGGAGATGTAGCGCTGGCTCGATCGGGCGACAAGGGGGCTAACTTGAATATTGGACTCTTTGTCCGCAGCTCGGCCGCGTGGTCCTGGTTCCGATCGTTCATGACCCGTGCCCAGATGATTAAACTTTGTGGCGAGGATTGGCAGAGCTCTTACTACCTGGAACGAGTCGAATTTCCCCATATCTTTGCGGTGCATTTTGTTATCTACGGAATTCTAGGAAAGGGGGTTAGCGGCTCTGCAAAGCTGGACTCCCTTGGCAAGGCATTCGCCGATTATATAAGAGCCAAGAAGGTGGAGATACCAATTTCGTTCCTCTAAGTGATAAATGGAATGTTGACTCGTCTTTTCGAATATATTTGAATAATGCACATTTTATGATTGGCGGTACAAGATGGAGTCGAACAGCAAGGGACAGCGTACGTGAATCGCTTTGAAATGGACACACATGATAGACTAGGACGATCGGCTGTCGTCTGTCCGAGTCAGCCGCGTAGCACCACTTTGTCATACATGTTGTAGTAAGCTTCACGGAACTTTGCGGACTGATGGCTAAAACGTAACGGAATCCTGTGATAGATTCAATCGTAAGCCTTGCTACACCGCATCATCTGTCATCGCTTCCTCATGTAGGCATCTGGACGGCCCGTCGAAGGTGTTCCACTGTGCCAAGAGAATCTCAGATGCATAAGTAACAGAGGACTGGTCTACTTCAGCCTCGCCAGAATACTCATAGAGAGCTTCCGCAACACAAGACGACATTGTATCCTTGGATCACAATATTGGAGAACTCGACTCGACCTTGATAGCTAGCGATGGGATCTCTAGATATCGCTGGGTCCTGGCCTAAGGGCGCATCGCCCCCTATTGAGGGTATCATCAACAGGCCCGTCGACTACCGGAGGCCAATGAAGGTCATCCATTTCGGGGCAGGGGTTTCTGGCATAATGGCAGGAATCATCCTACCGCGTACTATCAAGAATCTTGAACTTACGGTATATGACAAAAATCCAAGTATTGGAGGCACATGGTTTGAGAATGTGTAAGCGATCGAGTTGAGGCCTCCACACGTTTGAGCTGATTTTGGTCCATACTAGATACCCTGGAGTGGCATGCGACGTTCCTTCACACGTTTATCAGTTTACGTTTGAGAGCAACACGCAGTGGAGCAGCTACTATGCCTCTGGTGCTGAGATATTGGCGTATCTCAAGGCGGTGGCGGCAAAATATGATGTCAACAAATACATGAAGCTGGAACACAAGATTCTAAAGGCTGAGTGGCGGAACGATGAAGGGAAATGGTTTGTAACGGTGCAGAATCTCACTACCAATGAGGTAAAGGAATAGTCTACAAGGCAATCTGCTGGCGCCTATCAACTACAGTATCGTTAGCTGACGCAGTGTTGCAGGTTTTCATCGATACTGCAGACGTGGTAATATCTGGAACCGGCATCTCGAACCACTGGGTATATCCGGACATACCAGGAATCCTAGACTTTCAGGGCAAATTGGTGCATTCTGCAAATTACGATCCAAACTATCCTATTGAAGGAAAGGAGATTGCACTAATTGGTGCAGGCGCCAGTGGTATTCAGATACTGCCAAAGATTCAACATTTCGCACACCAGGTAGACCATTATATGAAAGGTAGGACATGGATCACTCCAGGAGGCATAGGCTCAGAAGGCCTCATTGACAGAAACATGGATCGTAAGTTTGCACAAGTGCTACCTCTTCAGCAACAAAGCGTACGACCCTAACGGACTTCTCAGCAATCACACCAAAAGAAGACCTCAAACGTTTCAGAGACAATCCCAAGGAGTATCTTGAGTACAGGCGCAAGATTGAAGAGCTGATGAACAAGCCAACGCCAGCGCTTTTTGTCGACTCCCCGGCAGCTAAGATGATTCGGCAGATGTGTACAGACTATATGAAGGAAAGATTAGCCGCTAAGCCGGAAATCTTTGAGGCGATTCTTCCTGATTTTGCTCCAGGTTGTAGAAGGCTCACCCCTGGACCGGGGGTAAGTGAAACGCATCATAGGTCACCAATCATGTTGCCGAACTAATCATCTGTGCAGTACCTCGAGGCACTTGTCCAAGACAATGTTGAGTACATTCCAACTAGAATAAAGCAAGTTCATGCGCACAGCATTGAGACCATCGATGGAAAGAGGCGAGACGTCGACATGATTATATGCGCCACAGGCTTCAACACGTGAGCATTGGGTTCATTCAGTTAGTATTGATGGTAGCTGACATGACATATTGTTAGTGTGTATCAACCACGTTTTCCGATTATTGGCTTGAATGGCGTCACCCTGGACGATGTGTGGAAAGACACCGCCGAAGCCTATCTCTCAATATGTCCAGCACAAATGCCCAATTTCTATCTGATGCTAGGACCCAATGGGGGTCCCGGGCAAGGATCGGCATTTCCCTTCCTGGAGAATGAGATGACTTACATATCTAAGTGCATCCAAAAGATCCAACGGGAGTACATCCTTTCCATGACTGTCAAGTATATCTTGTTCAACATCCGCTTACATGAATTGTGTTGACAATGAACTAGGGAGAAGGCTGTTCAGGACTTTGGCGAAAAAATTGATAAACACTTCAAGCCGACGGTGTTTGCAACAAGAGTAAGATCTCACCTGCGCTGTGCATCGGCATTTCGTACTCGGCGCCATTGATATTTTGCTCACGTCTTCCCTTAACAGTGTAATGCTTGGTGGAAGAACAAAGGTGATCCCGAAGGCCGCCTTCTGGCTTTATGGCCCGGTACGATGACCCATGGGTTACATGTATTCGCCAACCCAAGGTGGGAGGATTTTGATTACCAAATGAGGCCGGAGACGGGTGGAAATGTCCTGGCATGGCTTGGAAATGGCTTTTCGGAGGACCAGCAAAATGGCCTTCCGACCACCAGCTATCTGGACAATGCCTACATGCCAGTGGAAATTGCCTGGGAGCGCAAACAGCCTTCTAAGTTGCCACACAGCCCACCTCCCGCTGGAGAAAGGCTTCTTGGTCATTTATAGATTGTCTAACAGGTAGAGATTGAGGCTCAGTGTCCCGCGTATGCGATACACTGCAGCTCACTTGTAGCCCATAATATAGATTAAGACACTTTGCTTCCTGAGCGTCATCTATCAATCATCGCAAACTATTCTTTTTCTTGCTTCTAGTGACTACATACAACCTCCTGCAAGTGTTGTCCGGGATAAGTAGTTGCAGAACCGGCTTTGAAGACTTGCTATTTCTACCTCTAAGTTTTTTGGTGTCTATTTAACAAAGATATGAATCTCAACAAGCATAGAGTTTAAGTGGGAATTGTTATATGATAGCCAGACTTCCTTTTGCGGGCACTGCTTGATTGTGTCAGCGTCAAGCCCAGTGTAGATAGCTTCTTGGTGCAGCGTCGCTCCACTAACAACTAGATCATCCAATACAAAAATCGCGCTCATAGGAATGATTTTAAGCTCGAGCAGGTTGTTGTACTAGCGTTGTTGGTCATCTGACGTATCCGGCGTCGGTGTGGCGCACCTGAACCTTCGAGATCCTTAGCGCCCTTTCTCCGACTAAACCTTCTAGAGCTATGGTCCATAAACCTTACTAATTGCCTGCATTGTCATCCCTTCCGGAGCGTCTCGTCTCCTCAGCATGTCCATTTTGGGAGTAAAGCTATCTGATCTTACAAATGAGGTCGCTTGTCAACATCAATTGAATGGCACGTCCTACTCCATATCCCGTCATGGTGGTTCTTTAGGGTTTGTGGGCGGCTTATGACTTCTGGATTGATCAGGTAATTTTTTAGCTTGTATTTTCGTGACCACAAACACTTCGATTGTGCCAAACTGGATGGCGTTGGTTTTGCAAGTTGAAAAAGACGGCCATGGTCTATATCCACAATAATCAATTGAACGAAGGCAGAGATTTTGACTCGCGTACACATTAACGGAGCACAATGGCAACAGTCAGCCCAACAACCGTCCCCCAGAAAGTTGTCGAAGACGGCAGCCCCCACGTCCTTCAATCGCATCATGTGGATTTTGAGCATGAACAAGATGCCATGTATTCCAGGAGGTTGGTGAAGGAGCAACACGAGATCGAAAAAGGTTACTTTACAAGCCTTCGCTTCATCGGCACTAACATATCCATGTCGCTCACTTTGATATCTGCAATGTTCGGATTCGCCGTTCCTGCATCTATTTTGGTTTATATCAATGAAGACATTGGTAAGCACTACCCCTTGTGTCCTTTGTGAATGTGTCGATCTCTAATGCGTTGTCTCACCACAAAAATCAATATCGTGGAACTCAACTCGATGCTGATCTATCATAGGACCTAGCGACAACGCTAATCTATTCTCCATCGTATGGACGCTCACAAATGCGATTGGGCTCTTGTTGGTAGGACGACTCTCTGACAAATTCGGCCGACGCCATTTTGTGGTCGGGGCTGGTATTCTAGGGCTTGTTGGTGGCATCGTTGCAGCTACTGCCCAAAACATCAACAGTCTGATAGGCGCAAACGTGAGAATGCCAACTCTTATTAGTTTTAGAAACCAACACTCCTTGCTGACATCGACTTTTCTTGTTAGGTTTTAATAGGTCTAGCAACGGGCGTACACTCCTCTGAAGGGCTTTTTATTGGTGGTGAGTATAACGACAACCTCCGCTGAGACGGTAATGAAGGATGACCATTTTTGACAGAAATCACTCCTCATCGATACAAATTCCTAATGATGTCGGCGATCTTAATACCTATGATCCTTCCAACTGGAATCGGAGCGTACGTGGGGTCTGCCCTCGTACAGTATCGTAATTGGAGGTGGGTGTACTATGTCTATATCATGATAACAGGTGAATCCGTCCGTCCGTTTGGATACAATCTCAAGTGGTATATCTGAATTTCGCTGATCAGATTATCCATTGTTTAGGGGTTGGCTATGTGCTGCAGCTCATCTTTTACCATCCTGCCACGTTTCAGCAACTTCATGGGAAGCGGTCTCGCATAGACGAGGCTAAGCGCATCGACTTCGTTGGAATTATACTACTGACATCTGGATTGACTCTGTTCATTCTGGGCATATCATGGGGCAATAATCCTTTTCCATGGACTTCTGGTCGTGTGCTTGGGCCGCTCGTCAGTGGAGGAGTGACCTTGGTTGCTTTTGGCTTCTTTGAAACGTACTCGGGAACTCCGAACCCGATTGTCGACTTCGCATTGTTCAAGGATTTCAGAGGCTATCTTTGCCTCAGTATCTGCGCATACACCGCAGGACTGGTGTATATTGCTCTGAGTATCATGTGGCCCCAACGTGAGTGCCTCTTACTTTCTCCAGGAAGATTCAGCCTACCGACACTGACCTGTTTTAGAGGTCGTGAGAGTCTTTGCGACATCGAATCAGTCATGGCAGAAAACGGCATGGATGAGTGTATGTATATCCGAATTCCTCCCCCACCGTTGACGCCCGCGGCTGATTCTGTGTCTAGACGGCTACCGGCTGGGGAGTTTGGGCTGGTGTTGTGTTTTTGTTTCCCTTAACAGGTGTGGTCAAGCACATTCGAAGGCAGATGACTGTTTCCTTCGTGCTCATAACTGTCTTCGCTGGGGCTCTGTCCACAGTCCGCCGGGATGACGGTAATAAAGCGATAGCTTTTGCTTTTTTGACCACCTTGACGATCGGTTGGATGGAAACAGGCTCGAATATGTTGGTTCAGATGATATCTGACGATATGGACTCTGGAGTGGCATATGGTAGGTTGCGCACGAAATCTTTTCGATTTAACGTTGCAAAGCATTTTACTGACTATTTTCGACTGTCCAGCGATCCAGCGAGGAGGTCAATCAGTCTCTGGTGCCGTATTCACGGCAGTGTTCCTGGCGATCCTTAATTCGAAGACACCAAAGTATATCCAAGAGTTCGTTACAAGACACGCACTAGCCGCCGGTCTTCCGGAGTCGTCGCTCCCTGCACTCTTTCAGTCCATCGCCACTCAGACAACATTGGCAGTCGAAAGTGTTCCTGGCATGAACGCAGTAGTTTTGTCTGCTGTACAACGATCTTTAGCGGATGCATACGCCGAAGCATACTCTTATGTCTACTACGCCGCAGTTGCGTGTGGCATTGTGGGTGTCATAGCCTCCTTGTTCTTGATCGATTTCGATCAATATCTGACAGGTCACACTCCTCGGCAGGTCTATAAGAGGGATGAACAAAATGTAGTGGAAGAAGTCGAAGATGTGACTAAGAAACGCTCAACTCTGAAGGTAGCGGCTTAATCGAGGTGACTATTGTGGAGATGTTTATGTTGTGTTAGTTAGTATATATTTAAATTAGTTTAGAGTAGAATAAGTACTTTATAGATATATTATAAAGAGGGAGTTAGGCGAGGCTTTTAGCGCTTATTAAGGTGTATGTGTTAGTATTTTACTAGCTAGGTTCTTAATCCTCTAATAATATAATATTATTTATATTCACCTTAGAGTAATATTAGCCTTATAGGATCTATACGTATTAGAGAAATAGATCTTAACCTAAGATCTATACTATGTAAAGGAATGAGGTTATAGGTATAGAGTTAAGAGTACCTAAGTACTATAAATACGTCTTTACCCCTAAGAGCAAGCCTAAAGTACATTTAGTAAGTAGCTCTTTTACCCCTAGGGGCAAGCTTATAGTACTATTAATAGGTCTATAGAGCTCTTTACCCCTAGGGGTAAGCCTATATAATGCTATTAATAGGTCTATAGAGCTCCTTTACTCCTAGGGGCAAGCTTATAGTGCTATTAATAGGTCTATAGAGCTCCTTTGCCTCTAGGGGCAAGCCTAAAGTATATTTAGTAAGTAGCTCCTTTACCCCTAGAGGTAAGCTTATAGTACTATTAATAGGTCTATAGAGCTCCTTTACCCCTAGGAGCAAGCTTATAGTGCTATTAATAGGTCTATAGAGCTCTTTGCCCCTAGAGGCAAGCTTAATTAGTACTATTAATAGGTCTATAGAGCTCTTTACCCTTAGGGGCAAGCCTATATAGTGCTATTAATAGGTCTATAGAGCTCTTTACCCCTAGAGGCAAGCCTATATAGTGCTATTAATAGGTCTATAGAGCTCCTTTACCCCTAGGGGCAAGCCTAAAGTATATTTAGTAAGTAGCTCCTTTACCCCTAGAAGTAAGTAGTGCCGTTAATAGGTCTATAGAGCTCCTTTACCCCTAGGGGCAAGCTTATAGTGCTATTAATAGGTCTATAGAGCTCTTTACCCCTAGAGGCAAGCCTATATAGTGCTATTAATAGGTCTATAGAGCTCCTTTACCTCTAGGGGCAAGTCTAAAGTACATTTAGTAAGTAGCTCTTTTGCCCCTAGAGGTAAGCCTATAGTGCTATTAGTAGGTCTATAGTACTCCTTTACTACTAAGGAGATACCTATCCTAGAGATAGTAGCATAAGCGCTAAGGCTACACTATAATTACTAGTATAGTAGAGGCGTTAACGTAGCATAATTAGTAGTTAAACTAAGTAAGCCACCTCTATTAACTTTCTTATAGCATAAGGCTACTAGTAGTCCTCTCTAGATTAGGCTAGTTCCTAATTATAATCTTAGAAGCTAGAAAGTGTAATGTAAGTAGGTAAGGTAATTAACGCTCTATAATAAGTTATAGAAGAGAAGAGAAGATAGTAGTGAGGAATTAAAATAGCTAAGAGTAAAAGTAAGAGGTTTAACGTAGAAATAAGAACTTTATAGCTTAATAGTAGAAGAAAAGAGGGTAGCGTCTAGAAGCTAGTTCTACTATATTAACCTATACTATTATAACGTCTTAGTAAGCTAGTGAGCTATACCTATATAAAAAGGAGGTAGGTAGGATTTAATTATAGTTATATTTAGACTACCCRCTTTAACTATATTTATAATATATTTTATACTCTATTTTATAATATAGAAGTAATTTAGTCTAGGATAAATACTAAACTACTTATGTGTTATATTTTAAAATGAAATTTTACTATTCTTAAGACTTTTATATTATAATAAAGTGTAAGAGCTAGATACTAAGCCCTTAATAGAGTTAGAAGAAGTAATAGCTTTAAAGAAAAACCTAGACTACGTTAGATTTCTAAGATACTAAGTCTATCTATAACGAAGCTAAGCTATATAAACTTATAATAGTAAAGTTCCTACTTAACGCACTTACTCTAGAGTAGAAAGTTAGTAAAAATAGAGCTATTAATGAATTATATAAGAAGAGGCTTCTTAAAATTTTTAAAATAGATAGTGTTTAATAAAAAGATCTACGTAATTACTTACTAGTAGCTTACACTAAAAAAGAGATATAGAAGATGTGAGAWTATCTAGAGTAGACGCTATTATATAAGATAAGAGAAGAGGAGTAAGAAAGAGAGGTAGACTTCCTATTATTTAAAGACTAGAATTCTATTATAAGAGAGAAGGCTAAGCTTATAAGAGGCTAATATAGAGTAGAGGCGCTAAAAGAGCACCTATAGAACTATAGAGCTAACATAGAAAAAGAAGGATAGTAGATCTATAATATTTATAATTAAGGTATTAAGCGCTTTATAATTTAAATAACTAGCTAATCCTAATCTAGAGACCTTACCTACTCCTCTCTAGACTTAACTCTACGTGAACTAAGTAGAAGTCATCCTTAAAGATAATCACGCCTAGATATAGAGAGACCTAGCTACTCTATAGTTAGAAGACCTAGCGCTATAATAGGTAATAAATAAGGAGATATAAGTAGCACTTATAAAGCGTCTAAGGCTTAGTAGCTTAAAGAACTTCCCCGCTTAACGTCTTATTATATTATAAAAAAATAAAAAGTAGAATAAAATCATTATAGATTAGTGTTAGTTCACTATTAGCTAGGCCACCTTTAATATCACTAAGTTTTAGTTAATAGCTAGCTATTATATAGATAACGTAAGTGCTATTAAATGCTACGTACTTTAAGCGCTACTAAGTTACTAGTTTTAGTTTACTACCTTTAACGCTATTATATATATAGCATTATAGGTCTACATAAGCCTTAGCTATAATCTAGAACTCTATGACTAGTATAAACTTTCCGCACTCCTAAAGAGCTAGTAGAAGAGAGATGTATAAGAGTTATTCTACGTTCTCTAAGATAATAAAGAGGCTACTCTATTATTATATTATTAAGCTCTTTTACTTTATCTTAGTAATAAGGAATATTATAAGCTCTACTAATTTATTCTTAATCACCTAAAAGTAACATTTACTAACATTAACTCTCTCTTTAAGATGACGAAGCTAGAAGAGAAGTTAATATGCTCTATTATTAACTACGTTAGGTATTAGATAAACTAGGAACCTACCTAAGTTAGTAGATAGGAGAATAATAAGCCTACTCTCTAGAGAAGCCTACTCCTAGGCCTATAAGAGGGTTATAGTAATAGCGCTAAAGAATAGTTAATCTAGCTCTAAGAATAACTTATATGATACGCGTAGAAGTATAGTAGTGACTTCATAAACGCTACTATTAGCTACTTTCTTAAAGAGAATATCTATAACTATAGTAATGCCTACATAAAATAATTTAAACACGTAGTCTAGAGAGATCTCCTTATCCTCATCCTTAAATTTCTTAGTGCATAACTCTAGTATAAGCGTATAGTTCTATATAATAACATAGATCTATGCTAGATCTACACTAAGCCTATCTTAACTATTACTTAGTCACTATACTAGTTAGTGATCTAAGTCCTAGAGATTACTAATAACTTAGCGTTAGTAACTAAGAGTGTTCTAAACAGCCTCCTTATTAAGATAGAACTAATTATCCTCTACTAGGCTATGAGGTAATATATAGAAGCATTATAAAACTATAATGTTAACTAGCTATTACTAATAATTAATTAAGTCTAGGCTAGCTATAAATAGTATAAGGCTATCCTAGCTAAGATATAGAAACTCTATCTATCCTCTCACGTCTTACTATCTAGCTAGGCAACTAATTATAGAGATAATGATAGCCTCTTTATAGTAGGCTTACCTATACTAGGTAATAGTAATGACACTATTAGAAACTAAGCCACGTGGTATATAGATTATAGTAGTAGTAGAGTAGTAACCCTCTCTTAAGTCATGCCGCGTGAGCTAGAAGAGGGCTATAACATTACTAGAGTTAATATAAATCTAGTAACGCACTATACTAATAGAGGTAGTGATAGTTAATCTACATATTAGACTAATCTAGCTACTACTATTAAAGATGATGCATAAAGCTAGCATTAATCCACCTATTATAAAGGCTCTATAGGTAAGAAAATAGGTAGTATACTTAAGCCACGCCTTAGAGCTACTATTACTAGCGCAAGGGCATAAAAGAAGAACATAAAGTAGTCTATTATTATAGTGAATTAAGAACGTATAAGCTAAAACTTATTCCTACTTTTTACTTTTTCTATAGTTACTTTAGTCTCTTATATAATTATATATCATAGAAAGGAGTAGATGTATTAATAGTATTTATATACTAAGTACTTAAAGAACATCTTATATATACTATAGAAGTTCACTACTTATTCATTATAATAACATGTCACGCACTAACTCTTTCCTACTCTAACTCCTATTTAAAGATAAAAGCTCTAATAAAGATAAGGACTCTCTTACTCTTTCTAATTCTAGAGAGAGTGAGGCTAGTAATAACGAACCTAATACACCTAAAGCACACCTATAGCGTATAAATTATAGTAGCGGAGATGATAAAATAACGGGTATCTTATCTTTTATATAGTAGGCTAAATTAAAGCTAATAGAGAAGTAGTAAATTATTTAAATCACCTCACCTCTTCCTAATCTTTTAACCCTAACTAGGCGACTAAAATAGTATAATAGTGATATATAATAGACTATAGAGCGAAGAGAGACTTAAAGAGTGTAGCGCATAGATATAAATTTAGGTATGAGTTCTTCCTAGACATGCTTATTATTATTAGCTAGCTATAAAAGCCTATCACACGACATTTAAACTAACTATTTAATGCCATTACTATAAGCTTTAAGAACTAGGCTACCCCTTATAGTAAGAAGCACATCTACGGGCTCTTATTTAACCTAAAACATTAAATATTCTAGATAGTGATAGATCCTACATAGGTGGTCTAGTATATCATAATGCACTCTATAGTAGAGACCTCTACTATAGTAGTATCACAACATAAGCGCTATAAGTAGCATAAGAAGTCATCCTAATAGAGCGCGCTAGAGTCTCATCACGTAAAATTCCTAGTAGCTTCTATAATTAGCGTCTTTCTTAGTAGTGAACTACCTAGGCACGGCGTAGAGCTATTATAGAAGCTAGGGGGTAAAGATGAAAAGAGCATCTCTATAAATGACTAGGCTAGATTCTAGGAAATATTTATGTAGTAATAAGATTAATACGTAGATGAGTACTCATAAAATTAATTCTAGAAAGAGAACTAGCCTACCTTCTATATATATAACTACGGCTAGAATATCTAGCTCACTATAGTAGGGCTAGAGACGCTACTAAAGGAGACACGCCTCCGCCCTAATGATGAAAAATCTAATATTAATTCTAACTCTAAATCTAACCTTAATCCTAGCTCTAATACTAGGCATAGCTCTAGTCCTAACCCTAGCCCTAGCCTTAGTCCTATTCCTAATTCTATTCCTAGTTTAAGCCTAGAGCGTAGCTTTAGCCCTAACACTAGTTCTAATAAGAATGACACCCTAGATAAAGACTCTACGCTATACTAAAGAGAGATCTAAACGCTATAAAATGAGCTTAAGCATAGATACACCCTTAATAACATTAACATAATCTCATACGCTATAGCCGTAAACATAGACTATTAGACTACGCGTTCTACTAAAGATAATCTAATATGATGCCTCTTTATAGATTAAAATAAGGTCGCTAGAGAGTATACTAGAGCTAGGGAGTTCACATTCTATCTACTTACCTTCTACCTAGCCTATAGTAACTTCTCTTTACTCCTACTACTAAGGTTCCTAAGAGACAACCTCCTCTCTACTATAAAAGATAACATAAGCTTCCTTAATAATAGGAGGGACGTGCTTAGCTTTAGGTACTTCTAAGGCTACTTAAACATTAAAACATTCATCTACTATAGGCCTAATAACCTCCTAGCTACTTAGGGCATTATAACGGCCGCGCTATTACTCCTAGAGTTAGAGGTAAAGTCTTTAAAGAAGATAGCTAGAAAGTAATAGCATATGCTATAGCTCCTTAAAGGCTAACATAACCTAGAGAACACTAACGCGTCTAGACTATTCACCTATAAGCGGGGTCGCATCTCTAACTATATAGAATAAGAAGATTTCCTATTCTATATAGAATAGGTATTCTCTATTAAGGTCTCTAAGCTAGAAGATAGCTATTAGTACTTTAAGACTATTATACATCTTATCTTCTAACTAGGTCGATTCTATGTGTAGGAGAGAGAGCGCTACGTACACGTGTTATAATCATTTAACCATAAGGCATTCCTAAGAGTGCTCTAATCCTATATAAAGATATTTAAGCTTACTATTAAACACATCCTCACCACGTTTAAAACTATAAGTCTTAGGGCGCTGCCTATTACCCTTATAGAGAGTATAGCTACGCTAGACTAGCTAGGGAGGTACTACTTTACTAGCTTTACTAAGTTACTTCCCACCTCTATCTTTAGACTACTAGAGACTATAAGTAGTCTTAAGGAGAGTAGGTAGCCGTTTATTAACTCTAACGTGCTTAATATAATAGAGACTAAGAACCTATAGGTCTAGTAGTAGCCGCGGAGGAAGAGTAGCTAGCCGTAATTAATATACATAGCCTTAATCTATTTCTACTATAGCCTAATAGTTATAGCAACCTGTAAGAGTAATATGTAGTTTATAGAGTTTAGTTATAGCTAGTATAAAGTAGCCGCGTATTTAGAGCTTATATAGGAAATCTTCTAAGACCTTTAGAAGCTATAGATGATTACGTTCATTATAAAGTAGTACTACCGCGTGGTAGGTAGAAGCCCCTAGTTAGAAGATAAAGATCTATAGGTAGTGATGCTAAAATAGTCTAAGAGTGAAGCCCCCTTCTATAAGTAGTACGTCCCTAATTCCCTATATTAGCCTCCCCTCACTAATAGGACACATAGGGACTATTAGGCCGTAATAGAGAGCTTTAAAAAGTGCTAGGCTAGGAGGGTGAGTAGTAAGAAGGTCTTATAGTAGGACTTTACCTATAAACTCTATTTAAGCTACATATAAGAGCTCCTAAGAAAGACCTACTTTAGCTACCTATATATAACGTAGTTCCTATCACTCTCTTCTACTATTTAGCACGTAAAGTCTAGTATCATAGATAAGAAAGAGTAGGTTAACATACTAGCTTTTACGCTCTATATAAGCGGGATCATGTGTATACTAGGCCACGTAGGTCTAAAACTCACCTACTAGAAGATAGTGACACTCATAGGTAGTGAGTTACCTATAGTAATTAGGGTAAGGCTAGGTAGCCTAAAATAGTAGGCCTTAGAGGCTAAATAGAGAGCGGTATAGACTTTAGGTAGGAAGAGTAGGAGGGTAATTAACTTTAGTAAAGAGATCTTATTTCATATAATACTATAGCTTATCTAAAAAGGCTTTAAAGAGTTAGAAGGCGTTTTTAAGAAGTCTAGTGTGAGTTAGGAGGTGTGAGCTCACTACTAGCTAGTTTAGTAGTGCCTAGTTAACTACCTAGGTAAACTAGGGTGTGATGTTATGCTCCTCCTCGTCCTCACGCTCGCGTCCTTAAGCGTCACGCCCACTATTACTGAGCGTGAACGCGAGTTTAGTGAGGGTACACCCAAGAAAAACCACCTACTCGCCGCCAACCTCGTGACCAAAATGGTCTGGTACCTCCAGAAGATTAGGGTTAGGGTTAGGGTTAGGGTTAGGGTTAGGGTTAGGGTTAGGGTTAGGGTTAGGGTTAGGGTTAGGGTTAGGGTTAGGGTTAGGGTTAGGGTTA